>QLNU02015360.1:59584540-59611139 GCA_006491805.2 Dysdera silvatica
CATACATGTTTTAGAAAACTTTCATACATGTAAATATAGAGCGTAACTTTAGACACAAGTTTTACAACAATTAATTAATCTCTAAAGTAAATGCTCCTGAATTCGCAGATGTTTTAAATTGAAAAGCGGTTTAAGTAACCCCGAGATACGGTAGCAGTTTTTATTAGCCTGTGCTTTCTTCACGTTTCGCATTTTTTAATTTTTTTTCTTGGGAAATGCAATTTCAAGCCTTATTTGTCATTGCGTCTTGCTTTTTCCACCATAGCAAAATCCTTTTTTCACATTGTTTGTCTAAAATAGGGGAAGCCAGCTGACTTTGTATCAGATTATAAGATGGATATTGAGAAAGAAATATTTACATTTGCCAAAACTTTGATAAGTGGGTTAATATACGAAATGAGTGACGAGAAAACATTTGATATTTGTTAGAATGAAATGAAGTATGATGTAATACAGGGTAATGAAATAAATGATGATGAAGGGGGATGAACAAACTAATTTGCCGTCACGCGTAACTTACACACAAGGGCGTAGGAACAACTCCCAAAGCCCCCGCAAGTTCAGGGGCCCCCATTCACCTAATAAATATACATATATTACTTTAAAAAAACGCAATTTTAAATAAATAATCGGATATTTCTTTCTATTGAAATTGGAAAAAAATATTTCGTAAAAAAATTAAAATTATAAAATTCTTTCTGATATTAGTAAGATGCAAATATTTCTTAACCATTGCTTTAATGCAAACAATTCCTTTAGTTCTTATTATTTCAAAGAGAGAGTACGAATTCTTGTTTATCCCATTTATAAATTGATGAGCTCGTATATCCGCAGACGCGTCACAAGACTGGAGAAAGGAATTTTCAACATCCAGTTACTCGTAGCGGGTGCTATAATTGTTTATAATACACTATGCCAGATGCCCTTTCTTAATTAGCAACAACTTTAGCTAAGCTTAACATATTTTGCCCTATCGATTATTTTGACATTCCTATACAAGCATATGGTTAGTATTACAGTGATTCGTGCATGTAAAGCCATTCGCTCGTCATTTGAAGTTTTGAATGCCTTTCAAACGTCTTTACATTTAACGTATTTTTGTTACTTATCAAACTCTGAAAATTAATAAGGAATAGGGTTCTGCATATGCTTTTTCGATTATTGTTGGCTTTCACGTGTTGGTCTTCAAAGTTCTTTCCTGTTTTTATTACACTTATTAAAATTTTGTGCCCTCATACAGCATGTCGTCTTCAAGGAAAATAACATATAATACTGGTGCCAAAAAGAGGAAAAAGAAGCCGTCAAAGAAATGACGAAAAAATTGCCAAAAGTTTCTTCGTGTTTTATAAGTCAATCCCTAACAAAAATGTCCGATTGTCCAAAACTACATGAAAACAGTCAACTAAATGCATGTGCCTCCGAAAGTGTTTCTCATGTAGACCCTACTTGTGAAATAGAAAACTTTTTGGATACTGATGTCACAGGTCCATCGTCTCAACAAGTAAGTGCATTTTGTTCAAATGTGACTAATCCTACTGATCGTGGATATTATCCTGCTGACATTACCGATGCGGATTTGAAAAGAATTCTAGTTTTATATGGTCCGCGTAGCCTGAAAGTTCTTTTCCCCCTTGGTGAGAAAAATAGATGCTTTTCTCATTCTTTTTATCATACAAAAACAACTGATCAGCAACAAATTTCTCGCATATGGTTGTGCTATTCGCCAAAGTTAAATTCCGCTTATTGTGAACCTTGCTGGTTTTTTGCTGATAGAATGGCAATTCATTATACTTCAGCATGGGTTAACGGGGTGAGTAATTGGCAGGGATTGTCAAAGAAAATTAAAGAGCGTGAAATTTTTTATTGACAGTTGCAATCATGCGTAACATATGCTTGATGGGAAAAAAACTCTACGTCGATAGACTTTTAGATAGTAATTTGAAACAAGAAATTAATTTCTGGAAAGAAATTTTAAAACGCATTATTAATGTCACTCTTACTTTGGCCACATCAGATGTGGCATTTAGAGGACACATAGGCCAGTCACGTAGGGGGGGGACTTTTTAGATGTAATAGAACTGTTGGCAAAATACGATGCAAGTCTGTTTAAATTGTTTAATGAAAATAGTGGGAAAACGAAACTACGCATTTAAGTCCTCAAATACAGAACGAATTAATTGACTTGCTTTCTTCAAGAATGCAAAATGAGATTATTTCAGAAATTCACGGCTCCTTTCATTCCATCATATTTGACACAACTCAAGATGTTTCACAACAAGACCAGCTTAGTCAGATATTCAGGTACGTTACCATAAATGTAGATGACAATGGATCACCAACAGAGTTGAAAATTAACGAACGTTTTCTTGGCTTTATTCGTATTTCTGACGGCAGTGCTGAGGGCTTGGCTACGGAAATAATTAATGCCATTGAAAGTAAGGGCATTTCCCTAATTAAATGCCGTGGCCAAGGATTTGATGGTGCAGTTGTAATGAATGGCGTTTATTCTGGAGTACAAAGGCGAATTCGAGAAATTGAAGAAAATACAACATATCTTCACTGTGCAGCCCGCAATTTGAATCTGGTTCTAAACAACGCTATTAAAATACCTGAAGTAAGTTTATTTTATGATCACGTTCAAAGATTATACAGTTTGTTTTAGCCAGAGTATTAAAAGATGGGAACTTTTACAAAGCTGCGAAAAAGTTAAACGATAAGTTCCTGCACTAAAAAAGTTGTGTCCTATACGCTGGTCGTCAAGACATGATGCCGTTTTTGCCATCCGTTTCCGATACAAAGATATTATGAAGACGTTAAGCTATTTGACAATAACATATAAAAAGTTGAAAGAACGAAATGAAACTAGTGGCCTAAAAAACATCTGGAAAGACATGAATTCATTTTACACACCGTAATGCAATCAAAAATATTGGAAACAACTAATTTACTGTCAAAACTTCTTTAGTCCCCTGATGAAAATTTGTGTAAAGCAACTAAAATGCTCGAAGAAGCTGCAGAGAATTTAAAAAATTGTAAAAATAGTTTCCATGAAATTAACGATGTCGCCAACGCAATAGCTAACTCGTGGAGAACTGAAAGCGATTTTTTAAAAAAAAACGAAACTTCGGACGAAAAAATTTTTTGATGAGCTTAGTGAAGACCAGCTCCTAAGTGATCCTGAGCAGTCTTTTAAAGTCAACGCGTTTTACACAAATGTCGATCTTATTCTGGCCCAAATAAACAACAGATTCTTGAGCATGAAGGAGACGGTGCGCAAATTTGAATGTATATTTCCTCACAATCTCAATCATAAAAATGATGATGAGTTGTATTCTTCCGCTAAATTACTTGCTGAGGAATTTTCTACTGATCTTTCTTCGGAATTTCCTCAATAATTACTACTTGTAAGAAACTTTCTTCGGAAAAGCATATCCGAAATAAAAAACGGATAAGTGAAAGATTTAGCTGAACTTTGATTAATTAAAAATAATATTCTACTGCCCAGCGTTCCAGACGCTTCCATCGCAGTTAAAATTTTTCTAACTCTTCCAGAAACTGTTGCTGGTGCTGAAATATCGCTTTCCAAATTAAAACTGATAAAGAACTATCTATGAAATTCTATGTCGCAAGAAAAACTATCGACTCAAAGCGTTATATCTATCGAAAATGATTTGCACTCAACACTTAGCTATAGATGCTTTAGTAGAGGATTTTGCGGATAAAACTGTTCGCAGAAAAAACGTTTTTTACGCTGAACCCCAGATTTTATTCAGAACTATCCAAAGAATCGGACTTTTTTCCTTAAAATAAACTAAAAATGAACAAAAAAAACTGTGATACATTTTTCTCACAAAGAAAGCGTTTTTGTACCTCCTAGAAACTTCCGCATTGATGACAAGAAAATGAAGGTAAAATTTTTTTCAATCTTTGATATGGGTCTCAACTGATTTTTGAAATAAGGGGTCCCCAAATATTTTTTGCGGGGGGCCCCAGATTTGCACTACGCCACTGCTTCCACATTAGAATACATGAAAGGGGCAGTTTCGTTTGCAAGTAGGGGGCAATGAAAACTATGTTAGTTGAAAAGCATATAACGTCGCTTTAAAATAAACGCTCTTGCACATCGACAAATTTATCGCTTTCGGGATTATGTTGCTTCCCAGGGTACAAGATGTGAAAAACTGTTAAGGATGAAAGACGAAATATTTGAGAAGTTTAAAAACGCCGGGAATATGCTTTATTAACAGTTCACGATGCCGATTTAAAGTTATGGTTTCTGAACATTGCAATGAGAGAAAATCTCACAAACTTTAGCGCAAGTGATGCTTTTCTATTAAAATTTTAATAAAAGAGCGTGGCATAACAAGTAGAAAAATCACCAAGTTCGTTACGCATGAACGTGCTATGAACACAACGGATTTGGAAAATAAAGCTGTAAAATTCATTCTCATGGTTACAGATGCAATGAGCAACTATCCTTTTGATGACGTTTTAAACACTGACCACAGCGGATTCACTAAAGAATTGACATCAATGCACCCTCTGTCGATCAAGGGGGGAAAAACACACTCCGAGTACCATTTAATCCTTTTACGTCGTATCTCATTCCATAACAATTCAACCTATCATTTCTGCTGCTGGACAATTATTACCACAATTTCTGCTCACCCATCAGGAACCAAAGGGTGTATTCGATCCACGGGTACAGGAAAAGTTATTTAATCTCCTAATGTTATTCTGGAATGTTCCAAATGTGGTAAAACCTTTACCGAAGTACATGAGGTGTTCCTCAGCGAAGTACTCAAACCAGGCATAACATCAAAAGTTCTATTAATTATGGATTCGTGGACAGGTCAAATGGACGAAAATATATTTGATAATGCATTTAGTCAAGCCAGTCTTTCAGAGCAATCGAAATTGATGATTATACCACCTGGAGGGATAGCACTCATACAGTCATACGACGTATATTTTTTTCTTCAATGGAAATATTTCGCTAAACGCTTAACACGATTTTGCCCTTTGCATTATTATGAGCATATAATCTTATCAGAACGTCATAACATCACAAAACTGCATTCACTCATTCACAATCAGCTGTCTTCCCCAAAATTCCGTAATATATGATAATCTATGCTTGGTGGAAATCAATGTACCCGATACCAAAGCCTGAAAAATTCTTCAATGTGCAAGAAATTTGTTTTAATTTCACGGACCAAGTGTGTCACGAAATGGACTGCGATGGTAGTTCATTCATTTGTTGCAGTCATTGCTCAAAGTTATTATGCTTTCTCATTTTTTCCTTGATTTTCATTTCCATGGAAATGAAAATCATTCAAAAACTTTTAATGCATTAAAAGCGTTTTAAGTTCATCATAGCCAAGAGCGCAGTTATAACTCTGGAAACCCCCGCAGTTAGGTAACTCAAAATTTTTTTTTTCATATCTACATAAATTCATTTTCATACATAAATACTCCATATGTATAATTCAAATCAGTTTCATATGTAAATACTGCAGTGGTAAATAATTTTAATTGATTTTGGAAAGTGCCTCTAAAATTATTTGCAAAGGACCCTCAGCTTTTCCGATGCGCCAGGACTTCACTTCTACAAGACGTAGAAAGCTAAACTTCTGACATGAATAACACGGTAAAACGCTTTACGTTGATTTGTTATTACTAGTTACCCACTCCATGCAGAAAAACACCTATCGTAGGATGATGCTTTGCTGAGAAGCATCTGCGTAGGGTGAGCTCTATTTTCAGTGGGCCGTAGCTCGACCCCCAGGTCGATTGGGCCAAATTTGATTTTGGATCTTTCATTTACTCGGTAATATTGGACCATGAACCGAAATTCAGAAAAATCGAGCCTTGACAGTTCTCGAGGTTCCCTTGCGTAAAATATCTTGTATAAAATACCAGATATTTTACTTTATACTCGAACTTGAATTTATGTTTAACGTCTTTAATATGTTTAATAAGACACGAGTTACACTCCCTGACGCAGAATAACCCTTGTTGTCCTTGCGCCATAAACATACATACGAGTTACACTCTGATACCTCAAAACGCAGCTCCGAATAATGCTTGTCCGTTATTATGCTATGTGAAAAGTAGATTATTTTCTTAACGATAGAAATCTTTTCTAAACAATAGTTAAGACTTCGCAAAAGCCGTCCCATTAGAGTGAACATTTACCACTCTATAGATGCTCTATAGAGTACTCTATAGATGCTGTGACAGGGTTAGAATGTAATGTTATAATAAACTACACATGTGTGTAATATCGCTCGCTCATCCAAGTAGTGAATGATTATTCCGACCTATTACAGATGGGCAAAATCGTTCTTTCATTCGGTCAGCATGGTCTAGAACAACTCTATAATGTTTTCTTATAGTGTTGATACGTACAGTGCAGCACTGTCAAAGTTACATTTCAGGGAAATGCATTCCCAGTGCTAAGCAGGATCTGTGAGTGTGCTTTCACCAGAAAGGAAAAAATATATCCCCCCTCTCTCTCTCTTTCAAAGGAGAAAGATATTTGTTTACATTTTAATGCTTGCGAAGTCGAAATATACTTTAATGAAAAGTCAAATGTACTAAACTATTATATAGTCATTACAGTCAGGTACCTATTATTAATATAAAAAATGCACATAAAATGCGCTTACTGAAAAATAAGTACTTTATTCTGGTTAGGATACATTTTCATGGTATTTAAATAACGTACCTTAATTTTTTTACAAATTAAAAAAAAAAAAAGGCTAAGTAAGCAGGTTTAAACGCAGGGGTAAATTTAAACCAAACTTTTTCAAACGAAAGTTATTTAGCGTTACATGCAATACTTTAACCTTAGGAAAAGGCTGACTAACAGAGAGTACTAATTAGAAAGTTGTGAACATGAAACTATTCGAAGTACAACGTAGACGAGTCGCAGGACGTGATGCGTGCAGCATGACTGTCAATGAGCTCAGGGTGGCTCAACGGTTTCAATCAGTGGCGCGCAAAATTGTAACCAATCACTATATCAGAGAAGCCGTCTCAAATTCCGTAGCAAGTTCGTTGTCAGCTTAAGTGGGCTGGCCGTTTCCGTATCTGTATTATGGACGTATTTTAAAAAGACCGTTAAGAAATTCTGAAATTGCCCCCGGAGCTTTTTTCAATTGGCTGACACTTCCGCAGTTGTGTTTTGGCTATAATGCATACATATGTCCTTAAAGCAGATGAAGCCCACGACTAAATTAGAGTAGGTAACGGAATATGAACAAAAGCCATTTTGACCTTTGCTTTCCGACACAACACGAACGCTTGTCCTTGTAAGATAAAAACAAAAGAATGAGTTAGATCAAAGGAGAGTCGGTCAACAGTTGCATTGACCTTAGAGATACAAATAATGTATGTCCTTCCAATACAGGATCGCTTTAGTTACAATTGCCATTACACATAATTGTATTTTAAAAAGTCCATCTTATCTTGTATTATTAAAACAGGTTCGATAAATAAAATACAGACAGGAGTAAGTATAATATCAAATAGAATCACACAAAATACATTCTTGATTTTGAATGTTAAATATTGCACGAATATTTACAGTTGCATTGTTAATGATGATGCGTTTTTTTTATTAATATTTGTTTTTGAGATTTTAAAAAGATTTTTTCTAATTTTCCGAGCATGAAATTTTCATCTTTAAATTTGAAATAAGAGTTCGCAGGGCCGGTCCTAGCCATTGCGGGCCCAATTTAGCTCACTTCTGTTCTAATTTTATGAGTCTCGTACATATATATACACACATACACACACACACACACACACACAGGAACATGATTGTGATCCTTTACTTTCCCCATACATTTTAAATTGTATGTTAGGAATAATTCAAAGCCTTCAGCAATTATGAAACACACGTTTATTCTAAAAAGAAAAGGTACAAAGTGATATACAGTAAAACCTCTCTACAACAATATTATACGGACCGAGAAAAATTATCCTTATAGAGAGAGTTATTGTTATAGGGAGGGTTCATTATACAGTAAAACCTCTCTACAACACTATTATACGGACCGAGAAAAATTATCGTTGTAGAGGGATTTATCGTTATATCGGATATCGTTGTAGGGAGGTTTTACTGTATATTTATTTACATACCTCATTTTATGGCGGAGCCTCTGATAGTACACATGGACGCCCATATAAATACTTTTAGGGGGGAACTGAGAAAAATTATTACTTTCTTCTCAAGACTGTCAAAAATTTTAGTGAATGTACAAGATACTAAAATGCTACAAAAATAATTGATACTGCTTGACAATTAGTAATGAGCTAAAAAGTACCTTATTTTAAAATGTGCTTGTAAAACTTTTGAAAGTAAATGCATAGCAAAATCGGGAAAATCAAATTTTTGAACGGCTAGGAGGTGCGGACTCTAGCCCCTCCTCTGCTCACCTATATAGGCGCCCATGATAGTACGTGCGCATTAATTGATGGAAAACAAGAGACTGTAAAAGCATTCGATATAAAAATCACGCGCTGGCGTATTTTATTGTTGCTTGGATACAGTGAGTCAAGACCCTTACTAGAGAGGATAATGTTGCCATCCAGGTTTATATTGGAACTAAGTTACTATATGCATTGCTGTCTGATTTCGCTACATATAGTATATATATTCTCTTGTAAGATATTATTACCCTTCTCAGGGATAACACAATTGCCAAATAATGGTCAACACACAAAGCCACCGGGGCGAATTTTTTGTGAGTTTTTTCGTGGGGTAATTTTATTACAATTTATAAAGTTGACATCCACGTTTTTTAGCTCATACTAGAGCTTTTTTTTTGTATAGGAGAAAAAGAGACATTGCCCCCGCCCTGGGTGAGTCAATTAGTTCTGGGGCCTTTCAGGCTTCCCCAGTCACTAGTTTATATGCTGAAGCCGTGGAACCTCCATTAATTTCACATCGTCAACGTTTGTCTCTGAAATATTATTTTAAAATTCTAACATTCAAAGTCCATCATGCATCGTCATCACTTCATCAACCTCATTTCATTTCATTTTTTAATGCTTGTCCTTCATGTACTCCAACCTTTGGCATGAGAATGGAAAGTGCTGCTAGTGAATTGGACATTTCGAAAACCATTGTAGCAGAATCGATGGAAAACATCATTTCTCCCTGGCTTGATATTGGCAGTGACATCTGTTTGCACTTATCTGTCTACTCAAAAGACAATACCCCAGACATTGCCTATCGGCAGGCATTCACTGATCTATCTATTAGGTAAAAAGGATACTCTTATAATTTTCACAGATGGATCAAAAGCGGATGAATATGTTGATGCAGCATTTGTCTGTGGAAATTTTATACAGAGTCAACAACTGCCACAGTTCTGAATCATTTTTACGACAGAAATTCATGTCATAGGATTAGTACTGGAATACATTTGATATAATTCATTAAACCCAACTATCATCTGTAGAGATTCTCTCAGCGATCTGCAGAGCCTGGCTTCATTCACACCCTCACACCACTCCGGAATCTACAGAGTTCACAAACAACTTGTGGATATAAATACCGCACAGTATATTGTGAAATTCTGTTGGGTTTCGGGCCATGTTGTAATTTTTGGTTATGAGCAGGCTGATATTGCTGAAAAACCAGCAACTGCAGAACCTCATGATATGACCATTCCATTCCAAGATTTTAACACTCATGTCTTATCCCATCTGTACAAAAAATGGCAGTTGGAATGGGACGAAAAGGTTTTTAATGAACTTCACCATGTAAAACCACGGATTAAAATGTGGCAGTCGAGCTTTAGGAGTGAGCGCCGCAAAGAGGTAACTCTTGCTAGACTTTGCATCGGCCACACACGCTTCTCCCATAACATCTTTTAAAGAGCGAAGATGCGCCGATGTGTGCTACATGCAACGAACCGTTAAATGTTTTGCATGTTTTATCTACTTGTCCCAAATTTAACCGGCAACGTTCATTAGCTTTTAACCAAAATAATTTTACCCTTTGTGACATTTTATGCAATTCTTTTAATCATGAAATCGTTTTTAATTTTTTATTTAATATCTGCATTTTTTTTTCATCGCAGCTGATGTTGTTATATCGTTTCGTTTGTTCCATTTAACACATTAATTTTAATACATTTTACCTTTTTTAGTTTTAGCTTGTTCGAATTTAAAACCGTGTGTATAGTCTCACCCTGTTAAGCGCAGAATTACCCTTGCTGTCCTTGCGCCATAAAAATACAACCAAACCAAAGCATTCGTGTGCCCGAGAACTGACCACAAAGCGAAGGAATGAGATTTTACCTCTCTTTGTGGCACTAAAAATTCACTTACCTATTGATTTGTTGCAAGCGAGGTATCTCGTCGGACTAATCCAAGTTCCAAGATTGTGTTTATGTGGGTCTGCCACAAAAATGAGTCTTAATTTGGAATTGAAAAAAAGATATAAGTAACCTTTCTACGAAGTGCGGGGCCTGATGTTGTCAGTTTAAATAGGCATAACTCTAACCCTGTGCGTTCAAAAAACATTAATTTTTGAATAGTTTCTATCATCTGCTATAGTCTACACTTTCTATAAAAAAATATATAGCCAACTTATGATTATAAGCATTTATTTAAGAAGTAGAGGTTTAACTAAACGAAGTTTTACACGTAAAACAGTGTTAATAGCATAAACTCAAGCTTATATCATAAAATTGAATATAATTTGTTCTTGCAATGCCTTCGCAATATCTTGGTATGAAGCCTGTTGTATTCTGAATCGTTATTACTTTTTTTAAGGATATGATATGCTATCAACAGGAATTTTAGCCCATTACACTTCTCAAGCTATGTATCACGAAATATTGTATATCGGGTTGAATAAAATTATTATTCTTACTCTTTAATCGTTATTTTAATACAATAATGGATATGTGCAACCACCAATAAACGAGTATTATGAATGCTACCACTCTATTAGCAATATTTAAACACATACATTCTTTTTACATTTCTTACTTTCAACGCTATAAGAGTGTCTTCATTCAATGGAAAAATTAATTCTACGGTATGTATTTTTCGCGATTTTGGTTTTATGTGAATGGCTTTCTTTACCTGTGGAGCATATACAAATTTAGTTACAGAACCACTTGCTTAGCAAGACATTTTTGGTGGATCAGTCACCCATGAAATGTAACTGTCTGAATAAAGTAACTCTGAAATTGAAAGATAAAGAGAGGACTTAGAATTTAATAAATTCTTAGATGCGATTTCTAAGTTGAAATACTTTGATTATAACTTCCTAATCAGCGTCCATGTAACGCTCTAATTCCCAGTGACATGCACAGAATTGATAAAATCAAAGCCTCAGGAAATGCTCTGTGATTTTATGGCCGATGTTCAAAATGGAACCGGTGACACACATGACATATTATGGCCCCGAGTTTCAAAGTTAGTAGCAGCTTCAAGAGCAAACTGATTAGAGACAGAGTAGTATTTTAATCCAGATAAACTGTATCTGAAATCCTCGTAAAAATATTCCAATATCAAGGAGAAAATCTGAGTTTCCTTATGGGATCATTGGTTTTGTAAACACGACCTATCACAATTCTCATTAGTTTTATAATATACAGTTCACTAAACAATTTATTTCAATTAAAATACCAAAAAGTACAAGACTTCCCGGACTCGGAAGGTTGACTTCTATTGTTATATATATCGCTGCAAAATATCTACAAAAACAATCTACTAAAAGATGTGGTGATAAAATTTCCTTAAAATAAATTCAACAAAAATTTGATGCAATTTTTGCAAATTTTTTGCATGATGTTTTAGTTCAAAGAATTGAAATAGAAAATATTGTTTATTTGAATCTCTCGTGAAAATCAGAAAAACATGCCCTGCTTTTGTGAATTGACCAATATTTGGCAAATTTGTCAGTCAGTTGTGTTATCTCTGCGAAAAGTCATGATACACAAAAGTGCCAAAAGTTTTATATTTCATTAATTATATCTTTTATATAATTGGGAATTTGAAATCAACTTTGCTATTAAATATTTTGCCAAGTATTCAAATTAAATATGGTACGATGTTTCTTTCTCTCTTTGTTTCGTTTTAATGCGAATGTCCTTTAAACTGCTGTTTTTAACTTTTATGTTTGTAACAAAACAAATTGGAGCGTAAAATTTTCTACAATTTGTATTACACTCTTGATTTTAGAAATTATGTAATTGGTTCATGCACAATCTTTAACGATCTTCCAAACTCTTTCATTATATAAGCTTTAGTTTGCAAAACTTGCCAGTAAGTACTTATTGGATTAATTCTCTATCAGCATGGAGAAAGCCTTACTGCATTTCTCCATACGCATTACTCATGCAAAGCAAATACAATATTGAGTACACCTTGGCTAACTAAATGTAATTTTATTAATACAAATACAGATGGTAGGCATGGGCGTCGGCAGCATAGGGCAAGAGTGGGCACTTGCCTTCCTTGGACTTTTAAAAAAAAAATTTTTTTTTTTCTCAATAGCAAAAATATGCAACCTCTCTATTTTATTTGGAATAAATAGTCTCACATTTAATTAAATAATTCTAATTATAAATATTTTGAATGGAGGTTTTTATTTCTGCTCAAGTAACTCCTTGCAAAAAATTCTACCAATGCCCATGATGGTAGGCAGTGCCATATTTCATAATAGGCTATAGACTATGGCGGCAAAATTTTGTGTATTGTGTGCATGAGTCTGATATAACAAAATCAATACCATACGATGATATAATTAAATGAATAACAACACAATGAATAACTACACAAAATATAAGTAAAAACAATTTGAGCAACAACTTTTTTTACTTTATATTGACGACGTCTTTGCCTTATCGCACCACGCTGGTCCTACTCGTTCTTCACTCTCACTCATTCGATCCACATATTCAGTTTACATTTGAGGTGGATAGTGATGATAGACTCTCCTTCCTGGACGTGCTGTTTCAGAGATTTGGTCGTTGGTACTTCAGCGTTCCATAAACCCTTTTCTGTGTGCCTTCCTCCACATGCTACGTCAGCATATCCTATTAACCGAAAGATGTCTTCTAATGTGTTTTTTATCAAATGGGCTATTAGACTTTGTAGTACTGAAGAGTTTCTTCAATCTGAGCTCTCCGTCCTTCTTGACAGTGTTGCACAACGGGGGTTTCTCCGTTCTATTATTAACCTCTCATACATCAAACTCCGTCGCAACAATATTATTTCAACTTTGGTCCACCTTAACAGCAATGACTACAAAAAAGCAATCTGCCTTCCTTACTTTCCCGGTGCATCTCCAGTTTTTGCTAGGATTTAACGAGAATTTAATTTTTCTATTGTTTTCAAACAATTTCAGAAAATTCGCTTTTATCAACTAAAAGATAAAACCCTCCCCACGCCCCAATTAAACAATGGGGTGTCTATTCTATTCCTTGTGAGTGTAATAAAACTTATACTGCTCAGACTCGTAAATCCCTTGACACACGTGTTAAGGAACACCACGCGTTAGTGAGTAAAGTCCTGGTTCCATTGATTCAAATTCTTCTGTTGTTAATCACAGTTATTTACATGATCATAGTTTTTTATTCAATGAATCCAAAATAATTTGTCAACCTCAATCCCTTTTTGATCTTAACTTTTTTGAATCGTTGTATATTTACATTAACAGGAAATTTATTGTAAATGACATACACCGAAGCGCCTCCTGTACTTCGTTCAATATGGAGACCTCTGTTTTTGGATAACCGTAACATGAGCCATAGTAAATTTCCCATTTAACGTCTGGCAACTTCTCATAAGTTGTTTGCAATCATCCTGAAGAAGGAGGATCCATTATCTTCCGAAAACGTTTGATTTTTAAATAAATTTTAACTGAATTTTTAAAAAACGTTGTCAGTCAAACTATTTTTAATTATATAATTAAATGTTTTGCCGAGAAGAAAGCTAGACGTCATGCTTTCCATTTAAATACCAGTGTTCGATAGGCTTTTATTTTTTGCTAAAATTAAAATTTATTTCAATAAAATTGAATTTGATTTATTATATACCAAAAAGAGATAATACTTCAATATAAGTTAATATTGTTTAATGTTTATGCACTGTTAAAAATAATAGTTCAGGGTTGAACCAAAATGTGGTGATTTTCCAGCTTCATCCATTGTTAAGAACTACGTTTCACCACATTTTTGCTCCAGCTATGTTACCAATACTTGGCCGGAGGTTGAACCAAAATATGGATATACTTTCAATAACGAATAAGGCAACACTGAACCAAATTCATGGTTCCAGCTTGAACCAAATATACTGTTGTAGGTTGAACCAAATGTGGCCAAAATTTCCCGGACACTGTATAGCAAAATGAAAATCTGCCTTTAACATGCAACCTGTCAGAGACGTATCGAGGAGTGTTGGAGCCCCCCATTATTTATCTCGGCTGCTATTGAAGCCACATCTACCCCATTTCATATACAGAGAGTACACATAATTTTTATTAATTACGAAAAGGTAGCAACCAAGCGAAATCATAACGAATTTTTATTAGGCCAAACATAAGCATTTTAGCTGTTAATGATAAAAAACATCAACTTCATATATACAGAAATTATTATATAAATCATTGTAATTTATCAAAAATAAAGGATATACACACCATAAACTAATGAATTGGAATCATCGTAGCTTGCCGGATCATTAAAGAGATCTTGGCACGCGAAAAAAAAACAAAAAACCTGGTGAATATCAGTAAAGAATCGCAACGGATAAAGCTGTTTGCCACACGTGACTTCCCTTGCAGCAAGCTAGGAGGTTGAACGAAAATCTGGTTCGGCGTTTAATCGTTATTTACAAATTACCATACTTTCACCAATAAGTGGTACTTTTGAATTTTCAAGTGTACCAAATTTTGGTGAAATTCCTGCATTTTCACCATATTTTGGTAGCAAAGAATCCGGAATTTTTTTAATAGTATGTTTCAATTTAGGACTTTGTTTTTCAACATATTTATTGTCAATATGAAAGTTTTTGGTGTAAATTGAATGTAGCAATTTTTATGTTCCTACCACTGATGGGGGCCATGGGTAGGAAGGGGCTGAAAAAATGGCCTTGGAGCTTCAAAAATAGCCTAGGGGCGGCAAAATGGTAAATCCGCCCATGATGGTAGGCTAATTAAAAATAACCATTTCCACTAGTAAGGCTTTGCATTACTTTCCGTACACATCAAAAAATACATGCAAAGGAAAATTGAAAATCCAGGAAGCTTTTAAATCAGCCTCCTAAGTTTCATTAAATTATCCATGTACTTATAACCCCACTTCTGTGATAAAAAAACATAAATGTTTAAACTTGCCCATGTCAATTTAATCTTGCTTAAGAAGGATGACGTTTTAGAATAACTCTTGTTCTATTCCTGTTTGCTCCGCAAGGAATAGCCTTTGAGGTAAGCATTATTCCATCAACTTCATACCAACACCGGACAAACTAACCCTTCGCCGCCACCTAACAATGCTACGATGGCATCAATCCACATAAACGAAACAACTATTTTCAACAAGACTTGTTTGATCTTTTAGAGAAAAGGATTATTGTTACGTATTCCCCAAACACTATAATTCAGCCCCAAGAGAAGATTGCAAATTGGATTTCTTAGACTTCGCAAGGGTACTGCTTCTACTGCTGACATCCTTTTGAAAACATCAAATCACCACATGTATTATTTGCTTCCAATCTGAAAAAAAAAAACTCCAGAAATTCTATAGAACAGAGGTTTCCAACTCTTTTCTCCCATACCCTTTGATTAAGCTTTTCATTTATGAGTACCCCCTTCTCTTATAACTACAACTCATCCCTCCACGCAAGAAAAAATTGTTTTTCTCAGGTAGTAATCTTCTTCGGTTAACTATATAATCAAACGACTCAAATTAGTGACATTTATAGGCATTTATATTTGATTTTATATTTTGCAATTTATTTCAGTTTTTTATAATAGCAGCCTAACAACAAAACAGTATTAAAATAATTTTTAACTACATTAACTTATGATGAAAGCTCATAACTATTATACATCTTGATAGGCAAGTCTTCAAACATGGCTTTTAATGATTTCAATGAGATCCTGGAGCTTGTTTCATGGAGCTTAGAGCTTTTGGGAGTACTTTTCCTCATCTCACTTCTGTGTGCCAATGCACTGGCGTACGCAGGGGGGGTACTGATGAGGTTGTAACCCCATTTGAATAAAATTTTGTATATACATATGAATATATGAAGCTGAAGTTGTGTAATCCCCTCCCCCGCATTATATGACTCAGTAGCAGGGTTTGAGGGCCTAATAGCTTGAGGAATTAAAGAGCCGTAAAATAAATCCAAGTGAAGCTCTTTCAACATAAATGTAATACTTATTAATTAAACAATAAAAGAACCAACTGTTAAAATTATGCATATACGAAGTTATATAATCTATTACACTGCTTCATGGTACAGCCTCTGATAGCACGTGCACGTTGGTTGATGAAAAACCAGAGACTGATTGGTTTCAAGAATTTAGAATATATTTTAAAATGTTGTTGCCAAATATTAAAATATAAATTATAAAATTAGTATTTGTGTTGATTATTACAAATGTAACTGTAAAACTTACATTGCTGCGGTAAACCAATGGCCATGTTTTGAAATCTGTAAAGTGAAGAGTTCACTACACCTGTACCCCCCTTACCCCGAACTTTCTATTCGCCTATACGAAAGTAATGAGGTATAAAGGCTGATCATCTCTTCATACAAAGATTTAAATAGCCTGGAATTCGTTGAATCGACCTTACAAAAATTAACAACTTTCAGAGATTGAATGAACACTTCATTAAATGAACGTGTTCCTCATTTCGCGAATAGGCTATTGGACTTCCACGTAAGTGCCGCTTTGTAAACCAAAACTGTACAATTTTGTTTTTGCGTTTTCATGTTAACCCCGTGTATTTGGGTGTTTTCCGCTATTACCACTATATTATTTTCACGTAACCGCAATCTGCCCGGCGCATACCCCCCAGGGGTAGATGCACCACAAGTTGAGAACCGATGCTTTGGAACATTCTCTTCTGGTCATAACTATCCGCATATTCGTCAACGATTTTGATGCCCTGCTAAAATTAGCATCCGACCTCTAACCAGACTTATTGATCTTCATACGTTATCTTCAAATTCTCGTCTACAATATCACCTGCTCATTCTCTTAACTATTTTTCTGTCTTAATTGAAAGTATTTTATTTAACTGAAAGAGATAGTTGCCTTACTTCGATTCAGGAATCACGAAGTCGCAATAGCGACAGACTTCCTACGAAATCTTTTATGAAAACAACAGACACAATTTTAAATATCTATAGAAAAGATTAAAAATTGCCTAAAACTAATGATATATTTTTATATGGCTGTGCATTATATTACGTCGAGATTCGATAATACAGAGCGTTATTCAAGTCAAGTCTTGCTAATATTTCTAATCAAATTTTCGTGAAAGAAAAAGAACATGTTGAGATTAGCAATTTTTTGGATATTAAGTTATTGAGTTATACAAGAAAAAAAAAGGTCAAATGTAGCCAATGGTAACTTCTTTCTGTGTCGATGCTATTATCTGAATTATATTTTCACAGCTCACCAATATTAGAGACTTGCAACGCATAGTGGTTTGGCCGACAACGCTATTGTGAGTGAAATGTTGCACCCATGGCTGCAAATGACTATGGTAAGCCTTTAGAAGACCATAATTTTCCACGTTCAAAAGCAACAATAAAGGCACAAAAATACTTTAACTCTGTATCGTAACCTTCGAAAATTCGAGACCTTTCCTTCGGATTATGTATAATCTGAAGCACCGTATTGTGTTTTTTCACACCCCAGAAAATAAGCGTTTCGGATGTTTTGAAATATACTATAATAAAAACGATGTCCAAGAAAGACGTACAAATATTGTTATAATAAATCGCCTACAAATATTATTTCAGAAATGCAGTCTGTTCTTTGGTAGTTTGTTATTTCATGTCCCGTCCCAAAGTCACTCGTAATGTTATTTGCAACAGAACTGATGGTATATAACGGCTTCTCGGTATATTTCTGACCAGGGATGACATAAGGGCCGGGCCGCCCGTTGGATGAGGGCGCCAAACTGAAGTCAAGTTAAAAATTTTTTAATTGACCCAATAGTAGAAAATCTCTTTAAAAAGAGATACGTTTAAAGAATTTTTTAGAGACATTTTTAGAGAAATTATTCCAGAGCCTTTTGGCCACTTTTATAAGGTATATGGCTTACTGTGCGTCTGCGAAAATCTTCTGTTTTCGCCGAAGTGGGGGGAGGGGGCAGAAAACAACCCGCGCCAGGTCGCCCAGGTTCAAAATCAACCTCGACATCCCTGGTCCTGACCAAAGGGGAAATGAAGGAGAATACGGAGGGATTATTCTAATTCGATTAATGTTTTGACACTCAATTTTTATATAGTTCATAGTGGAATCTGTATTTTATGTGAGAATGAAAAAACATGCCATATGGGAATTCCCCCTTTGTTTAACGTACATCTTCGAGAGAATGACCACGTACGTCTGTGTTCAGGGACACAGCGGTCAAAGAATCGGGACGGCAACCCGAAGGTCTCTGGTTCACAACCAACCTGAGTACGTGGCATGCTTTTTCTCTCCATCTAAATCACAGGGTTTAGTATGAACCATATGGAAGTGGAGTGACAAAAACCCCAATCGTATTTCAGTATATTTCCGTACACTCATAATCGTTCGCCCAGGTTTGATTAACACGAAACTGGGTATAGATAACGTTCTTTCCATTTAAACTCCACATACGTTTTGTTTCTGGGCTATGTTACTTAGTAAAATTTTAAGAAAAGATGGCTATATTTGTGTTTTACGACACGAAGATTTCTTAGGTCATGCTGCGCCGGGACCTACAGTTTTCCGAGGAATCCGAACCTTTCTTGCCTAAGGACACAAACCCCCGGACTGCGGTGAGCAGATTCGACACGTGTTCTATACTACAATTAGAATCGAACCGGAGTTGACAGCACGACAAGCGAACGCGCTATCTCTATGCCACCGTGAGATTAAAAGAGGATTATTCGAATGATTTTGTATGTGAATGATTTTGTGTGTGAAAAATTTTGTGTGTGAATGATTTTGTATGTGCATGATTATGTGTGTGAATGATTTTGTATGTGTATCATTTTGTACATGAATAATTTTGTATGTGAATGATTTTGTATGTGTACCATTTTCTATGAAAATGTTTTTGTATGTGAATGATTTTTTATGTGTATCATTTTGTATGTAAATGGTTTTGTATGTAAATGAGAGAGAGATTTTGTATGTAAATGATTTTGTATGTGAATGATTTTGTGTGTGAATGATTTTGTATGTGAATGATTTTGTATGTGAATGATTCTGTATGTATGTATCATTTTATATGTGAATTATTTTGTATGTGAATCATTTGTTATGTATGTATTTTACAGGTTGTTTTGCGTATCGTTCCAGGGTATAGGTATAAAAAAAATGATTTGTCAGTTGAGTACACTCACGCCAGTGCAACAATTCAAGTAAACGGTTTTGAGAATTTTAACATCATAAAAAGAACAGCTAATGTACAATTCTGCATAAAATTTCTGTTTTCGATTAAAGTCAGGCAAGACCCTAGCCAAAATCTTTTTACGGGATAAGGCTCTGAAAGCTAAAGGGGGGTCTCTGAAAGACAGAAGAGTTTAATAATTTGTTAATGTGTTGATGTATTTTATTAGCATTTTATATATAATAATAATAATAATTAGTATCTGCAATATGAACATAATCTTTTTTAATGAAATTAATTAATTCATAGTACTATACAACTCGACAAAATTTAAGACACGAAACAATAGATATGGAATATATAATTAATGTTTAAATTGGTTTCTGTGAACAAGTCGCTTTTAGCAACAAATCAGACTAATCCATTTCACATTAATGGATAAATTTCTTAACAAAAATTTTACACTGAAAATTTGCGTAGAGGCATATTAAAAAATAACCCTTCTCCTTACTATAGGCTAGGTGATTATTTGCATTTTTGCGAAAAACATAATATACACAAAATCTGCCATGAAGAGATGTCTTCGATTCATTTTTAATACCAAAGAAATATTTCCATTATTGTGTATAATGCAAAAATGTAATACTGAATCCAACAAAAATTAATATTAAAAAAATGAAGACCAACAATATTTTCCCAGGAAATATGAGCTCCTCTGGTCACAGCCTGGCTATGTCCCTGATTAAAGTACTTAATAAATCCTCGCATATCATTAGATTTTTCCTTCTTTTTCTATAATAATTTTATATCAGCGCTGTTGTAAAGCGAATGCTTATATATAATTAAATCTAAGAGATTAAAATCTCTACACCTTCAAGTTACTGACACATACTAGGGCTCAATACGAGTGATAAGAGTTGAAAAAAAAATTTTTTCTTATTTCAAACTCTTATGAGCTGAATTGAGCTCTATCTGGTATAAGTCAAAGACGTGAGGTTGTAGAAATTCGTCCTTTTTTCCTTTTCTTTCTTATTTTAACTTACTAATTCTTAATCTATATAGTTTAAGCAAAAAAAATCCATTTATTTAAAGTTTATATACCAGCAAACTACTTATATTATGCATTTAAATAATATTTAATAAAATAATTCTTAATGTCTCACAAAGAGTATGTTGTGCTTCAGTTTTTGCTTCTTCCAGTTACATTTTCTATTCAAAATTATATTCTTTCTGTGTGTATTGTTCTTTTCTAGTATAATGTCTATAAAACTCCTACCTATAGATTGTATATATAGACTATATATCTCTATAGATTATATATATAAACTATATGTCTATGGGTGTATATATAGACTATATATCTATAGATTGTATATGAGTATATATCTATAGATTGTATATATAGACTATATATCTATAGATTGTATATATAAACTATATCTATAGATTATATACGCATAGAGATTAATATAATTATAGACCGTATATTTTAGTGCACTGGCTTCCAAATTTTTGTCCCAGCGGAGCCCTCGGTTCTTCCACTTTTAACACGTGTTCTTTAAGTTCTTAGGTAGCAGTCATTAATAATAAATTTAGATGTGAAAAAAAGCAAAAACGTTTTATTTTAAATACAATATGTATACCTATTGAAAGGAATGGGATTTTATTTAGTTTTGTACAGTTGGCGATGTTCGGTTTTAGCGCAAATAGCGGCAGATGAACGTCTGGCTGAGCGCCGAAGCGACTTCCGTACTTAGTATTGGTTAATTAAGTATAGACAAAAGATCGATATTCGCACAAATAAGTACTGACAAACGGGTATTGACGGATTATAGGCAAAGTAGGCGCGGGTCTAGCACACCTCGAATTTTCCCCCTCCCTACAGGATTGTTGTCTTATGAAAATTAAGCGTTATTTTAAGTTTTTTTATTGGCAAATACTCCAGAAATTTTCATTGTTAATAAACCTAAATATTGAAAACAATGAATTTCAAAGAAAAACTCATGATTTATGGGTTGAATATCGTGTGGGCCACATTCGTTATAGATCCATTCTATCCCTCTGGGACTAGGGCAGCGGTTAGGAAAGGGAGGGGCTTAAGGGTCTCAATCCCTCCATTGGATAATAAAGTACATTGTTCTCCTTAACGTCGAATTACAGTTGACTCTTTTTAAAGCTGCTTGAGTCCACCCATAATTTCTTAATTGTCCTGGCCCAGGGCCCATACAAATTTTAATTCTGCACTGTAAACGGGAGAATTACATTACTTTATATCAGCCATTGGTTTAAATGCGTTTTGGAAGGCAATTTTCAAAGCCATGTGTGACGTATGTCTACGAGGCAATCCTGTAGCCAAGTCGGGGCCAGCAGGGGCATGGCCTTAGTTGCCCCATCGAGCTATTTATATATATATATAAAGAGAGAGGGAGGGAGAGAACAATCCCCAGGGTGCCCTGTGCCTTGCCCTTGTTGCCCCTTCATCCTGGCTGCAGGTCTGCTACGAGGTATTCATAATCAGTTGATGTCAGGCAGGTTGGTTTATAGAAGCAGTGACAAATGAGTTTATCACCCAATCATACACCTTCATTGTTATTTCCCAGACCATTGAAAAACATTTCTCGAAGGAACTGCTTGGATACCATAGATACTCGCGAATGTTACCCAACACGCTTTCTGGAGCCTCCGAGTGGTGTTTAAAAATATGATATTAACGTAGTAATAGAAAGACCATATGTGATGTGGTGGAAACTAATTTCCTAAAAGTTCTAATTGTTTTTAATTAGACAAATGAACTAATTTTTTAATGCTTCCACGAAGCCCTAAAGGCTTCGTTGAACTCAGTTTGGGAACTTCTGTCGTGCTTAATGCAGAAACTTAAAAACATATAATAGAGTAGAACCTCCATATAACGTACTTCCGTATAGCGAAATTCTCTATATAGCGAAGTTTTGATAAATCCACATAGTCATTACATATGAAAGTGTTTCTATATAACGAAATAAATTTCTATATAACGAAATTTTTAACGACCAAAACAGAAAATTAAGTGGTCACGTCAGCTACCTTGGGTTCCCTAATACCGTTGGAATACAATACGATTTTAAAATACGTGGCAATCAAACAAAATGAGGCACGCCTAAGGGATTTTAAAATCCCTAATAAAGAGTTTTCCTAAGCACAAACACCTGTGTCTGGTTGCCCCATACAGTGCGAAGCTGCTAGGCTTGGAACAGGCCCCAATTGTCCTTGAATACACCGTGTTGTCTGAATAGTAGTACTTGTTGCCCTTTTTTGCTCGTTTCATTACCAGAAATCCAGACCTTGCAAATTTCCCACAGGGGTGCTAACACTTGTATGATGAATCAACATCACCATTTGTTGTGCAGCAGGATGTTAGAAATTTTTCTACAAAAGCATGAATGTGTATGAAAGAAGCATTAAATACATTTTCATTTTAAGGTAAGAATTTTTTTTTTTTATATGCATATATATTTCACTCCTAAAAACATCTATTTTTAAATGGTTGAATGTTATTTATGAGAAACAGTCGTTAACTGGAAAATGGGATTTCAATTGTGGTATCATATTGCACTGCCCTGGTTCATGAATACATCGTTTCCACATAGCGAATTTCCTATATAACGAATTTTTTTTTATGGAACCGTCGATTTCATTATATGGAGGTTCTACTGTAATTCTATGTCTACACATTTTAATTTCGATGTATATTAATAATATATTCATAGGGACCTAATATCCAGATAAACCCCATCCCCATTTTAATCGATGTCAATAAGAAGAGGGGTATACGAGAGTAATGGAAAATAACTAAATAAATTATAGAAGCGGGAGCATAGAGTTGACTTTTATGTGACAGTGGGTAATGAATTCACTTTACCTATTGGCTTAAGTTTTTTGTTGTGTTTTTTTTCCTCGACAATTCGCGGCCCAAGTGAAATGTGACATTAGAGTTCTGTCAGGTGGCAACATGGAGACAAACACCGTTTCGGACTGGCGCCTCGGTTTAACCTGAAAACTTTTACTAAGATATCAGTAATTTGGACCTTTCTCGTCGCTTCATTGCATCTCCGGGCGAACCGCAGCGAACGATACATAGTACGGATTCCACACCTGCTTGCTTCACTAAGGAAGAAATTTGACGAAGTCATGCGGGGAGCATAACGAACGACTTTTAGCGGTTTTTCTTCAGTATTCAATTCGTGAGTTAGCCATGCGCAGCCAAACAGATATTCTCTGCCTTCGGGGAATAATACAAAGTAGCCGTGAAAAATAAACTTTGTCACCTGACCTTGTCGAACAAGTAAAATATTCGAATCTGCGGGCATTAACACGGCAGGATAGGAAAAACAAATTTTGTTGTTAAAACTTGAACGACAGGACCTCCATCCAATTTGATGTTTTTGGATTACACATCTTTTTTACCTTTCTGTCCCTTTCCGCATTCAGCTCCGTGTGAAAACTGGTGATTATGAAATGTAAATGGCTGCGGAAAATGACATAAACTAGAGCAGTTTCATTCCAAACGTTGTTAAAGCTGAAATTGACACTAACTCGTCTAACAATTGTCGTGAACCAAAATGACACGCATGTGTAAACTCTGCTGTTTATTTGACAGGATACATATGAATTTAATCGCCTTTCAAGACTATGCGAATACATTTACAAAAAAATAAATTTAAATAGAAAAATAAAAATTTTAATTGCAAGAAGAGCCTACAGAGTGCTACGTAGGAGCTGTTCTTTGAAACGTGACTCGCTCAGCGCATCAATTATTTACGTTTCAAAGAAAAAATTACTTCACAATTTACATAAGAAGAAATTACTTTACATTTCACATAAGAAGAAATTACTCTCCATTTTGCATAAGAAGGAATTACTTCACATTTCACATAAGAGGAAATTATTTCACATTTCACATAAGGAGGAATTACTTTACATTTCACATAAGAAGAAATTACTTCACATTTCATATAAGGAGGAATTACATTTCACATAAGAAGAAATTACTTCGCATTTCACATAAGAAAAAATTCCTTCACATTTCACATAAGAAGTAATTACATTTTTCTTACAATCAATGTTTCAGTTGCTTCTCAGTATAGACAAGTTAAATATGGATTTACGGTTCGGATCAGGCACAATTAAAAATTTTGCCCCGATTATCCCCTCCCCCTTCATCAGAACGGATAATCCGAGGTTCAGATAATCAAAGGTCGACAAAACTAAACTTTTTCCCCACCCTTTCAAAATTTTGTCTGATTTTTTTTTCGATGCTGCTGAATACACATCTGGCAGCTGACTTACTTTATTGCCCGATGTTCTAGAGAGATAAGAGTTTATAATAAAAACACACTCTCTACTTGGAAAATATAAGTATATTTTAGCAAATATTTATTTGCATTTGAAAAAATTCAAGCTACTTCTAATACACCCAAACGGGTATAAATATTTACATAAAGGGCTATTTTATTATATTTTGTCGGTTATATTTTATTTCTATCCCTTCCCTCCAAGGCCTAGCAATGGATAGCCACTATAACAAATCCTTTATCCATATCCATTCGAGAACGCTCCCATCGATTCTGAAAAACACAAAGGACTGATTTTTTTTTTAGTCCAACGCCATTTTCTAGCATTTCAACCATTAATATTCTAACGGTCCAATATCGGTTTGACAGGTTAAAAAAAACCACAATAAGGATTTTCCCCAGAATTATCGTTCGTGATATCTCGTAGACTTGGGAATGAGAGAAGGTGGTTCCCTTTCATTCGATCAAATTCACATAAGGGGCATATAGGTGATTAGTCAGATTAAACCAATGGAGATGCTGTTGTAGGTAATCGTGTCCAGTCGCCTGTTTAAAGCGAGCTACTGTGACCTTTCTTGTTAGGTTCTTTTGTTATGGAACGATTGTGAGCAATGTAGCTTTAACATCATCATTATTTTACATCCCAATATTCAACATGGAGAAAATGGTTTTCTTAGACGATTTCTTCATAGTTATATCCGCCTTTATATTACCTAAAACGTTGGGGTAGAAAGTGAATGCCTCCTAGATATAGGCGTAGAGTTATATGAGCCAGTGGGGCTCGAGCCCCCGACCCTATAATTTTAAATAAATTGCAATTTTACGTATATTTTAATTAAGATCTTAAAGCAACTATCTGATCTGAGGGTAAAAAAAAATCCCTATTTTATTTTTGTGTCATTAATCCCTGGAAATTTTGACAATTTGAGACTGCGTCTTTCAGAAAAATGAAATTTACTCCCTCTCCCCCCCGCCCTCTCTCTTTTCTATAAAGTTTCATTATTAAAGACGCAGACCAAATAGCTGAACTTTGATTATACAAGGGTCTGTTTCCCAAACCAGATCTTTCAATTCTGCCTGGGTGGGGAACCTGAGGCCTTTGGAGCCCTTAAATACAGCCATTTTAATGAATTTAAATTTTGCAAACCAAATCCTTTTATTTTTATTAATATGATTTTGTTCATCTTATTTTTTATTTATTTACTTCATATTTATTGTTATTTGAAATGAACGTATTTAAAATACAAAAGATAAAAGAAGTATCAACAAAACAATCCTCCCGAACTGACCTTCACAATTAAAGCATTAGAAACCAGAAGGGCTATGTTCTACTAGAAGATACATATATTCAATATCTACCACTATTTGTATCGATTTCTGTTTTAAGGCCGCAGTACATTAGAAAGTGAACATGAACGTTTTTACCGAAAGTATTGAACGAGTATCTACTAAAATAATAATAAGTACAGTTGTTCATTTCGGTTAAACGGATTTCGAATAAAAGGGTTCTGCTATACATATAATCAGTGGTATAAGAAATGGGGCTCAACCCTTCCCCTCATTGGGTAACAAAATACATTGTTCAGTTTCATGCCAAATCACATGACCTGTTGGAAAACTACTTAAGCCGTCCATAATTTTTGAATTGCTACACCCTTGTATATAAGTGAAATTTCTTGAATGCGGCCTTCC
>QLNU02015360.1:59616699-59634329 GCA_006491805.2 Dysdera silvatica
TTTTTCTTAATCATAATTTAGGCGTCATTGAAAATGGCTTAAAACCATTGATAATGCGATAATAATTATAAGAAAAGTTTGCATTTGTTGCTTACTGAATAATTTTGTTTCGAGTGCGTGGAGAAGGGCCCCAATGAATACTGAATACTAGGCCCTAGGGCCCCATTTTGGCTTTATCGGCCTATGACGCCTTTATGTCATTCTTTTAGATTTGCCGGGGTGTCTTACGTCGGTGTGACGGTATGATTGGCATGATTGACTTTTATCTCAGATGGTAAATATTTTGAAGAGCCGTAAAGAGACGCTTTATCTGAACATTATAATTTTATTGGACACTGGATTATATACAACATGCGAAAACATTATTGATTATTGGAGCGCATTCTAGCGTGCTCATTCCACGATTGATGGAGCAGGAATGTGTGTCTTAAAAATAATGAAGTTAAAAGTTCAACAGAGTATTGTAAACGCCCACACGATATGATTGGTCAGTTCGTTTGTGACGTGGGAGGTTTTAGTCCTTGATTGGGCCGAAAGAACTGGTCGAACATCCATCAGGGCCAGGCACCTAAACACATAAAGATGTCAAGTTGCTGTAGTTCGTGTGAGAAAAGCGGAAACATTCGCCATGGGGTGCCTGCATTTCTCAGGATTTTAATTATCCAGATGCCTCAACTAGTCGTTAAATTTCTTGGGAAATACTAAGGGGGTGGGGGGGGCCTCTGACCGAGGGAACGGGAATCGCCTCAGCACTCCCTTTCTAGTGGGATCGTGCTAGAGTTCAGAACGATGCCACGAAATAGTCCGGGAATCGAACACGTTTTCCCGAACGCGTTGTCGTTGCCAATCGAGAGGGCTGTTGCACTTGCGCTGTTGCCGTAGGGGAAGGCTGTTCGCGTCGCACTGCTACCGATGATGAAGGGCGGTCGCTTTTCACTGTTAACGTAAATGAAGGCTGTTCGGTTGCACGGTTGATTAGGAAGGCTGGTTTTAGGCTGTCGATCGATACCGACTGATGTTTCCCATTCACCATGATTTTGTATAATTTGTTGTTGCGGCTGATGACTTCAAACGGTCCGTCGTAGGGTGATTGAAGTGGCTTTCTCACCGAGTCGCAGCGAAGAAACACATGCGTAGCTGTAGGTAGCTGCGGGTGCACGAAAGTTGTCCGTGGTCCGTGGAATGATGTTGGCTTGGGTTGAAATTGAAGGAAATGATTGCGTAGCTATTCCACGAATGACAGTGGGTCAGTTTCGGGCTTAGTGGCTTCGAAAACTCTGAGGGTAAACGTAGTTGAGTCCCGTAAACGAGTTCAGCTGCCGAGCACTTTAAATTCTCTTTGAGGGCTACACAATCCTGGCATGACGATTGGAATAGACTGCGTCCATTTGTTAGGTTAATAGCATTTCGGAGCGGATATCAAAGGTCAATGAAATTCCTCAATTAATCCATTGCTCTCTGGGTGGTAGACTGTAGTTCCGGTCCTTTTCACTCCCATCAATTTAGAGAGTGCGCTGAAGAGAAGGATGCTTCGAATTGGCTTCTGCGTTTTGTAGGGATGGTTAGTGGCGTACCGTATCTCGAGATCCAGCATTCGAGAAAGCCTTTGCTACCATTTCGGCCGTTATGTCGGACATGGGCTGCGCTTCGAGCCATCGGGAAAATCTATCTATTGCCGTTAAGCAATAGTTTTTGCTTTCGGATGACGGCAGTGGTCCGATGATGTCAATATGTATGTGCTGAAAACGTTGAGAAGGAAGGGAATATGTCGGCTGAGAAGACTTGGTATGGCGCTGAATTTTTAATTTTTTTGCATACGATGTCAGATCGAGTCCATTGTCGAGAATCTTTATTGATGGACGGCCATATAAATCGAGAACGCAACATGTCAATCGTACGCCCAATTCCGTGGTGAACAAGATTGTGGCTACATCCAAAGACAAGTTTGCGAAACGAGCTCGGTATGAACGGTCTAGCCTTACCTGTTGACACGTCACACACAAGCTGTACCTGGGTGTTTGGCAACACAATTTTTTTGAATTGTAAGGAAGTTGAATATTTTAATAATTCGCTTAATTCCTTGTCATTGGATTGGTCTGCAGCAATTCTCGCATAGTCGATTTGACTGGGCATGTTGATAGCAATTCTTGACAAGACGTCTGCTGGTATGTTTTGGGACCCAGTAATGTGCCTTATATCGGTAGAAAACTGAGAAATGAATTCTAAATGCCTATTTCTATGCGGCGAGCATGAAGTTATTTTTTGATTAAATGTGTAAATAAGCGGCTTGTGATCAGTGTAAATAGTAAAATCACACGCTTCTAGCATATGGCAAAAGTATTTTATGCTTCTAAGTTTGAAATGCGTGATATTCTACATAAATAAAATAGTACATTTTATGTAGGGTCTTCGTTTTTAATAATAATTTAAAGTCTTTCTGATTTCGTTTATAGTGGGTTGAAATAGTGTTTACGCTTCGGTTTAATAAACGAAACAGGTTCCGTATCATTTAGAATTTCTAAAATTAAAAAATTTTGATAAGACATTAACTCGTAGATACGCATAAACACGTTTAAACTTTTGCTTTTGTGGATACAGCAAGTGAAGAAATTGAAAAGTACGAATTTGTACGTGCATAAATTTTACTTCGTACGAATTTGAAAAGTATCAGATAATATTTAAAATTACACTTGCTCTTACTTACTACTAGACAAAATTTGGCTAGTACTAATTTTTATTCCAAATTCCCATCAAACATTATAGGTGATTTATTAATGATATACTGCAGTCAAAAGAAGAACCTTCTCACCGCTTTTACTTTTTTTTTTTGCACTATGGATTCCATACATATCTCTGACGCAAAGTTGTATTACAGAAATGCTGTATTGCAAAAAATTACATTATAAAAAGTTGCATTATAAAAAAGTTGTAATACAAAACTTTCTTGCGAGCGTTTGTTGAAGCAATAAGAAATGTTGGAAGACAGATTGGTTTTCACGAGCTGGACAATTCAAACGTCCGTGACTTGCTTGGATCAAACTCGGAAGAAATCAATTGTGGAAGCTTTTATACATTTAGATCAACAATGTGTGTTCGAAGAAGTAGACAATGCTAATGAAAAAGTAAACCTTGTACAAATGGATGAGTTCATGAAAGAATACGAAAACATATATTTCAAACTTTGGAAGCTTTAAAACAAAAAAAAATGATGGATGGTGACCTCGGAGACAATCGAAACATGAAACTCTCTACTGAGATATGGAAAAAGTTCGAACATGAGCATAAGTGAAGGCCTTCTTGAGGGGAGAAAAAAAGAGAATTCGGTCTAATCTACTAAAATATTTTAATGAAATGTATTGTTAATAAAATGTTTTTTTTTTTTAATTTTAACTACAAATTAAAGAACTAAAATTATAACAAACATTTTTTGTCACCCTTTCTTATTATATATGCATTAATGGACAGATAAAAACAAATGCTTATATAAGTATTTTAATGCATTTTTTTCACTGAAGTACGTTTAATTATACTGTGGGCTTCCACAATAGAAATGCTAGTTCATTTCACAGGCTTTCCTAATTGTTGCTACTTAGAAACACAAAGGGAAGAAAACTTAATATGTTTAATTTCTGAAATCGGCAAAATGCCAAATCGTTTTCTTTTACGTAATGTTTTCTAAATGCATGTACTTTTACTTTCCGTATCTGGCAACAAATATATTGATTGTATAATTATAATATCACATTTTATATTTGGCAACAGTACGTGTAATTGTTTTCCGAATTTTAAAATCAAATCAGTCTTCAATTTACCATTGACGTGTGCACACGTCCCAGAAAATGGGCGTTCAAAATTCTTTTAACGTTGCTTTGTAATTTAATTATCTTTTGGCGAACTATTCTAAACATTTAATGTTTTAATAAATATTATTTTAACTGGATTGAATTACTTCATTTCTTAAATACATATTTCTACAATACTATTTTACAAGGTTTAGATGGCATGGGCATGAACTTTCGGCTGCTATCTTCTATTATTTTTTGAGAGCTGATTGGAGATCTTAGCTTAAAGAAATGATTAACACATCACATTTTGTTTTATTATTTATATCCTATAACTATAACCCAACGTCAAAAAATATATGATTAAAATATATATGTTATAAATAACCAATTTTCATTATTTAAGTCATCTTAATCCATCATGAGTAATTGTATTCATTTTCGAAGTGTTATTTTACTTTTTGTTGTTGGCAACACTGCTTGCAAAGTGGAAGAAAACATGTAACCGTAACCTAACTTTAGACAACCACTTTTGTCGTTCGGATTGTTGTCCTTTTGCATAAAAAAAAATTAAAAATCTTCTATTTCAGTCGTACACGCTATAAGAATGACGGAAACCTATGAAAGCATGACAAATGTATTCGCTATTATAAAATATGACAAGTTTAAGTGGAAAAGGTATCGTGACTTAAAAGTGACGTCTCTGCTTCTTGCGCTTCAAGGAAACTGTAAAAAAATGCTTTTGCTTTTTACGTTGCAGAATAGTACGATTATAGAGGAGCACTAAAAAATTAAAAACTAGTTCAAAAGAGTTGCTTTTATGTCTGGAAAACATAATACGTAGTATAAGCCTCTTGTGACACCTTGTGCTTTCCTACTACCATTATTTATCAAACTGAGACCAATGGAAAAAATTTCGTAAAAGTTATGAACAAAATCTATAATGAGCTTTTGTACTTGAAGAAAAAAAAAGTCAAAACTAAGTGATGCTAGAAATAAAGAGGAGATTTTTGTTAGTCCTCATATTAGGAAGCTACTTAACGCTTTACCTACCGCTTGCAACTGAAATGTATACATCGAAAAGACTGAACGATTCGAGTGCAGATTATATGAGTTCTTCACAAATAACAGCGGTATTTCTCAAACAGGCATTTGCGCTAATTAATAGACTTCCGGGCAGCAAACACTGGCAATCGGAAGACCGATTAATAGGCTATCGATCATTAAACGTTGGTGAAAAATAGCCTATTAATAGGCTTCAGGTAGGTAAAGTGTTAATATTATTTTCGGAAAAAAACTAAATATAAAACAGCGCGTAGCATAGAAATCGTTTACATCTGTGGTCAAGGATTTTTCTAGGAGAATAATAAAAAGGAAAGCTTCCATCAGCTTTTTCAAGATCTTATGACTTTTGGCGACCAAAAACTGAAATTTTCGGTTGCCAAGTGCTTTCAAAAATTAATTTTTTGCATTCGTATCTGGACTAGTGCTGGATTGAAGTTTCTATGTGCCCTAGGCTGGAAATATAGAAAGGGCCCCTAAAGAAGGTGGTCCTCGCATATTCAAGAAGTAAATCATGAGCTTTACTTTGAAGTTCAGTATCTTTGATATTCATGTTTATTAATAATGAAAACTTCTCAGATATTTTCAAATAAACAAGATTAAAATGAAGCTTAATAAATAAATAAACCTCGATAATACCAGGTTTTCGCGAGGCCCCAAAATTGCAGGGCTTTAAGTCCGGGCCTACTTGGCCTATACGTAAATCCGGCACTGATCTGGACTTCTTTCACGAAATTAGGAACCGTTTGTGAGGAGAGCAAGAAGAAGAAAACTTTTACCAGGATATCCGAGCCATGGTGGAAGGATATCACAGCAGGTTGGCTCCATCAACCGTATCTGGCTACTACTACTACTAGTTTTTACAAAAGGAATGTACTTCAGTACATAAAACAAAAAATAAACTTCTAGTAAATGAAAAAAGGAAATATTTTTCATTTCTTACTTTATACTGAGTGGCCCAGGGCCGTTTCTGGGTTATTGGTCGCCCAATTACGAAAACAGCATCGCCGTCCTTATTATTGCAATTTAATATTATTTTTATTGCAATTTAGTATTATTTAATTAAGAATTGTATATGTACAGTGTTTACTTTTGTATATATGTCAGATATTATTATCCTTCACAGGGATAACACAATTGCCAAATAATAGTCAACACATAAAGCCACCGGGGCGAGATTTTTGTGAGTTTTCGAGAGAGGGGGAGATTTATTATACTTAATAATTTTCGACACTCACATATAAGCTGAAACTTTGTAAACTTGTTTTGGAGAAAAAGAGACGCTTTCCCCATCCTGGATTCGAACCAGGGTCCCTCCGTTTAGCCCGGAGTGTCTTGGACCGCTAGACGAATGAGGACAGGAAACAACGCTCTCTTTCTCCGTATGTAAAGGTGTAAGGTATTATTACCCTCCGCAGGGATAACACAAACAAAAAGCTCTAGTTTGAGCTTATACGTGGGTGTCGAAGCTTATTAAGCATAATAAATTGACTCTGGTGGCTTTGTGTGTTGACCATTATTTGGCAATTGTGTTATCCCTGCGGAGGGTAATAATATCTTAACACCTTTACATACGGAGAAAGAGAGCGTTGTTTCCTGTCCTCATTCGTCTAGCGGTCCAAGACACTCCGGGCTAAACGGAGGGACCCTGGTTCGAATCCAGGATGGGGAAAGCGTCTCTTTTTCTCCAAAAAGGAATAAAGCTCTAGTTTGAGCTTAAACGTGGGTGTCGAAAATTATTAAGTTTTGCATCTATCATAGTTTTAAACGGTTATCATGAAAATTATAAATATTTTTTCATTTTTATTTTCATAATGCAAAAAATGATACTAATTTAGAAAGTATTGATGTTGACATATTTCGAAAGGTAAAAAGCAATAAGACAGCTAATAAACATATTGAATTGGAATATTTAGATGATTTTATCATAGATAATAACAAAATATTGGAAAATGAGTATGATAATATTAGTAATAATTCGAATATGGATTTATGTGAGGTAATAAGTGTAATCGATTGTAGGGTTACCAATTGCGGTTTCTACATTTATAGATTTGGTTATCGTTCTATGACGGATTGCAGAACGATGGAGCGGTGATAGACTCCATAATATCACCGATAGATTATAAGTTATGTCAGAAGGGTTTTAGCACGTGCGTCAACTCACGTGGATTGTTACCCTGGAACCTTATCTCAATTGAGTCAGAAATACCAAGATACAGATGAACTATTTAGACAGCATGTCTCTACGTTACACAAATTATTTACAATCACATAGCAAAATAACTTAAATTGTTACGATTAAGAATTGACATTATTATTATAAGACATTATGAATGTACATCATGGGCAGCGTGACCATCTCGCTAAGAGTCCTACCGAAAGAATGTCTTTTATTGGTGTTCGCCTCATCGTCTCTACACTCGCAATCACTCTTATTGGCTGTTCACCCTTTTCATACGCAAATGTTCATTGGTTACCCCTTTAACACTAATTGATGATTTGCTGTTCAAGGTGTAAATAAAAAAATATGTGGATTCCACAATTCTGTTAAGAGAAAAAAACTTTAGAGCAATGGCCATAAAATTTTGAATAAATCAACTAATAACCGTGGGAATTTAAACAAAACTACAGCTTGGAACACGTATCATAAACTGTGTTCCGAAAATAGAAAAATCCACAATGCGTTATTTGACACAACAAAAGCGACAAATGCGAAATGGCGAACTTTCGGCTAATTTTTTTTTCAAAGCCCACTTCAGAGGTGCATTCCACATTTAGTCCGGCTTGAGCACATGCGTTAGTATCACATTATTATTATTTTAAGCTGATATGCCCTGGAGCTATATGCTGTAGGTAGTATCGGATAAAGAGGGGCATTTGGGGGGTGTCCATGAAAATTAACAATGCAAACTATCTTAAAAAATAAGCATTCTAACAGAAGTCTACCGGTTGTACGGGAGAAAGTTCCTTTCATTATCCCTGCCCCATAACAATTTATACATTATTATTTTTAATAACTTTTTAATATTTTTATGTATTTTAACACTATCGTGTTATGATTGTTCTATATATGTATACTTTTAATTTAATTTACCTAAAAGAAAGCTTTCAACAATTATTTTCTCTTTGTGTAAGATCATGAAATTGTTTACAAAGAAACAGATGAAAATGATCAGGATATCATAAATAAAAATAATAGATAATATAACATAAGACAACTTTTAAAGAGACTTTCCTTTTCTTTGGAAACTTAAAATGTGAAATAACTTGCTTCAGTACGGGTCAGTGGACAGTGCAATGATACCAAACGCCTCAGGAAATGGCTAATTCCATTAAATTCTTGTGGGAAACGAGTTCACTTCATCGCACGGAATCGGATGGTACTAAAACAATCAGTTTGAAGCTACACAGTAACTAAACTAGGAAGTCATGTCTCTGCTATTTCCAGGTTTACGCACAGCAAAGCAAACAGTAATCACGCCGTCGATAGTCTTTATATATCTTTATATCTACCGAAGTCGGTTGTGATTGAGGTGAAAAGTAAACCATTCAGAATAATTTAGGTTGAGCAATGAACTGGAACCTATGTTGTTCAGTGGCGCACCCAGAAATTTTCCAAGGGGAGCTCAGTGGTACAAAGAATTTTTTGTGGAAAAAATGGTCAGAGGCTATGTCAATTTCGGTTGTCTTTTTGTGTAGGGGAAAGTGGGGCAAGTCGACGACAGTTTTAAAAAAGGTACAATTTTAAGGAACAGTTTTGCTTTGGGAACATATTTCTTTTTATGATATACTTAGGTTTATGACAGATCTGACGGACAACTTACTGTTCGTTCACGAAAAGAAGTCCGATGCAATAGTTAGAGATCACGGCAGATGACGTCACAAACGGGTTAGTTCACTACAACAGAGGAGGACTACAATTTCATAACTGTTTTTTGGTGAACGTTTGTCGGCGCCAAAATCAAGTTCTGAAATTGGAGTCCTCCTCTGCTGTAATGGGATAGGCCGTTTGTAACGTCACCTCCCGTTATTTCTAACTGTTTCGTCGGACTTCTTTTCGTGAACGAACAGCACATTGAAATAAGAAAACTGCAACTGCATAATATAAAACAAAAAGAATCATAATTCTTTGTCTTGCCTCATAGCAGGGGCATAATGACGAACCATATGTGGGCAAGTTGGCGAACACAATTCGTAACCCATATTATCCTAAAGTGTTTTATCAGTGATCACAAATGTAATCGCCCAACTGCTCATCGTTTGTGCAGAGATCGTGCCACCATTTTCGGCATACTTTACACTGAATGCAGTCTTCCTGCGGAGGATAAATGTAGCTCTCATTGCATCCAGTGAATTATCGTTATTGTTAAATGAATTTGCAGCAAATGAGCTTTTGTGCATATTTTTTACAGTTTTCCTTTTAACAGCTTTTACGAAATTTAACTTTCTCTTTGCAAGCGTTGTTTTATTATTGGTAGCTAGCTGTTTGGCTTTTGTTAACAGTAAAATCTCTTTCTGAGGAGTTTCTTTTAAACTTATCGTCGATTTTTCTATGGGGTTTTTTTTTCGAGTTTGCTCACTAAGAAATCGGGAGGGGCCTCACTGCCCAGGAAGATGCCATAGGTTGTTGAACAATCATACGAGAGGCATTTTCTCGCAAGCTTTCTTCGTCCGTATCAATCTGCTCTGAGATTGGATCACACACTTCTTGAATGTATTCTTCCTCGAGTTCTTGTGCCCTTTCTGTTGTAATTGCGGTAGAAATCAGCATCACTGAAAATGTGTCTATTGAACGGTGCGATTCCTACTGCTTGATATCCATTTATAAATATACCCACTGATGCTGCCTTAAAATAAGCTGGAATAAAAAGCTCCCCAATGTCATATTCTGTGATGGTTCTACCTGGGTAATTGAAGATCCATGAATCACATGCTTGACTGTGATATTTCTCCAGCGGGCCGAACACTGAAACATCCAAAGGTTAAAGTTTGTATGTACAATGAGGCGATATACTAAGAAAGGCAATTCCATTCTTCCTGCAGAACTGAAGTGCTTCGATTGAGTAACGGGTTTCGTCGTTATCCACAATTAACAGGACATGACTTTTCTTCGTACACTTCGTCAAATTCCGGAGGTGGTGGAGACACTTGACAACTAGCTCACATCCATCCTGATTGGATAGTTAGTCCTAGACTTCAAGGAAGATCTCGATCAATTAATTGTTGTCGGAAATTCACTCTTTTAAATATTATTGCAGAGAGAGGGGTGTACAAACACTCCATTAGCACTCATGCACCATATTGATGTTACTGTTTTGCCTCCTTCAGCATTGGTTATTTTGGCAACATGTCGGCGTTTTTTTGGGTTAAATTTTTTGGGTTTTGCAATCACTTTAGGAAATTTTGTGGGAACCGTTGGAAGAACAGTTTCATCGCAATTGAATGTCTTTTCTGCAGTGAATTCTTATTTGAATAAACATTCCTTTAATAAGCGTTGAACCTGAGGTTTAATAAAACCCATAGCTCGGCCGATATTGTTTGCTTCTTGATTGTTTGCTTGCTGATCTCAAACTTTAGTTCCTATCGCACTTTTTGAAGCAGTAAAGCCAATCATCTCCAGCCATTTTAAGTTCATGGTTAAAAGGATGATTTAGTTTATTAGCTTCGACGAGTTGATACCCGAATGCTTTCAGCGAATTAGGTGAATTTTACCCAGAAGTAGGCGATAGAGTTGATGGACTGTTAGAATGCTAAAATTGCTAGTCCTGACGTGAAATCTATCCAATTGGCTGGGGGGGAAACTGAGCGTGCGTTTCGCTTTTGAAATTAAATTACCAATTAAATTGCCTGTGCTTTACACCCCACCCATACAGAAACGAGTTTTCTGTAATTCGTCTTAAACTAACCCTCGAAGGTGTTAACAGATGCAGACAGCTGGCTCATTGGTTGGACGTCTTTGGCGAATATCACAAAAAAGTATTGACCTGTCACCAAAATGAAGGCCACTTTTATATCTCAAAATTGTCCCAGGAATACCGCTGTGGGGTTATTATCAGATGGTTACTGAACACCCTGTATATATATATATATATATTATTTGCCCTTTCAGACATTATTTCGTTCTCTCTTGATTGTGCATCCCCAAGCATGCATCTCTCCATGTTCCTTTGAGTGGTTTGCAGTTTGTCGTATTACTGTTTGAGTTAGACGCTATGTCTCTGATTCATAAGAGCGAGAGAATTTATAAAACACACTGATTGAAAACCTTTCTTTTTAGACATAAAGGTAATTTCCCCTTCAAGATAAAACTGTTTCTGTCGAATGCATTCTAGCTATTTTTAATACATGTGTGGAGTTCCTTCACAATATTTACTTTTATAGATGTCAGTTGGTCAAAGTAAACGTACGAATCGGCAATTTCTAGCTCATTTTGTCGTCAACCTCAATTTTTTATTTTCTTTCTGAAATCGTTGAACAAGATTGTAGTTTTTTATTGGTTTATCTTATATCCAATTTCTCTTCTTCTAGTTAAGAACTCCTGCCCCATGTCTTGGACTTCTGAAGAACACTCTCATTTGCAAAGCTTAGAAAATTTAAATATCCTCCACTTATATTTTTCCCCATACCATTATATAGCATATTTATAACAGCATGAAAGCGTAAGCATTTTTTTTCAGTTTCTTTATATCTACCCACGTATGCATTTGTTTGGCGATGTGATTTCGCCTTCCCAATTTCGTATTTAAATGCCCTTTCATCTCACCACTCGATAACCACTTTCAGTATTGAATCTGTTTCAGTACACTGAATTCTTCAATGGCCGCTTTTTTGTTTACCGAGGTGTAATCGATTTCGCTGGCTCCTCCATTGGGGTGTTTCAATGTCCATTTTCTGTTCAGTTTCCTCTTAAAAAAAAGAATGGAATGAGCTTATGGATAATGGAACGGAACGAATAGCCCAGCAATCCAAAAACATTACAAGCAGACAAACAACTCATGGTTAACCCCTACAATCTACTTTTTCTGCAAATACACATTTCTACAGTGAAGCTTAAACGACAAACTACATCTAGTAAAACTGAAATTATAACATAAAGCCGCCTGTTTGATTTGTCAGAAAATTTGATAACAACATCGCAGCGACATATGCAAATTATTAATATTTCGTAGCATTCCCACAGACGCTGCAGCTAATATAAGACAAAACCTGGTGCCTTGTAAAATCGACGTTTCACGCACTTCTGTGAAATGACTACTTTGAAAAAGCAAATTTAACGAAAAATTATTCCAAAAGGAACGTTAAGTTGTCTATAATGACTATGACCCGTATTCGCAAAACATATAATTAGCTAACGCACCTTTTTTCAGAGAGGACAGATAACTGGCCTTCACAAATTTGTGTGGTCAATTCGACATAGTATAGGACAGGTATGGTTCGGTATAAGACTACTGAACTGGGATAGACCTACGGCCCAACTATGTGTCCAGAAATTGTTGAAGGACGGCATTCACAGCCATAAAGTGGAGACAGAGAGTCTGGTTGATTGCTTGTTCCCCTATTAATGATGCATTTTTCCTAGATGTTGGAAACTACTTAAACCGTTTTACAAAATGGTAAAACTTTAAAAACCCCATTACGCTTTGAAACGTGGACAAAAATATTATTTTATTTTATTTAAATTTGTTTGCATGAGTTTTTACATCATTATATTTGTCATCATTACATGAGTTTTTACGTCATTATATTTTTCATCATTACATGAGTTAAGGAGGATTTATTAACTCGTAATACATTGTAAACAATATAAGATTAAAACGCATTAAAAACTTTCAACAAGCGAAGAGCGTGATGAGTAGAATAACTGCGTATCAAAACGCGGTAGCCACTTTTTCACTAATTTGCCAACCACCTGACACATACATCGTCCTTTAATATAACCGCGACAATTTTATAAATAATAAGCCAAAAAATATAAAACGGTGAATAAATAAAATAAATATAAAAATAATGCACTTGTAAAAGTCTCTTAAAAAGAAGCTTTGCCATGCATGGATATTTCTGGGACTAAATTGTTATTTAAGGTCTAGAGAGCCCATTAAATGTCTATCGCGGACCTCAAATTAAGAAGCGCGTATTTGCGTTTAAAATATCTTTTCATTTGGGGCCTTCTTTAAGAGTTTTCGATTTTCATGTCCTACAGTGTATAACATATGTATAACGTTTTTATTGATTGGAACATAGGCTAATGCTTTGATTGCAGCTTGAAAAATTCAGGTAAGAAATAGAAACAGGAAATGTTTCAAAGTAACTCCTTTTAACAGCAAAGTTTCAACGAAAGTTTGATATTTTGTTAGCGTCTTCCCTTAAATAATTTACTAACCTTATGAAAAACCAGAAGTTTTTGAAAATATTTTTCAAATATTAAATATAGGATGTGAAATTTTTTTCATAATTTTATTTTTATAATTTTATTTTTATAATTTTATTTTCTATAATTTTTTATTCTTTTAATTTTATTTTTCACAATTTTATTTTCTATATTTTATTCTTTATAATTTTATTTTTATAATTTTTATAATTTTATTTTTATAATTTTATTTCTATAATTTTATTCTTTATAATTTTGTTTTTATAATTTTATTTTTTATAATTCTATTTTTTATAAATTTTTATGGACTAGTTTCTGCCATTAACAACTTTCAGGGCATTGAGAAGAAACGGCGCTCTCAGAAAAAGATGCCAATCGAAATGCGTGAAATTCTATGAAGCGTTTTCTGAGACCACGAAATACATTTGTTAAGCAGAAATAATCATTAATTATAACCATGTAATTGGGAGTTTATTGTAGAAATCTATGATCACAGTTCTACTTCCATTTTTATATTTTGTTCGACTAATGTGCTCTTTCCTTAAAAAATCTCTCGATTTTAAACTGAAAAATAGTTTGAACGATTAAAGATTTCCTACGAGTCACTAAAGCCGCTTAAATAATTTACCACTCTTTGAACATATTTTCCAAACTGATGAAATACAGAAACAAATAGCTAAATATTAAACTTAGTTTTTATTAAAAATAATAAAAAAATTGAATTAATAGTGTAAGTCTCTATACGAAGCAAAACAATCCCCGTATAAGTTCAGATAAAAAAAGGTACAAGAATTTAATTTGCAAAAATTAAGGCAGTATGGGTATCAGAGTATATATCAGCGAAATCCATACCTATGTAATTTATTTGATAGCTATGTTTTAATCATAAAATTGTTAAATTATTTTTAAAAAATTAAATTATTATTTTAAAACATTTAAGTCATTTTAACAATTTTAATGATTTTTAAACAATATTAATGATTTTTAAAACGATTTTAATGATTTTTAAAATTTTAAATTATTTTTAAAAAATTTAATTATTTTTAAAACATTTAAATTACTTTAAAACATTTAAGTGATTTTAAAATTTTAAATTGTTTTAAAATGTGTTTAATTATTTTTAAAGAGCTTTTATTTATTTTTAATTTTTTTAACTATTTTAACGTTTTTAAATTATTTTGGGAAAGATGAGCATCTTTAAGGTAATACAAGTTTGAAAATTCTATTTCAATGTTCTTGTGTATCAACTTTCTTGTGTTACAAATGCCAGAACAGTGGAGTTCCAGCGAAGAAAAAACGATCATATGTGTGTATTATTGTTGTGTTTATTATTGTGATCGAAACAAATTATCCATGAATGAAATATCGACTCACTTCAAGCGACTGTTATTCGAGCAAACGTGACCATTCACTTTCGTAGCATGAGCAAGATAGCGGGCCGAGGTCAGACTGTAATCGTTGATCGTTACAGTAATGGAAACACTGCCACACTTTTCTACAAAATTGTAGTATGGTAATAGAAAGATATTAAGATACAGTTATATTTTATTCTTGATCATTTAGAAGGTGAGAGGTATTCATTCTCCGTTATTTCGATAAGAAATTACGTTGCCGCTTTCTTCCATAAGCGCGTCTTTATCACAGCCTGGAAATGGTATATCGAATTTAAGGTAGACATCGCAGATTATTTGTTTTCTGTTGCAAGGTTCGTGTTGATATCATTTTATAAATTTGACACCTTATATTTATATTTCCCCTTCACAATTTGATTTCTTATGCTTCATAAATACTTGTATAATCCGCGCCATGAACAGGAATTTAGTGAACTAATGGGGCAATCCATTATATATCACTTCGCATAACTTCACCTATTAAAAATTATTAAATTAATAAAATAATATATACAAACACAAAGAAAGTATTAAAAATGAAATAAATAAATAAATATATATATATATATATATATATATATATATATATATAAATATTATATAAATAGTAAATAAAGAATATAGTTATTGTAAAATACAAACAAAAGCCAAATTCAAACTCGACAAATATTGCATCTGTCAGAAAAAGTGTCAAAGTATAATACGCTAATTAAGTCAACGTACCATATACACTGGTTAAATGTCAGTAACACTGTGGTCTTGACGGTAGTTTTTGATCGTGACAATTTAACGTATCAATTCAACAAATTTAGAACAGACGTTGCTTATCAGTACGTTCTATCCAACATTAAAACTACGCTCAATAACATCGTTACTAATATTTAATGTATTTTATGTAGCACTACAACAATTTTACAGATTTTTACATTGGTGCCTAAAACCTAAGATCAGACTACATTTTTACCTGTATATGAAAACGTTTTCATCACTGAAACCCTAGGTAGTAACGCGTTCGCCTAACATGTGGTTAACCCAGGTTTAACCCCTAGCGGTACAAAAAAAAACGATTTATTGCTCACTGTTGCCCGTGGATTTGTTTCCTCAGGCCTTAAGAAGTTCGAATTCCTCTGACAACTCCAGGTCTCGGCTCAGGAATACCTCTCTTATCCTTGCCAATAAAGCGCAAACAAATGTGCATTTTATGACTACAGCCAAATATGCACATAGATATGTATCGCCAGCACGTAAAAACACGATATGACATAAAAAAAAATATATAGAAGTGGCGCACAAATTAAATTGAAATACGTGTTTTATTGCAAAAGTTGCAACTTTCCGAAGGACATTACTGGAAAATGGATCAACAATGCTATAACTAGATGGAGAGACAGTTTAGTATATAATATTTCCACTCCAAACTGCGACGCCGCCAGGCCTGTAACCAAGCTGGGGCCAGCAGGGGCCTGGCCCCAGTTGCCCCTTCATCCTGGCTGCTACAGCCCTGGATGCAGCTCTCACGAAGTTGAAGCGTGCTTAAAACTACAGAATCCAGGAGCTTCACGGGAAAATTTGCCCACTCCTCCTTTAGAGCAAGGATGTGGCCCTGCTTGTTTTCTAAAAGGGTGGTTTTTTTAGCATAAATGCGTCTGTCTAATACGTCCCATACGTATGCGATGGGATTGAGGTCTGCGAGGTTTCAGGATGTAGGATTAATGTTCTCGGTGTCCAGAAGTGTCTGCATTGCTATCGTACGATGTGGTATTCCGTTGTCATCCATGAACGGAAAGTCTTCGGCTCCAGAACTGAGAAACAATCGAACATGGCGCAAAAACATTTTATTATAATATCACCACAGGGGCGTGCACAACTCTGAGAATGATAAATTTACATTAAAAATTATTATTTTCAAGTAAAAAACAATTAAAAATAAACTCACAAGTGAAATTTTCAGAAACTTTGCGCTCCTAGGAGATTTTGTTCTGCATCCGCCCTTGCTTACCCAATTTCCAAAAATAAAAACTCGTCGTCAAATAAACTAAATTTGTTTGTAAAAATATCATTGTTATATCTTATAATAATCCACATAAGGTAGGCTAATCATAAATGTCGCCCCTTCCCTGTCCTCCGCGGTTTTTTGGCGCATTTGAGGGGGGGGGGGGAAGAAAGACAGAATTTTATTTGTTCTGTTAGTATGGCGAGAGGGGAGGAGGCATGGGCGTAACTAGCTTCGAAGTCTAGGGGGCTAACTTTTTTCTAGGGGTGGCTGGCCCATTTTCTTTGAGTGAGTTTTCATTAAGTTAGGAGTTGTGGATTTTTACATTTGCCTTGGCCAACTTATATCAGTGAAAGGCAGTATTATAGAGAAACTCACAGATACACAGACGTATTGTGTTCTTCCCTGTTTTCAAAATAAGCTCACGTTGAAGTGAGAGTATAATAAGAAGACGGTGTTTTTTCATGCCATTCTGAGGATTATTACATTGTAAACGCCATAATTTAAATTAAATTTTAAAATTTTTCTTTTTTTTTTCAATCACAAATATAAACAAATCACCTTTCTGACCTTAGTCCATTTTTTCCTTTACCTCGTACTCAACTATTTTGCATGCATTTTATCATGAAATACGTGGAAACAATTCCATTATTTCCAATTTCCATTTATTTCACATGTCTCGTCATAATTATTTTGGAATTTCACTTCTCCCCCATCCTTTCTATAAAAGATCTTTGTATTTTATTCAACTATAATTGTAAATTTTATCTAGTATTGAATTTTTCAAATATAGAGGAATATTGCAAAATCTGCTAAAATACTACGTTTTGCTTTTCATATCAATTATCATTTCTAAGGCTCTCAGAGCCAATCCTTCTATTGTTTTGTGTGGCGACTAGAACAAGGCAAAAATATGTAGAATTTTTTTAAAAACTTAAGTAGCAGTATTTAAAAATGGGATCCATGAATATAAAATGTGTCCTGAAAATTGAAATTTTACACACAGTAATTTTCAATTAAACTGAAGATAG
>QLNU02015360.1:59634429-59657020 GCA_006491805.2 Dysdera silvatica
GATCAGCCTTCGTGAAGGAGGGTTTTCTTATCGTGCAATAGCAGCTCGTATGGGGCGTAACAGCAGCACAGTGATGCGAGTGTGGAAGCAGTGGGTTCAAGAGAACCAGACAACTCGGAAATCCGGGAGTGGACGCCGAAAGGTGACGTCAGCACGGGATGATAGACACCTGGTCCGCATGGCGGTGACGGACCGTTTTGCTTCATCTGGACAGTTGGCAGAACGTTGGTGCACTGCTACAGGTGTATCATTGTGTGCTTCATCAATTCGTCGGCGTCTACTGCACCGTGGACTGCGTGCAAGAGTTCCTTTATACAGGATCCTCCTGACGCAAAACCATCGGCGCCTGCGGCTACAATGGGCTCATGGACATAGAGACTGGCGTGCTGATTGGCAACAAGTGGTGTTTTCTGATGAATCCCGCTTTAATTTGGGGTACAGTGATGGCCGCATCCGTGTTAGACGCTATACCGGTGAACGCCACCTTCCGGAGTGCATTATCCAACGTCATAGTGGACGAACCCCCAGCGTTATGGTCTGGGGTGCGATTGCGTATCATGGACGATCTCAGCTGCTACGAATTGTGGGTAATCTTAACAGCAACCGGTACATCAATGAAGTTCTGGAGCCCGAAGTTGTTCCCTTCCTTCAAGGCATTCCCGGAGCTGTATTTCAACAGGACAATGCCCGCCCACATATTGCCAGGAATGTTCAAGACTTCTTTTCATCACAACAGATACAGCTTCTTCCTTGGCCTGCCTATTCGCCGGATATGTCGCCGATTGAACATGTGTGGGATTTCGTTGGTCGGCGTCTCGCTCGTGATCCTCGTCCCATAGCTACTACAGATGAACTTTGGGGTCGCATACAAGCAATCTGGAATGCTCTTCCTCAGGCACACATTCAACATCTGTTTGATTCCATGCCACGTCGTATAGCATCACTTATTGCAGCGCGTGGTGGCTTCACCAAATACTGATTTTCGACATGTAATATTGTTTTTTGCTTTGTAATTTTAATCGTTTATTTGTATCAACACAGGTCGTTTGTACATTAAATTTCATTCAATTCGGACGAGTCCTTCATGGTGTTGCAATTTTTACAAACATGGATTTATATATACACCAACCAATCATAAAAAAATAATAATAATAAAAAAATTCTCACCAAGTGATGTTAAAACGATCAGTAGCCAATTAAGTTTACTTATACACCGTTTACTTAATGCCTGAATTAATATTAGAGGTTTAACGATTAACGAGGCGCAAAAAGAGAGAGTACGCGCAGAGAAAACCAACCACCAGTTTAATAATCATCGACATGGTTAATTTTTATAAACACAGAGTTCTCAAAAAACTTATAATTATTCTTTGTAAAATAAAATGTTTACTGACAATGTTTTCAACTTTGGCCTAATTATAGTAGCATTGTAGTGCACCATTAAAATTCTAGAATAAATTGTAGTTACGCTATCATGGAAAAGGACAGAAACTTTCTACAATTATAATAATATATTGGTTAGCATAAGTAAGTGGTGGTCAAACATCTTCAGTTTTTCATCATTCGACTGCCTTCTAACTTTTGATTTCCTTTCCTAGAGCTCTTTTATTGTCCTCATTAATATCAATAGGACCCAGGTGACTCCGATCGCTGCGTCATTCGGTAGTGTAGCATCTGACCAGAACTAACTGGTTCTTAAACAAATTCATGAAAATCAAGAACTAGAGACAGTTTAGATGTAAATCCGCTTAATCAGTTTGTTAATATTTATTTAGTAGGGTAGAGTGCTTGGTAATGTAACTAAAAGAGCTGAAGTCGAATTCTTCACCGACTATTAACTACCATATTAACATGTCAGTTGAGGGAGGAAAGCATGAACAATTTCAAGTATTCGAATTGAAATGGCAACAAATGTGAAATAAAATCAAGATTTGAATACGTCACTCCGTATGCATGTAGTATAAGTTACTTCGCTTTCTACATTCATATATATTTTTCATTATGTTCTATTCAGCATGAAGTTATGCAGATTTAATCCAACACAAATGAAGTTGATTCAGTAGTTTAAGGCACCAAACTTATAGTGCGTTTACGCTCAGTTGTCGCCCGATACCGTTACCAGACGGGTTGTTCCATTGCAGTTTAGGGAAGGGCGTCTTGCCCGAACTGCTTTTTCGCGCGGGAAAAACCAGCTACGAAAAAACGCAATTCCCTAAACTGCAATGGAACAACCCGTCTGGTAACGGGATCGGACGTCAAGTCTGCGCGAACGGACTATACAAGCATGTTATCAGTGATGCGTCTATGCAATCATATGCTATGAGTTCTTCATTAGGAATTTAAACTATCACTCAGTCTGTATTCTGTGCAAACAAACTTCGTATTTTTTGCCAACAAAAAATTTCTTATCAATCTGATGATAAGCTTCAATGTTCAAAAATTCATATAGTGTCTTCTATATCCTTTCTTTATTATTGATTGTTAGATGGTTAGATATTATAGTTTTTCGAGATTGCCATCTCTCCAATATTTGTACTAAAACATCTCTTTAATAATGTAATGAATCATCATACACATATCATCTGAAAATATAAGTTAATTTTTGGAAATTTAGTAATTCCTTAATTAGTAAGTTTATAATTAAGTAATTCTCTCTCTCTCTCTTTCTCTCCTTAATTATAGTTTAGTAATAATTTTACATACTATATATATATAGTATGTAAATCAACCTATATTATTTTTTTATGTGATTCTTTGAAACTTAAAAAATCGACCGACTTATAAAGCGTGACAAGTGCAGCAAGCTACCGTTAAAGATAAATATACTTTTTAAAACCAAAATGGCGTTTGAAGATTTTAAAAACGTGAGGCGTGACAAAGCTAAAAAAACAGTTGTAAGACAAGGTTCAATTATTTTAATATTCAGTTGATTACTTGAAAAGTTCTTCAAGATTTGAATTAAGACTGACCACTAGATTTTAATTGAAGTGCTATTTAATTTTTAGAAGATGACACATATGTCTTTATTCTCTTACATTAATACATGATAATTTGTACAAATGTTTTATCCATACCATTATCGGGGCTTAAAGGATTGGTAAAAAAGATAAAAAGAAACGAAATCGGATTAGCCACATTATCGAAAACACACTGCCGTTAGACAAAGAATTGTCCCAGGGTGTCTTTACAGTCCACTGAGCTTCAGTCTACATATTAAAAGCTATGCAATTTTTTATATGTATAAGCTCTTTATTGCCATGTATAAGATTTTGTACGTCTTCAAATTTTTCACTTTGGCAACTTAATGTGAAGGATTTCATTTATCAATAACAGAAAAGTAAAAAATTAAATTCCGCTAACAGATGATATAGTGATCTCACGTTTGAGCTGACACATTTATTGTACTTGTATTTGGCGTATTTCGTCGCTAAAACACAGGAATGGGCGATGAATGCAAAATATCGTAATTTTTAAATAGATGATCTACGAATCAAATTTTTCTTTAAAAGATCTGAAATAACATCTCTATCGACATTACTATTCTAATATTTGTAGATAATTTACTTGGACTCCTGTTTTCCTTTCAATAATAAATTTCGTCGCATTTACTCATATAAAAACACACAATTGTACCATACAAGCCCTTATAACGTGGGTATATACGCCCTTATACTTTTCAGTACGCTATGATGATGTCTTAAAATATATAATAACACATGGTAAAAACATATCTTCACATGATCTTCACCGAACTTGTGACGTTGTTTTAATCGGTAATGACATGCCACCAAGTTCAAATTCATATTAAGCATGGACGTTTGAAAATGTATTTTGAGCCATATAAATCAAGTTATCTGTATTTTACGACAATATCATGATCCAAATATTAGTTCTTATTATGTCACCAAAATTTAAGCAGCGTCTGGAGCTGCCAGCATCCAGTAACAGTCTGGGAGCAGCACGTGGTGTCGGATTAGAAAAGCTAATCGGGTGACACAATAGTTCAATCCACGTCTCACGTCAATGACAGCCGAGTTCGTAACCGAAAGACATGAGTAGTTATCAGTGTTCCATGATTTGTAAGTGTCTTTCTGAGTCAATTCCTAGGGCAACACCTTGGGCAATGCATACGCTTTACCAGGCTTGTAGAAGTATTTATTTGTTCATTATTGCCCAAACATACTGACACTTCTAACCGTCTCCGCTCTTTTGATATGCGCCACAATGATTCAACGAGTTGAATCTTCTATCTATTATCCCATAGAACCAACAAACTGATTCAAAGCAAAAGTTATTCCAATCCTCGTAAATTTTAAGGTTCATTATTTGCAAATACATTTCAATTTCAAAACTTCGAAAAATCCCATTACAGGGTTTGTTTGATTTCATGTAAATAACTTACTGTAATGTACTGTTTGCACATATTTGATTAGTATACAAGTCGTACAATTGTGCTAAATTACTATACTTGCTAAACAGTTAAGCATCTTTTTTTTTTTTTAAATCTACCTTTGTTCTATTATCTGTCATCCATTGTTCTGAGGTTTTGTATTCCTTTCAGAAGATACACTTTCTTTTAAACTGCGTCATTGAATCAAGGATTCGTTTATACCTTCTATTAATTCAGACTTCGCATCATTTTATCAGGTAATACTACACTCCTCCATTTCCAAAATTGAATTCTGCATACTTTTTTTTATGTTTTTACAATTTTCAAGTTGGTTTTTTTGTTTTTTTTTTTAATTTCTTGTTAAACTCTGTGGTGGTGTAGTGGTAACGCGCTCGCCTAGCGTGCGGTTATCCCGGGTTTGTCTCCCAGCCTTACCCAAAAAAGAACGCTTACAAACTAATTGCTCATCGTAGCCCGAGGGTTGGTTCTCTAGACCTTAAGAGGTTCGAAAAACTGTAGTTCTGGCGTAGAATGACCCTTGCTGCCCTTGTGTTTTGAAACTCGAACAAATGATCTTATTTAAATAAGTTTTTCTTAATTTTTCTTCTCAGTTTTCTGTAGATTTAAACTCATTGGACTCTGGTTAAAACTCGTATGGGTAGGAACAGAACAGTCTTAACGCATCCGGGGACCCTGGATAATATTTTGGGGCCTTTTTTTTACATTAAATTTAAGTTTCTACATTTTTTCTATTAAAAAAAATTTGATACTGCAAAACCTCCGAATAGCGGACACCTTGGTTTTTTGGGAATTGGAAAAGGGTCTCTAAATATGGATATCCGCCATTCAGGAGTGCCCGTTGCAGAGGTTCTACTGTATATAATGAACAAACTTGGCCGATTCGGGGCTCCTGTTTGAGTTAGGACCCAGTTGGCCCACCCGTTAGGACGGCACTGGGTGGAGGACATTTTTATAGGTGTTTCGGTGCGGTAGTTAACTTGTCTGTCCCATTTGAAACCTCTTAATTATCTCTCTTATACCACAAGACGACTTAACGAGACACATATCTCAAAAACAAACAGTTCTTTATGACTAGCATCTTAAATTTGCACCTATAATCTCAATAGCTTTTCATAACTATATAACCTTTTACTATATCCTTTAAACTATTACCTTTTTAACTATAACCTTTTCATAAATATATCCAGATGCTTAACGAATAAATTTTGATATTTACATCAGATCGAGCAGCGAGGCTCGTTGTTCAACTAACCCAGCGATACCAACTTCAAATAGTACAGGTATATGCACCAACATCAAGCCATACCGACGAAGAGGTTGAAGAATTTTATGAAGAAATCAAAGAGTTACACACCAAAGGGAAACAACATATCAAGCTCATCATGGGGGATTTCAATGCAAGAATTGGACAACAGGAACAAGGAGAGACATCGGTTGGTAAATACGGATATGGGGAAAGGAATGAACGTGGCGATCAACTCATCGAATTTGCAGAAGCTGAAAATCTTAGCATCATGAATTCATTTTTTAAGAAGAAACCGCAAAGAAAATGGACATGGAAACACCCAAATGGGGGAACTAGTGAAATTGACTATATCCTGGCAAACAAGAAATCAATTATTGAAGATTGCAGTGTACTGAACAGATTTAATACTGGAAGTGATCATCGAATGGTGAGATGTAAAGTGCACTTAAATACTAAATTAGAACGACAGAAGCTCATTAGGAAACAAGTAAGTAAGAGGGTGGATTTAAAGAAATTAAAAGAAAATACCGAGGCATTCAAGTTGGAATTAAAAAATCGCTTTTCTGCACTGGAAGGACTTATTGATGAAAGTGATATCTCAGAAGCAAATGAAAACATTGTTAAGACAATAGTTGAAACTGCTGGGGAAATTGGTGGTGTAACCTGTAAAAAGCACAATAGCAAATTATCTGAGAAGACGAAACAGCTCATGAAAAGGCGAAGAGATATGAAGGTGGACAATCAAAATACCAGTTCCAGGATTGAGTACATAGAACTTTGTAAAACTCTGCGCAAAAGCATGAAAGAAGACATAAGAAAATTCAACTGTGAGCTAGTAAGGAAAGCCATTGAAAATAACAAGAGCCTTAGGGTTGTTAAAGGAAGTTTATCTGTTGGGAAGAAACACATCATTGCATTAAAAGGAGAGGATGGCACCGTAACAAGAAATAGGGAAGAAATACTTAGAAGAGTTGAAGAATTCTACAGAAAGCTGTATGAAAGTAACAGTGGATTAAACGAAGACATTGAAATAGTCGAAGGAACAGCTCCTAAAATCTTAAAAGAAGAAGTTTCATTTGCAATAAAAAGTATGAAGAAAGGAAGAGCCCCTGGTGATGATGGTATTACATTAGATATCCTAAAAGAAGCTGGAGAATATGTAGAAGACATACTTGCAAAATTCTTTACCAAATGTCTTAACAGCGGTAACATACCAAACCAATGGGATTCTGCAACAGTAATTCTTTTGCATAAAAAAGGTGATAAAGAGGATTTGAAAAATTACCGACCAATTAGCTTGTTACCTGCTATTTATAAAATCTTCACAAAAGTGCTAACACATCGCCTGCAGAAAAAATTAGATGCAGCTCAACCAAGAGAACAAGCTGGATTTCGAAGTGGATTCAGTACAGTGGACCATATTCAAGTATTAAGAGAATTAATTGAAAGAACACATGAATATGAACTTCCATTGTGTGTGGCATTTATTGACTATGAGAAGGCCTTTGACTCTATTAAAACATCAGCAGTCATCAACTCTTTAAGATCAACAGACATTGAGGATGTGTACATTGACATGGTGAAACGTGTGTATAAAAATGCAAGTGCAAAATTTCGGTTACATAAAGATACCAAAACTATCAAAATTGGTAAAGGTGTGAGGCAGGGAGATACCATTTCTCCAAAACTTTTTACTTCAGCTTTACAGATGATTTTTCAGCAGATAAATTGGAATAACAAGGGAATAAAAATAAATGGTGAATATTTAAATCATTTGCGGTTTGCTGATGACATTGTTATTTTTTCAACGAACCCATTAGAACTCCAAGACATGGTACAGGAGCTCTCAACTAGAAGTAAAGAAGTTGGACTCAAGATGAACCTACAAAAAACTAAGATCATGTTCAATAATTTCGTAGAGGAAACAAAAATACAAGTTGACAACATTGAGCTAGAAATTGCTGATTCATATATTTACCTTGGCCAGCTGATTTCAATGGATGGCAACATTATGAAAGAACTCAACAGACGTATTAAACTTGGCTGGAGTGCATTTGGAAGAAACAGTTTTATCCTGAAGGGGAAATTGCCTTTGTGTCTAAAAAGAAAGGTCTTCAACCAGTGTGTATTGCCAGTCCTCTCTTATGGATCAGAGACATGGAGTCTAACAGTTGGAGCAATACGAAAGTTACAGACAACGCAAAGGAGCATGGAGAGGTGCATGCTTGGAATAACTAGGAGAGATCGAAAAAGAAACACTTGGGTGAGAGAGCAAACTAGAGTAGAGGACATCATTGTTAAAGTAAAAGGGCTGAAATGGCGATGGGCTGGGCATATTGCAAGAAGAACTGATCAACGATGGACAACAGAAATTCTGAACTGGATTCCAAGAGACCACCGAAGACCTAGAAAACGTCCTCAAACTAGATGGGTGGATGAAATAAGAAAACAGGTTGGGGTGACGTGGAAGCGAATTGCTCAGGATAGACTTGTGTGGAAAGCATTTGGAGAGACCTTCATCCAGCAGTGGATAGATAATGGTTGAATATGATGATGATATACCACACACAATATAATATAGAAAAAAGACTTATGATTAGATTATTCTTGTATTATCGTTTAAATACCGTTTCCTTTCCAACTTCATTAAAATCCTGTCACTGATATTAGTGTTCAGTAGTATTTATTGCCAGATAAAGGCGATATGTCTGTTAGTCCTTTCTCTGTAGGGAACGCCACACAGGCGATCGCCATCACCCCACGATACATATCCATACAACTAAGTTTTCTTTGGAATCGAACTGAAACCCAGCGAGTCCGAAGACTGTAATTATAACTAGTGGGGCCTAACATGGACGTGCTTATAACCAGGGCCCAAGGGCCTGGTATTGCTTCGGGCCCCTCACCACGCACTCGCAAAAAAATTATTCAGTGAGTAAGTAAAATCTGCAAACTCTTGTTATATATATTATCAGCATAATCAATATTTCAAAGCCGTTTTCACTGACGCCTAAGTTATAATTAAAAAACAATGTAATATTAATAAAGACACATTTTTTTTTTCTTTTAAAAAAAAATAGAAATTGTTTTCGCTAAAAAATCACAAAATTTGGGGGCGGTGGGGCAATAACATGGGACCCACAGTCGCAGTCCTAGAAGTCTAGGCGTTAATCAGGCCCTGCTTATAACAGGGTGTATCGAAGTCACACAAATTCGCCAAAACTAATTAAAAGTGTCAGAAAATATTATTACATAGAATTATGCGCAATTACATAGATTTGCAAAATGGCGGATCGGAATGACACGGGAACAAACAGTGTCATATATATGTAATAAATTGCTACCTTTGTTTAAAAAAAACAAGGTTTATAGTTTCCAAACGTTAAAAAATTGAAGAAAAATACGTTTAAATGGAACCTGACTGAACACATAAAAAGGTTTTTCGAGCCAAATGATTGATCTGAAAGCGCAACCTTTTTGAAAGGAGGGTTAACTTAAATAGTTCTGTTAGTTCTATGTAATTAATAGTACGGTTCACTACTTGCGTTTCAAAATTCTACCTTTTTGCGCTTTTATACATCGTTTTTATTGTAGTATACGGTCGAATGAAAGCAGTTTTGCTTACTTCAGCTTCAAGCTGGCTCCAGGGTGACATAGTTTCTATAATAAGAGTTGTCTGCTAGTTGTATCTTCTCTTTCCATTGAAGAAATGACGTTTTTAGTTTTTATAAAAGGAATTGCGAGGTGCATCGACACATGTGTTTTTCTGTATTAAATATCAAGTATTAATTGCGATTCATGTAGTCTGATAAGTAGCCTGTAAGATAGGCAGAAATACAGAGGCCTTTTACACATATTTATAACGACTTTGACTTTTAATTTAAAGAATAAAAAAGTAACAGCGACCCGAAAAAAAAATCTGGCAGCACGCTATTACCTGAAAAGTGAAAAATTGTTTGAGACTAAAAAATAAGTTTGCGCTGTGAAATGGCGTACAAAAGGAACGTGTGGCTTGAAGGCTATATATTTGCCCTTTTTGAAGAGAAATATTCATATTCAATAATTAAAAAACAATGCAAGAAGCATGGTTTTCAAGTTTCAAAGCATAAAATAAGTGATATTATTAATGTAAAATGAAAAAATAGTCAAGCTTTAATGTCAAGAGGAAAAACAAACCAAAAGAAATATCCCAAAATGGTTCATATTTCTTCTAACATTTCTAAAGTGCAGTCTACGGTTTTACTAGAAAATCCAAAACCTCAAAGAACTATTGCAAAAGCATTGCATACATTAGTAGCAACTATAAATAAATAAATTAATAAAGATTTGAATTTAATCAAAGCAAAAAAAGTGCAGTTTATCGTCTGCTACCTCGGCATGTTGCTGAGTGGAAGACTAGATGTAGATTGTTATATGAAAGTCATTTAGCAGCAAATAGACGGAAAAAATTGTTACAATTGATAAAGCATGGATTTATTTAAACGATTGTAATAAAAAAGGTCGATTTATTATCGAAAAAAAGGCCCGAGAGAGACTCAAAAGTTTGACTCAAAGAGAGCAAAAAAAAACTTTCAGTAAAGCATTTATGGTTATCGCTGGCATTTCTTGTAACGGAAAATAAAAAATAAGAAAAGTTGAAAAAATCCAAAACTCAACTCTACATATTATCAAAATAATGTTCTGACTCCTATTTTTAAAGAAGATATTCCAAAATTGTATCCTACTGATTTTTAAAATGTGGAACTCCATCAGGACAAAGCGAGTAGCCACACCTCCAAAAGTACAACCGCATTTCTAGAAAAAATGAGACAAGAAACTGGAATTAAGTCAACACCAATTAGCCATATTCCTACCCAGTCTCCAGATGTAGCACCGATGGCTTATTGTGCATTTGGACTTTTAAAACAATCTCTTTCAAAACGCCGACCCACTACCTTGGATGGACTGTGGAAAGATGTGGAGGAGGAATTGGAGAAAATCCCGTTTGTGACTTTACGAAAAGTCCTATTATCGTAGAAATCTAGATGTAATATGATAATTCAAAAACAGGGCTATCAGATAGAACAGCGGTTCTTAAACTGTGGTCCGCGGAACCCTGGGAGTCCATGGGATCGTATCAGGGGGTCCGTGAGATCCTCCCAGTGTTCCGCAAAGGTTCAGAAAAATTCTAGGAAAAGAGCATTTGCTCTTTAATGCTAAGAATAAATTATGAGGGGACGAAAAATTCTTTCCTTAAATAGTGAAAATTAGTGATGAAACACTAGAAATAAATACATATGATGCAAATTCCGGGCTTTAAACTTTGAGTTAATTCTTGGGGTCCAGTGGTGAGTGATCTCTGAAGGGGGTCTCCGGTCTAGAAAATTTTAAGAACCGCTGAACTAGAATATATTAGAAAATAATTTTTTCATTGCATGTATTTCATTTAAGCTGTCAAAATCGTCATAAATATGTGCAAATACCCTTTGTAAATCGGCCATGAAACAAATATGAAAAGTCATATCATCTAAGTATCATGCCCTTCCTGTATACATCCAAATCGATACCGTGTCCATAAAACCTTTAATATGCCTTAAAATGATCCCCAACTTTATAAACACATTGAATACTCTATTGCAATATAAGCAATATCTTAAATCTAAAAATGGGATTATGTTTTCGTAAGGCATATTTTTGTGGTTTATAATTTTCAAAAACAATTGCCATGCTCAATATGGCGTAGTTTTAAGGCGAAACTGTTATATATGCAAAGTAGTGTTGAAATATTTCCAGACTGTTTAAATTTATCACGCCCGAGTACTGTAACTGTAAGTGTGAGAGAAATTACCGGAAAGTACATTTTATGTGTGTTATGCACACACAGTTCACAAAGTTTGTAGCACGCTTCATTCATGAATAGTGTGTTTTTACGGTAAAATTTATAAACACCGATTTGCGAATAGAGACCTCATAAATGGAAAGGAACAGCATGAATACATTAAATTTTATATGAAACATGGGAAAATAACTGAAATGATAATGAAAAGCTTCTCTGGGAATGAAACTTGCAATGGAATAGTTAGTTTTGTCTCTATTTAGCAGGCATAGGCGATTTAAAAGGCAATACATATCCGCAAATGAAGGAAAAGCTCAAGTCGACACTCAAATTGAATTTCATTTAAAAAATTGCTGCTGTGGGTAACAAAATCCTTTAAAAGCATTCTCATTATTCAATTGTATTACGATTAGAAATTTGATTGTAGATGCAGCGCCTCACGGTTTCTGCAAGTCAATGCTGACTGCGAAAACACTAAGCATAGATCAGGTTAGAATACAATATCTTCTGGACATGGTATTCAAAAATAAATTCGGTTATATATTGCTCAAGATTTGTTAGGGCATGCAGACAAAGACATTTTTTCTAAACGATTGTTATCGGTCATTAGATGTGATTTAATGATAGATATGACATCTTATCCAAAGCTCTCTCTTATCGGCCAAGGAAAGAGTATCAGTAAATCACGAAAGAGAAAGAAAACGGAAGAGTGGAGAGATCACGCATGATTTGGTCACATGTCAGGGTCATGTTAATCGTTTTGATCCATGATTCAGTTTGAACAACTGAACGTGAACTTTTACCTTGACATTTTCAAACGTTTGTGTGTAAACGAACTCCATGAAAACCAATCCCAAAATATAAAAAAGAACCTCATCAAATATGTTTGAAATGATAAAGAGGTTCCTTATTGAATTACAATTACGCCTGTTCTCATACGGCCAAGGATATATCTAGGGCGTGGTGAGCGCTTTCTCTGAGAATAAAATATTCACACTTGATATAGGTTTCTAAGAACAGATCTAGATTTGTTTCCGAGCTTTCCACCCTCTTAAAATATTTTCTAGATCCGCCCTTGCATACGGCTCTCATCATTAGGCAGTAGAAGGAGAAAATTTCATTCACGATGATCATAAATACTTCCCAAAATTGTTCCCTGTGAGTTTTTCCCGGTTTTCAGGCCGAAAAATTACTTAAATAGCAACATTTCACGCCAATATAGACGAGAAAAGTAGTACATTTAGTTAAATGAAATGTATTCCTTACTAGAAATGAAAATATGTGTAATGAATTGAAAAAGCAGCATGCTGTTGCAGAAAAGACTTTTTGAAGAAGATGAAAATGGAAAATTTCTGCTTTTGGTATAGTTTACGAACTTTTTGTGATAACGCCTTGGAAAATGCATAAGATGGATTTGGAAGTAAATAATGTTAGATAAAAAGAATTGAAATTTATAAATCACTAATCCAAAATTGCATATTTATATAATGATGTAGTTCACGGTACAAAGAAATGTTAAACGCTTTAATCTTTGAAGTGTTGATTCAGTTTAAATCTTATTTGGAGACCTGAGACCCCGTCCTTATCTTCTTATATTTATACATTATATCATTATTATCGTATCTTCTTATATTTATACATTATATCATTATTATCCTACCTTCTTATATTCATACATTATTATTATATTCTGTTCTCCATATTTCTATTGTGATCATGCTAGCAAACAAAAATACTGATTTCTTTAAATTTTTTATCCTTTTCTTTATCAGAAAGTGAAGTTGATGAAAAAGTTTTTCATCAACAAATATGTTAAAGGTCATGATTTGATGCCTAATGAAGACACAAGAAAAACATTATATTATTAAATAATAATCTTTTTTTGACTTCAATAAAATAATATGAACATATTTTAAAAATACTTTATGAAATGAGTCTGTATTTAAACGAAAAAAACGATTTTATTATATAACTTCAGTTCTCCTAAAATTAAATTTGTTGACAGCATTATTAAAATTACTGTAAATAGCTCTCAAATAATCGTAGACAATATACAGGGTGTCTCAGCACCAGGGTTACAAACTTCAAGGGGTCATAGTACTCATCAAGGTGAACGATAATATGTCATAGAATCTAAAGTCGCAAACCACCCACAGCGCCAGTTCTAAAACCGTCCAGCATGCACAAATATTTACAAATAGTGCGTGAAGAGCGCCAGATACTACTCAGGTCAGCTGATCAAGTGCATAGATGATTAGGACAACGCATGTTGTTCTTCTCATGCACTGGTTGTCACTATTTGTGCATGCTGGACGATTTTAGAAATGGCTCTGTAGGTGGTTTGCGACCATAGGTTCTATGACAATTATCGTTCACCTTGATGAGTACTATGACCCCTTGAAGTTTGTAACCCTGGTGCTGCGACAGACTTATAAGTCTAAAGCACATAAATTTAAAACGTAAGTTTAAAACACATAAATCTAAAATATAGGTCTAAAACACCTGTCTAATAGTCTGTCTAACAGGTTTATAGTGTCATAAAACCATAAATATGAAGCAAGAGGCGATGTCTCTTGGATCTAGTTGGCATGATGTTTCGATTCCAATGAAGTAATCACCGGTTCGTCTCCAACGTAGGAAGAGGCAACGCTGTTAAAGCAAAACCTACAATTCAGAAAAATCACTTTGAAACCTAAGTTGTGCACGAGAAACCAAGTAAAAATTCGAGGATATTAAATTTCGGCAACCATGTTTTTTGACCCAAACTAAAACTCTTCGGCCCATGTATAACAAATTTGATTTTTATTGTTATCTTTCCCAGAGAGTGTGGATGCCAACATTTAATTTCCTTGCTTAATTCCTCCGCGACCCTCTTTTAGAAAAAAAACACGAGATCCAAATTTACAAACGCATTGACAATTGCCGTTACATTCCTATTCCTGTTTACTTCTTGCAAATAGGCAATTGCCGTCTTTTCTTATGGCTTGTATATCTTGATTTCATAGCTGTTCGTTCTCGGTTGACAATAGGGGGCTTTTAATGATCTATTAATGGCAATCGCAAATTCGTACTTATGACTGCCATAAATCGATCATTAATGACAGTCATAAATTCATAATTTATCGTTAACAATATTATTGTCACCAAGATTTAGAGATGCTCGGCATAAAGCTAACGGTTTCATCAATAGAATTAATTAATAGATTTCATAATGGTATTAAAACCATGGATTAGTTAAAAATCAGACATCGTTGACACGGTCACACGAAATCTACTGGATTTCGAAATCAAGGCTCATTTGATCTCCAAATGCCTGAAATTAATTCAGTTTTGGACTATAATTATTTTGGAAAGTGAATAATAGCAAGTCATGACGCTAATTAAATTTAATTAATTTGGACTACTACTCATTGACAATAATTGAGACAATTATTAGTAAAAAATTATCACTCCTTGTCAACCAGTTACTAATTATTACCTTGCCTAATACCATCGAGAAATATTTTCTACGTTCCGTTAAAATATTTAATTTTGTACTTCAGTTAATTAATAATAATTAGTGTCATCCCTATTACATTAAAGTATAAAGCATCATACAAATATATACTAGCCGCCGTGCGAAATATATTGTTTGGAACAATAAGCTATCTTTTTTACCACATAATAAACGTAAGTTCATTTATTTATTGCTTTCGCTAATTAGTAAGAAACTTTTCAATATTGAAAATAATATGGTTACGGCTAAGTAATCAAATAACATGCTTTTTTAATTAATTTTATATAGAATTATATTATATAATTTGTATTATCCACTTTTAATTAATAGAATAATGAAAATGTATTTCTTTTCTTTTTTTAATAAACAAAATGGAAATTATTATTAAAATTTTCTTTTTCGTTTTCAATATATACGATTTCATTAGCATCATTTATAAAAATGCGAATAATACGAAAGAAATTCCTAATTTCTGGTAAATATTAACAAACACGCACAAACGTATCAAAATAAGCTGTTTTCCACACATTCTTTTTTATTCTCTTTGTTAAATTTAAAACAAACTGTAACTAGCAAATTAAAAAGTATATTAACAAATAAACAAAAATATAAATGTAAATTTAATTTAATGAATATAAATTAATAAATTTAATTTAGTGAATAGAAATTAATAAATTTAATTTTATAAACATAAACTAACAAATTTGATTTAATAATAGAAATTAGACATGTATTTGTTTAAATGTAAATTAAACCATAAATTGTATTTTTTTAACTATAAATTAAACATATATTTTTAACTATAAATTAAACATATATATTTTAAATATAAATTAAACATATATTTTTTAAATATAAAATTAAACGTATACTTTTTAAATATATATTAATATATAATTTTTTTAATTTATAAAGTAGGTTGCTTATATTTTCTTTGGCATCTTTCAAATCAATGTAGAATTTGTAAAAACGTTAAAACCTGGAAATTTTCAAAATCTTTTTAACTAAACTATGATTATGCAAAACTATCATAAAACGCAAAGCCAAAACACCCTCATTGCCATATCAATAAAGCAGCGCGTGATTTGAAGTGCTTCAGTTAGTTATTCTGACTGTGTAACGGTGCGACTCGAAAAATCATGTCACGAGGCGAGGTGCGTTATGAGATATTAAATATGCCGGGATGGCACTATCAGACAGTTGACGAGTCAAATATTAAAAACTGGGCCTGATATCCCCCCTTGTACCTCCCTTTTCTACTGCTTTCCCCCCCAAGTCTAAGCTGCAGGTAAACGACCTCGCTATGGCTTAAAAGAGAAATTTCAAGATGGCCGCGCAGGATCCAAAAAAAAAACATCTTCGACAAACGGGCCAATAAAAACGGCACAGTGACGAGTCACGTGACGGATATTCTAGTATTCAAGTTCACGGCCAACACAGTAGCAACTTACTCTACCTTCCATCATCATACCGTTCGGATCGCTGAATAGTTCTTCCCGTTTCCGCTCTTCCCTGCTGTTCAGTTTGCCCCAAACGAGTCACGTAGGGGCGAAAAAAATAAGAACAATTTTGTTGTTTCTCTGAGAGTCACTCTTTTTTTTTTCGCAAGCGGAACTTTGACCACTTTCAAGATAGAGTCAAGAAGATTTTATTTAAAGAGTGCGACAATCTTTCGGTTCCAAAATGAGGTTTCATCAAGAAAATTATATCATAGCATTCGTGCGGATATGGTTGACATGCGTGGTTGCGTCGATCTTCGTAACACCTATGGATGCAACCGGTGAGTGTCATGTATTAATTTATCTCATTAATAATAAAGAAAAATTAATGAATGAAAGAAAAAATAAATTAATGAATAAAAAGAAAAAATAAATTAATAAGGGAAATATAGTTTTCATCATATTCTTTTCCTTACTATAAAATAATATTGTAAAGTTTGCAAATGAAATATGAAGTGACATTTCCTTAGTATTTATTTAAAGACTATTATAAACGCACGTTCATTGTGGTAATTTTTCTAATGTTATGTATGTTTTACAATATTAAGAATTATATAAAATTTAATGAAATATATAATTTGTTTAATCAATTTAAAGTGAAGATCACCCTTATATCTGTACAAAGCAAACGCAAAATATTATTTTGTATCTTATTTTAAAAATCATTTAAATTATTTTAAATGTCAGTTTTAGAAATTTTTAAATTGGTTAAAAATCTTATATACATTATTTAAATATTATATTAAATATTTTTAAATATTCAATAACTTACCGAATGTTAATGCTATTTAATCCTCTTCTAAATTAAAATGCATTTATTTTGGGCATATATTTTAATTTTTATAATTTATCCGTTATTCGTAATGTTTTAATAATTAAATTTAAAATTTATAAATTAAAACTGTACCATATGTAATTTTAAGGCATAAAGCAACCGCCGATTATTTATTAAAAATTTGGGTAACTTCTAATGAAAATGTTATATTTTAATTGTAGAATATAAACATTAATTTTTGATGTCATTTTAATGTATATATATATATATATATATACAGTGAAAATCGTTTATAACGACGCCGATTATAACGACCAACCGCATATAATGACGGAATTTTTACAAGAAGTTTGGTTTGCTATTCTACTCCATACTAAATATATCGGTTATAACGACATCGTATATAACGACGAAACCTGCTATAACGACGGCGATTTTGTAGTCTACGTAGATTCTAAGTAGGGAAATTCGTATCGGATATAACGACGCGACTTGACAGTCATAAAGCAGAACCACGTAGGTTAGTTATTAAAATTTAAAGTTAGTTATCAAAATTTAAGCGTTATTTTAATCTTGTTTATTTACAAATGTCCGAGAAATTTTTATTACTGCTAAACCTGAATATTAAAGATAATAAACTTAAAAAGTGATTTATTAATTGAATATCACGAGGGTCATATTCTTAAAGGGCCCATTCTATTTTTTCAGTGTAGAGCCCACAAAACTCTTAAACCGGCACTGTTCTGAAGTCATTAGTATAATATAATAAATATTATTCATTAGATTTGTTTTCTACATTATATACTTTAGTAGTATTTTCTACAATTTTTTCAATTTAAAAAACTAAGAAAGTACTATGTACTTAGTTTGGCTATAACGTAATATAAACTGAAATTAAATTCATTATAATTATGTTTTTATTTAATTTTGAAACCAAAAAGTTTAATACTTTCTACTATCAAAATAATTTATAAAACTCTAGAGTACATTGCTATAGGCTACTATGATTTTAAAAAAAATATTGTTTATAACGACTATCGGTTATAACGACCGAATTTGCACGGTCCCTTGAAGGTCGTTATAACCGATTTTCACTGTATATATATATATATCTGTGTGTATATGTATATATCTAAAATTTTATATAATAATTGGTTAAAAGTGTTTTAGACTGATAAACTTGTATGGCGTATTATATAGTGATGAAATTTCGATTAATGATCTGCTTTGCTGTAATTTATCGATAAAAGTATTAGTGAAAAAAAAAACGAAATTGGCAAGTGCTTAGATGGAATGTGTACAAAAACTTAATTGATCATGGGAAACTCTTGTGGGAAATTCCAACTCCGATTTCCATTGCGAAAATTTACCGGTAAGAGATGTAATTTACCATGAAGGATCCTGGAATTTGAGGTTCAACTTTTCACTCTAACAAAAAAAAACTGACTTGAGGAATGAGGAAGTACTTCAGTGACGGAAACTACGTCCGTTACTCTAACATCTTGATATTTTGGAGGATCCACACTAAATCAAATTTGATTTAAATTTTAATGTTTGGATTTAATTTCCTTTCCATATATGAGAGCTCCAATTGTACAGTGGTTATAACCACCGAACTTCCAACTCGTTGGGCTGGATTCTGGTCCCCGTAAGCCTGGTTTTGTTTAAGTTCATCATTGTTCGGAGATCGCATTAAGTCGTCAATCCCATCCCAGATAACTCACAGTACACTCCTTGGACGTAAAATATACAAAATTTAATATTTGGATACCCCTTTCCATTTTCTTTAACTTTCAACTAACATATACCATAAAAGTTTTTAGACGAAGCACTGCAATTGCTTGTGTGGGACTTTATCTTTCCACGAAAGGTGATAAGGTTTGACGATGAATATCTTCCATTTCAATATAAAAGATCAAGTCATACAGCCAAAAAGCAAGAAGAAAATATAATAAGGATAGAATAAATAAAATTCAACGAGCTTTTGAAATAATGCACGCTAATCCAGAGCGATCTCGCTGCTTTAAAAACTAAATAAAATCGTCGTTGGCTCATCATTATTTTGTGTTGGAACTTCATGAGTGTTGGCAACACACACGCATCTCTTATCAAACCCTCTTCGTCACGACGCACGTAGGATGAAAACGGAGACACATAACTGTAATTTTGAGTGGGAATTTTTCCATTTTTTTAAGTGGAAAATTCTCCCATGGTTCACGATATCAGATCGTGGTCGATATTGTACGATAAAGGAAAATTATCCTAGAAAACGTTTTTTTTTTAGTTCTATTATTATTTTCCTTTCGTGGTAACTGGCAACAGAGGCCAAGGTTCCACGCGGGAACCTCGAATTGCAGTTGATGACAGCTCATTACGCATTATTCTAAGTGGCTTTACGAGGAGCTTTGCTCACATGATTGATTGAGAGAGATTGAAGACTCCTTTAAGCAGATACTATCGACGAACGGACTTTAATTACATCTGCAACGGTATTTTTATAATCTTTTTTTTTTCTGTATGTTTACCAGATGTGACAGAATTCAATTCGTTGCTTCATGCCTTTCCGTGTACTAACCACACGCATCTCTCTGCACCTATCACGATATGAGCACCGGTGCGTTGACGTTTAAAATTCTATCCGCAACAGAAACTTCAATGATTACACTTTCATGAATGTCTGCTGATTTTACATAATAATTCAATGTCGTTAGCATATAAATATTTCTCTTTACAAGCAGCACAAGATTTAAGCCTAAGAATCGACTTAGCGCTACGTAACATGCATACTACACTTAATAAAAGGTTAATGACAATGTTGTCAGCGTAGTTCGCAGGTTGGATAGAAAGTTTCGACGAGCTTCAAACAGACATCGTAGTCCTTCGTCAGTGATTGTCTGGAGTGAGCTCAAATTCCCTCTGACCAATATCAAAACCTATGCTCCACGACGTTATTGTCCACAAACTAATCTTTAGCATGAAAGGTAGAAACACAATTATTAGTCTGGTGAACAAATAACCACTGTAAACTAGTTTGGAGTAGCATGGTTAACAACTGAACAACTCATAGTTCTAATTGAATCGTTTTAAATGTAGAAATTGATTAAGCATTTGTATTTATCATCCACATTCATTGTTTATATATGTCCGTTCAATTATTCATTCATTATCCATACAGAAATGCCTTATTTATCTAAATTGCACACAAGAGATGGTGATCTTATATTGAATACATTGCCCTAGATATAATTAGTGTTCTCGAATGCCTACCATGGTATCGTCTTTTTGACACATTTCTTCACCAAATGTTCAAACACTATACAAATACTCATGGTTTACAAACAATCCACTCAGTATCAACGCCCGCAGTCAGAAACAAAGCAAAATGGGCATTTTGGCCTTATCCTCCTTAAGATCTTTTGCAAAACTTCAAGAACTGCTCTTAAAACACCCTTGTTGACCTTTCTCTCACACGAGAGAGGATTAATGGACAGTGTTTTGACGAGTTTTTGATGTGATGCATGCGAAGCAAGATTTGCCCAGATGCTCCGTCTTAAGCAGAAAGCCCACACCTTCGAACCAGGAACACGTTCTCTAACCTTTGTTTCAGGTGGTGTGGTAAAATCATAGATTATAGTGGTGAGTTTGGGCTGTCAAAAAATAACAATAGTAATGAACAATAGCTGCAAAACGATAGTTCTGGTGGTAATATGCGTGTTCAAAGACATTTAGATGCACGTTTCTTTTATTTCGCAACACATTTTCTTCCCGAAAGCCACGCAAAATAAAAGAAAATTGATTATTTGTGGACGCACAGCCTCTTTAATTTCAGCAGACTAATGGGGGCTCGTTGTAAAAACGGATTACTACATTTTGACGCTATGAAATCCGCGGCATGTTATACTTGTCTTGTATAATTATCTCTTGTAAAACAAAAAGTAAGTAAAGGAGGTAAGTAAATGCGAGTAAGAAACAAAAAATGGAATGTCATGGTAATGTATGAAAAATTTTTGAAATGGAACTTCTAGTCCTAGCTTTAATCGGTGTAAAAAGGGTGATTAAATCCAGAAAATGAAATCAGGTAAGAATAATTTAATCGACCCTTTTTGCAACTTTTAAAGTCCTTGAAATGAGTAAAGTAACCTGAGGTAAGAAATTCAGAAAATTTTAGACATTTCGAAATTTTTTTGTACGTCATTATCGTATTCAAAGTTCGATACTTTGATGATAGCAGAAATTGTATTATAAAACAACACCTACAGATATGCATTAAAATTTGCAATTGCATTTAAGCAAATGCAGTTACACTTAAAGAATACATATTTATTAATGTCTAATTTACGCTTTGACAAGAAACTATTGCGCCCACATTAAACGCATATCCTTTGATGCAATAGACTTCAACGAACAGTGTAGTATGTAGTGCGTGGAGTAATAGAATTTATCTGCATCTTTTTTCTTTCCTTTTCTTCTCATACTTGAAGTGAAAGCATGTTACCCTAAAAATGTATTTAAAAATGTATGCCTAAAATCATCTGGAGCTTTAAAAGGCTCCACTTTTATGTAGACAGTCTATATTAGGTTCTTCCTGCAGTAATGCACAATAAGCACTTAATGCGATATTTTTACAGCAATCGTTCAAGATGCCCACATGCGTGTTTCACTTACCATCGACAGACAACACGCCTTCCACATCCATCTCTCTAATTCTGTAATTCGGGGGGTCGGGATGAATATCGTGTTCAAATTTACAGAAAACAACTTTAATGCAAATAAACATCAACTGAACCCACATCAATCTCCATTCAGACAGCGGCACTTGGGGATTATTTTTTTGATACAAAAAGTACAACACAGAAACGATTTGAAGGATCGGAACTAAGGCTTCAGGCTATGTAATAACTGTAAATAAAACGGTTCCCTCAAGGGCATCAGACGTTTATGCACAAATGGGAGAATTTGCACTAACAGCCCGACATTGACAAAACCGTTTTGTTCTAGTCGCGTCGCTCTACTAGTCGGGCTTATCCCTGTTGATATGAATGCAAATCCTACAGGCATACGTTATAAGCGTCATTATACGATAACGCTGCTCTACGATGACATTTTTGTTACTATATGTTTCACAGAATATCGTTTTTTTTTTATCGCTCAGTTCTTTTGTTTGTTTTTTCACCACATACATATGACTTCGTCATTATAAAAAGGTAAATTTTAAAGTCTTAGCATCCTACAAAGAGACAGATTTAATAAAAATGTTAGGAAAATGGCGCCCATTAGAATCCCTCACTCTATTTTCCTTTACTAAAAGCTGTTTTCAATTCGTGGTTAAGACATGAAGCATAAAGAACA
>QLNU02015360.1:59657120-59681571 GCA_006491805.2 Dysdera silvatica
GTTGTCATAGCTTCTTCAGCCCGGAGGCTAGATGTCAAAAGTTGAAAAGGAGACGGTCTTCCATGAAATGCAAAAATCCGCATAGATTTCGAAACGCGAGGTTATGGGGGGGAGGGAGAGAGGTTGGGTAATCAACTGTATAAACAGCAAAGCTGAATGCCGAAACAATGAATTAAAGAGAGCAGCAGATCATGAAAGTTTAACCCTATACTGCAAAAAATACCAGAAGATTAAAATCTTTTACCTATTTGAAGATTGGAATCACCTGCCGTGAAACCATGCGTTTCAAATACGAATTTATGAGCTAAATGCTTATTGCGTAGACCGTAATAAGCGAAAGGTTTCTTTGACTTGGCGATAGCAATCTTATTTTCGGAGGCCACGAAGAGATAAGTAACGTTTGTCTGTCTTGAAGGCATTGACATCCCACCTTCGCAAAACAGATGGATACGTTTTACTTTGGAAAGGTAGTAGCGAAATACTAGAGTGAGATGTGTTTTCATTTTCAGTAAAATGTGCACAATACAATGCCCTTTGTTGCCAATAAACTTATGATTCCATTACTTGATCATTTTCTCATGCGGCAGCGCTCAGACTCACACTATACGTTTCTACTTGTTTTCTCTTTGGAAACCTTTTTCTCACCATCGATTCTTATGTATGTGAATCAAAGCTATGTCTAACTCGATTGTCTATCCTCTATTTTACGATGCGTCACGGAAAATCGCCTGTTTTATTCACAGTCGTAACGTTGCATGCCTGTTGCACTTCCCAACGATACAGTGTATCGGCGAGAAGCCCGAAATCGTTAGATTCGCCCGCTGCCTTTAAATTAAAAGGGGGAAAAAAGCTGCAAAAAAAATATTTGGTTTTCACCTTCACCATAAATTTCTTCACAGGTAATTTCACATCGACAACACCTTCACTCTTTTTTCTTTTCATGAGCATTTCCTACAGCACGGTTGGCATCGCTTCATGTCACTTGCTTTTCTTTATGTCTGTAAGTCGTATGTGAATTATCCAGTTCTTACAAGTATCCCCAATATCATTCAATACTTTTCGAGCTTCAAAAACCCATTTATTTTTTAACAAATATATATATATATTTCGTAAGCGTTTGAACGAGCCATATATAATCATCTTATTTACGCCAATTGGAAAATGACAATCGCTGTCGTATTTCGGTGTTAATTTCAAAATCTTTGAAATTAATTGCATAAATATCATGATTACAAATTACTTTATATTATAATATTATATATATCTCAAGATTTTAAAGCATTGCGTAAAGGTTATTATTTAAGGAAATTTATTTATTAGTTCGTAAGTGTACATATCCTTGTTTTTACTTTCAGTTTAAAATTTTTAGCTTGTTATGCACTACGTAGTACTGAGTACAATACAAAAATACGCATAAAATATAGTATGTACATGGTTGTTTACATACCTTTAAATTAATATGTTTTCAAGTTTCTCCATAGAAATTAAGAAACATATCTGAAATTTATAAAATGGACAACTTCTTTATAGAAAATAAATTTATAAAATATACAGCTATTAAAATGGATAATTTAATTTATAAAATTAATGAGTACGTAATACTTTGCATGATCAAAAAAAGAGAAAGTCGCACATTTTAATATTTCGTTAGACCACCTTTAGCATAAATTATAACACGCATTTGTCGTGGCAGAGTTTCTGCTGATTTTTGCAATATCTCAACACTTATTTTTAGCCAGATTTGTATTAACATTTCGCCAAGATCCTTGGTTAATGAAAAAAGAGTTGAATTACTCCTTAGAGTTTATTTTATCCCACATACCTTCAACGGAGTTGAGTTAAGAACTAAAAATCAAACTAACTCAATTCAAGTGCGCAAATGATGCTTCGTGCTCTTCGAATCAATCTTTTACAATTTGAGCCCAATGAAGCTTGGCATTGTCGTCCTAAAATATACTGTTGCTTTCAGGATAAGAAAATAATCCATTGATGAAATAAGGTGGTCATTCATTATGTTCAGATACATTTCCGACTCCATTTTATTGCTGCATAGTGCTGTTGAGTCTAGATCTAACGAACAAAAGCAACTTCAGATCATAACACTTCCTCTTGAAGTTTATAAAGTGGGTACAGTGGTTAAATAATCCAATGCTTCATGCGATTCCCTTTTAATCCTGATGCGTCCATCTTGTTAAAAGTGAGTAAATCTGGACTCATCAGACCACATGATTTTCCTCCGTTGCTCAGAAATTCAATCTTTATGTTCCTTGGAAAATTGGAGTCTTTTTTCCATTTAGTCTCACCAATAAGTGACTGCTTTTTCGAAACTCAGCTGTTTAATTCAAATTTTTTTAGTTATCTTCTCTATGGTAAACTATGCTTAACTATGCGTTTCAAGCTTCATATAAACTGCTTACAAAAAAATTAGGGGTGCAGCCAGAACCTTTTGTCCTTTTTCGGGGTTTTATTGGGTTGCTGGATGGGAAATGTAAAAGTAGGAATATTTTTATAATCCCAACACCACAAGTAAGCAAAGAAATGCAAAAAGAAGCAAAAACAGTTTATAAAACATGCCACAAGTATAATAGATCATAGCACGAGATAAAGTCAAACAAAGTGGCGGTTTATTACTGACAGTTCTCGGTAAGCTGTGTGACCACCTTGTGATCGCAAATCAGCTCGTTATCGTCGGATTTCTGATGACATTATTCAATAACGACTCTAGAAACTTCTCCCGATAAATAAGGTCTCCAGATTTTAGCATACTCCTAACATTTCGTGGGCAATGTATATATAATGACTGAACTTAAATTTTGGCAATATTATGACTACATTTCCAATTTTCTTCAACAGTGTCGATACGTAATAAAGGTTGTAAGCTGACGCAGTACTATCGTATTGTCCTAGAGTGACGTTAATCCGAGTTCAACTCTTAACGTTATGAACAAACATTTACCGACTAATTATTCACTGAAGTCCAGAAGTTGTTTCCTAGGCCTCATGTGGTTCAAATTCCTCGAAAAATGTAAGCTCACTGTCCTACGGTAGCGTAGTGGTAACGCATTCGTCTGTCGTGACATTAACCCGGGTTCGACCCTCAGTAATGTATGGAACGCCCTTGCCGTTTCTCTGCCCACAGGTGTTTGGTTCTCTTGGCAACACACGTTCAGATTCCTCGAAAAATGTAAGCTCACTGTCCTACGGTAGCGTAGTGGTGACGCATTCATCTGTCGTGCCATTAACCCAGGTTCGACTCTCAATAGTATATAGAACGTGCGTACCGTTTCTCTTCCCACAGGTGTTTGGTTCTCTTGACAACACAGTTTCAGATTCCTTTGAAAACTGAAGGTCCCCACTGTCCTACGGTATCGTAGTGGTAACGCATTTGTCTGTCGTGCCATTAACCTAGGTTCAACTCTCAGTAGTATGCCGTTTCTCGGCCCACCGAGGTTTGATTCTCTTGGCAACACAAGTTCAGATTCCTTGGAAAACTGTAGGTCTCGGCGCAAAACGACCTTTGCTGTCCTTGCGCCGTAAAAACACAAACATAATAAACATATTTTAAAATAATGACTGCTTACCGTAAACCACTAAGTGTTTAATCATGTAGTTCGTAGATTTCTTTCCTTTCTTCTTCTCCTAATATGATAACTATTTTTCTATATTACAGAAAAATGCAGAAAAAAATATTTTGGAACTATTTCTCCCTCCGAGATGTGATTATTTTTTATAAAATCTTTTTCCAATTTCCAGCAAAGTGATTTTTATTAGCGTGCTATGAATTTATAATGTTTACTAACTCGAAATACAAAAAAAAATATATTACTCAAAAAATCATTAAAACATTTTTAACAAAAAACTAAAAACAGTAAAACATAGTAGTAGTATTTTCTGTGTCGTCTACATCGTTTTACAACTAAAATAAATGAATGGATGATAACTAAAAAAGGACCCAAGTCAAATTTATATCGTTTGGGATAAAAAAAAACCTGTGTATACTATATACAATTTTTATGATTAAACAAGACAAAAATTATATAATACTGTTCATGATCATGATAAACATGTAGATACTTTTCCATGGAGGTATTTCAAATCTGTCTCACTAACCTTAAAAAAAAAACATAAACTAAATAAAAAAAAATGTATTTTCAAGCTCCCACAAGCATTTTTCTTGGGTGGTCCTTCGACTTCTTTAACTGTGGCCTTATCATTCTTTCGCTTTTTGAAAAACAAAAATGCGAAAAATCCCCGAATACACAATAATAAACACAGCCAGCGCATCTGGATGGGACGGAAAACATGGCGGTAACGGCCATTTTTTTACACCATGGTTTTCCTACGACTACCGTTTTGCAGCCTTCTTTTTTTTTTTATCGATTGTTAAACGTGCCGACGACAGGCTAATACAATCCTTTCACTAGCCGCACTTCGGCAACAATGACAAGCGAGCTTACCTAACCCTTTTAAGTTCATTGTTATTACTATAATAGCCAGGACAATTTTTACTTTGTGTGATAGGTTACTCAACCGTCAGGTACAGTGACACTCTTGAAGTAGGGAAGCGATATCGTAATCGGAAACGAATTTAGAAGCATTGACCTTTGTGTTCCATGCTTTTCCTGCGTATGGACAATCGTCAATTTCGTTCGACAGATTTGCGGCAAACAAGAGCGAAAGTGACAAGATAACGGCTTAAATTGCTCCAAAGCTAAACCATTTGCTTAGTCGCTGAAGAATAATGCCTTCTGTTATTTATTTTTTTTAATATGTGCATGTTTTTTTAAAGTTCCCTTTTTTTTGCTAAAGGGGAATCATATATGGCACTGTTTTAAGACAATGTTGAAAATGCATTTACTTGATCAAGAGCTGAAACAATTCAGCGAGCAAGCTAGCTTTCAATACGCGGGTTAAAAAAAATAATTTCAGATTAAAATTTAAACAGTTTGTACTGCGTTACTACTATTTCAATTAATTTATGTCATTAATTAATAAATTGTAGTTTAATTCCGATCAGTTCTATCGTGAATATAGATGTCTACAAATTAATTAACACTGTAATTATAGATTTTATAAAATTAATTTTTAAGGCATAATGCCCTTTGCCATAGTTATTTATTTTAGTATATGACATTTTATGCTCTAAATACAAATATTATTATGCATTTAAGCATAAATTTTTTTAGGCATTTAAACACAAATTTTATTATACATTCAAATATATACATCGCTATGTATTATCATAAATTCTTCCTTTATTAGTCAGAATCTTAAATTAGAATGTTAAAATTTGAAGCCCGGATTATGTAAATTGCATCACCTGCCCCGATCTACTTTAGATCTAAAAAGTTACGTAATCCCTATACAACGTACCCTACTTTATGCAGTGAACATATCCACATGAAGATGTTAGCAGAGTATTGTGCAGAGCAGATGTCGAACAAGTATAACAAATATGACAAGATCATACATCAAGCAAACAAGCTCGTGTTATCATACAGAGTATTGCCATTGTTTGAAACACGGGAAATGTAATTTACAGCGGCTGTTCTTCCGCAGGCACAAAGCATCTAGCACATTGTCGTTGATAGAGATGCTACGGCTCTGCTGCCCTACATTTTGTATAATTTTCTGCATCTAACCTTGATTTGAAACCTTGCTAAGTCAAGAAACGTGGGAAATCCAACATGCATCCAGATTGTCGACCCCACAAGGGTGAAGAACTGACTATCTGGGCGTAAACTTCTTGGCTAATTCTCAAGTCATGCTCGAGTCAAAGTTTCTTCCGCTGGAAGTGCCAAAAGAATCAAGTTTACTACCAGAAGTCCTTGTGTCAACCGTAAATGGTTACTCTGAACCGCATCGGTTAAATTATATTTTCCATGCCATTGCTCTCAAGCTAAGCAGAAGAAAAGAAAATGATGTCTACGTATTCGAGTCACAGATCTAAAACAGCGTGGAAACTTATTTATTTAGATTTTTATTTCTAAATGTGTATCTTCAATATCAGGGCAGAACACAACAAATGATTTTTAATTAGTAGGCCTTGAGTTCAAATTGTAGCATTTCTCATACGCATTTCAGTTAATTTCTTTATGTTTCAAACATTTCTATCACCTTTATGTCATGCGTGTTTCATCTTCATTACTTAGTGTTTTTTCACCTTTTTCTTCATAAAATTAAATTCAGTATACAAGAAAACCATACGGGAACACACAAATTATTATTAACTTTGCATTTATGTAGTTTCCTTTCGCTTATTTATGTAATTTTCTGAAAATAAATGCCACTTTTATTAATCTTTGGTCTTTTCCAAATACGCACATAAGAGTGCTTAGATTTTTTTTTCCCTTTCTATAAAATTTATATTAGCGTTTCTGCATTACCGTAGTTTCACATGGGAAAACATCCTTTTACAAACTTTGAATTTTTTTAAAAATTTATGGTTCTCTAATAATATGAAGCATGGTTTCCCTCTTGCTAAACAAGTTAATTTATTAAACGCTAACTTGGTTTTTATATATGAGATATTATTACCCTTCACAGAGTTGGCTAGTTTAAGTTAATAAGTCAAGTTAGTTTATATTTCCTATGAAAATGTTGGTGAAAATTAGGTTTTTGTTGATTTTTTTAATTTGTACAACTTTACTATGTACAGTGTTAATGCCCATCACTCCATATGTTCCTATGATTCCATATACAGTAAAACCTCCTTTAACGGTCAAATTAAAATATTTTTTAATTGCAGAATTTTTCTCACTTGATGAACCTGAAAATATAGACAGATAATGATGATGGGGAGGGTTAGCTGGTGTTCTTTGATTAGCAGGAATGATGAATATGAAAGCCAGAGAGTTTGTTTGCTTGGACGAAGATTTAGAAGCTTCTGCTACATTGAATACCATCCAGGAATTTAAGTTAAAATATCCAGGATATATTATAAGTCCAGAAAATCAAGTTAGAAAATATTATGGAAGGGGAAAAAGTGACGAGGAAATTGAAGCGGAACGGAGTGTGAAACTGCCGCAAAATTCTAACATCAAAACATATTCTGACGTTTTGGCAAATTTTCGTGGAGATCAAAACTTTTCTCTGAACAAAAATGATGACGAGTCTTACGAAAATACTACAAATATTAGTATTACTTTAAAAGAATGTTTGCCATAAAAAAGCAAAACAATTACGCATCACTGATTTTTTTAATATAAATTAAAATAGGTGAGGATTAATGTATTTGAAATGGTTATAATTTTTTATTGTTAATTTTATTTATTTTGATTTTTATACCGAATCTGTAAATAACAGCCACCTCTGAAGGACCGTCACCTTTGCCGAGTCCTACTGGTGGCCGTCATTCGGAGGTATTACTATATTTATCTTTATAAATACTGCTAAAAATTCTTAATTAGAAACGCATCTAGAACGATGCTCCTGACGATTACCTAGTTGAAGTAAAGATAATGTTGATATACAAATTCTAGGTTTAGCAGCGAAGTTACATTAAGCCGATTAACACAGGAGATTAATTGTTCCACAGCAATTAAATTACTCTGTTAAGCTGAATTTAAAAAAAAAATCACTTTCTTTTGAAAAGGTTATAAAAAGTGCTTTTTATCCGAATTTGCTCAAAAATTGAAAATTAATGTAGGGAACGTACCACTCGTTTATCAGTAAGACAGATTTGTTTAAAATTATTAAATCCTGACTTTTATTTTTAGGGTGCAGCAGCGGGTTTATAACTTTCGAAGTAATCACCGGCTATGTCTACACAGCCCCAAGTGATACTATGGAGTTAGTACCCGGAACCTTACATATGACCGACTGCCTTGCTCACTGCAATGCTAACGAATCCTGCCAAGCAATTAATTTTGAAACTGGTCTTTGCGTTTTGTTTAGTTCAAGCGCTGTCCAACGTCCATCTTCGCTAACAACTTCCCAATTTCCTGTATTTACCATCTACGCTCATAAGGTGTGTCTTCTTGGTAAGTGACTGTTTCGTTTTTGTATTTTTTAAATACTTGTTTTAGTTGACATGACCTACAGAAAAAGATATCCCGTTAGATACACTATCAAAAGATATTTCTGTCCCAAATATCCATGCTATAATTCTCCACTTTATCATCTCCAGGACGCAAACATTGTGACAAAGACTGGATGTTTGAGCGTGTTCAAGGATTCGAATTGCGGGACGCTGCAAGAGGCTCAGCCATTGTGATGTCAAGAGAAGCTTGCATGGAACTGTGCCTGAATGAAGGAACTTTCCAATGTCGTTCTGCAAACTACAACAGAGACACTGGCGAATGCTTTCTCAGTGATAAAGACAGGTCGTCCTACAGCTCAGCATCAATCAAACGCAATTTTGTGCAATCCAGCGGCAGTGTTGACTACTTGGAAAGTAATTGCGTTGATGGTAAGTCGCCTTACTGTTTTATTTTCTGTGTGAGAAGCAGCACAATCTTTAAGATAAGAAAAGAACGTCTGGTCAAAATGGCTCCAAAAATTTAGATTAGCAAAGACTAATCCGCGAATTAGATCTTGCCAGCAAAATGTTTTTAACCCACTAGCTTCTTCCTCAAGAAAAAAATCCCCAAATTGAAAAAGTTAGCATATCTTTATATCTTATATACTTGTATTCACATCATACTATATCAATCTACATAAATATAAGATCCGTGCAGGTATGTTTATTTAATTGCGATCTCCCGTATTTTCAATTTGCGAAAAGTCTGAAGCACTTCAACGTAGCTCGCCGGTAAAATAATTGCTCACCTCTGTCCGAAGGTAATGTAAAAATTAAGATGAGATTTCAAATTAGATTTGCGCTTTTTCTCGTTCATGTCGTGGAAAAGTCATAAACTGAGGTAAAACTATGAAAGGAAGTTTCCCAATTCAGACTGAAAAAAAAAAAGGTCCAGGGCAACTCTAATGTTATGTAATCCTAGAGTTCATGACAAACCAAGTTAAATTTTAACATGATTAGTAAAACAGTGACCTTTCAAGTAAGATAACAACTGTGAAATTTATGTTTCTCTACACAGTTCAAATGTGTTATGCATTTGCTGACTGTTTGCGAGACACGGCCATGATAGCTCATGGCCTCTAGATAGCTCAGTAATGTTAATGACGCTTATTTCTTGGTTATCAGATTTCACAGTGCCTTCGTTGACCTCTATTTCTTCTCTTTGTGACTGGCAAGCAGTTCTGTGGCTCTATTCTGGGGAGATTTAGGAATATGCGTTACCGCAATGCCGTTATATCATTCAAATTAGCTCGCGAGGTGAACAGATAGCGTGAAAGATGTATATGTGTAGCGGGCCCCCACACGAAGTCCTTTCCCTCTTTAATTCAGTAACAGATACAAAAGCGTCATTTGTAAAATTATTTTTAAAAAAAAGCCGTTAGCGTTCCTTTGCACTTTTTCCTTGTTCGCCTTATGACTTTTGTTTTCAGAGCACAACTGTTAAGTTGGTAAACGTACTCCTTAGTTTAATGGAGTTGCACCTATTCACCCGTTTCATCCTTGTTGACAAAAACAACCCCTTCTCAAAGCAAAAAACTACATTATAATTACCCGTTCCACATTCTCTTACACATTTTCTAGGCACGATATTTTACTGTGGTTTGTTTTTCTTAAGGAATGCTTGATGCATTCTTTTGGCTTCTGAGAGAGTCCGAAACCACATTACAGGATTTTACGGTTAGTTGGAAATAGTTAGCTTAATTCCAAAAAAATATTTGTATAAATATACATACATCACATATGTACACCTATATGGGAGGTTCCAAAATTATGTATTTTAGAATAAGTAAATGGACTTGAAAACTCTACCATGCTTAAAACATTTACTGTTTTGAAACTTTCAATATAGCTCCCTGCATTTAAATAAATTTTAAAAGCATGATATTTCGTACTTTAAAGGAAAATATTTGTTCATTGTTTCTAATTTTAATGTCACTTTCACTCGTTGTGTTTATAATAATTTATTCAACCCGAGATACATGCTGAATATTATATACAGTTATGAATATGAGGTTTGTGAGTTACATGTAAGGATGGGTATATCAAGACTTTTTGACATAATTATTTTCTGTTGAAAAAACATTTCATTTCAAGTTTCAGTTTATCGCATTCAATTAAATTTCTATCGATATCTCTAAAGAATTGTTAATTTTTAATCACATGTTAAAAGTAGTGGATAATAAAAAGAAACACACTATACTGTCTTATTATATATATATAGTCTGAAAAAGTTCAAATACTATAGAAATTATAAAACACAAATCACCAAAATTCATTAAAATAAAATAATAAATATATTAAGCAAAACGTAGAAAAATCAATTTCAATTAAAACAATATTATAGAGTGAAATTTGTTGCTATGTAATCCATCAATTAAATAATCGCTCTCAATTACCACATAAAACTTTAAAATGCTCACTCAATGTGCAAGAAACATAACTAACAACTCTGTGTTTTGAGTACATCCTTGGAAATGCATATTCTTTAAACGTAGAAAACAAAATATAATTCATAAATCCTTAATAAATTTCTGTAATTTATAAGTTAAAATTTTATATAATTTTAAGGAGTCATTCACTCTTAATACATAAGCTCGGATCAACTGGAGAACTGCAAAGAGGAACATTGTACTCATTTTTAAATCGCAAAATATATAAACGTTCATTATTGTGCTTCATTGTGCTTCAGGTTTCTCACCATAAAATCGTGGTTAAAGTTGTAGATACCAATTTAATTCCTTAGTTCTATAAAAGGACATTATGCACTACATCGACCATCGTCTTAACATTTGCAATTTTTACGACCGCTTTTTATTTTTTCAATTTTACTGTTTTGGAGCAGATAAAACGTTTCCTCTGATTAGATTCTTCTTACAATCTTTCAAATTAAAATTTCAAATTAGAGCTTCTTACAATCTTTCAAAATCTAGGCATCGTTCAATCATGGACAAAATTTGTGTCTCTCTTTATAATATAGAAATACTAGTGCTAAAACCAGTTAGCATAAAATGTATCGGGTAAATACATTATTTTATTCATATCAATATTATGATACACTGTTAAAAATAATAGTTCAAGGTTGAACCAAAATATGGTGATTTGCCAGTCGCATCCGTTATTAAGAACTACGTTTCACTTCATTTTGACACCAGCTATGTTATCAATACTTGGCTGGATGTTGAACCAAAATATGGATATACTTTCAATAACGAATAAGGCAACACTGAACCAAATTCATGGTTCCAGCTTGAACCAAATATACTGTTGTAGGTTGAACCAAATGTGGCCAAAATTTCCCGGACACTGTATAGCAAAATGAAAATCTGCCTTTAACATGCAACCTGTCAGAGACGTATCGAGGAGTGTTGGAGCCCCCCATTATTTATCTCGGCTGCTATTGAAGCCACATCTACCCCATTTCATATACAGAGAGTACACATAATTTTTATTAATTACGAAAAGGTAGCAACCAAGCGAAATCATAACGAATTTTTATTAGGCCAAACATAAGCATTTTAGCTGTTAATGATAAAAAACATCAACTTCATATATACAGAAATTATTATATAAATCATTGTAATTTATCAAAAATAATGGATATGCATATTGGAATGATCTTAGTTTGTTGAATGATTGGAGAGATCTTGGAACGTAAAAAAACTGGTGAATATCGGTAAAGAATCGCAACGGATAAAGCTGTTTGCCACACGTGACTTCTCTCGCCTCAAGTGATTGGCTAGGAGGTGGAACGAAAATGTGGTTCGGTGTTTAACCATCTTTTAAAAAATACCATACTTTCACCAATAAGTGGTACTTTTGAATTTTCAAGTGTACCAAATTTTGGTGAAATTCCTATATTTTCACCATATTTTGGCAACAACTAATGCGGAAATTTTTAACAGTGTACAACAAAATAATGTTAAAAAGTATACGTCACTATGTAAACTAAACTTCGATATCTAGTTATAAGAATCATTCTGGACGTGCAATATGGAATTAGAAAATTCGCCTCGCCTGACTTTTGAAAAGCATTCTTGCATAAATTTCAAAAACAGCTCATGCTGCGCTAAAAAAAATCATAGCATCAATAAATGTTTATTCTTATCTTTAATTGCCGCCAAACAAACAAATCAAACTGGATTTTAAAACTATACCCACTTCTGAAATATGGTTAAGCTAAACGTTAACTCCAGCACCTACAAAAGACATAAGAATTTCGGCGAAAACGGCAATTCATTCATGGAGGCATTTCACCTTTTGACATACTGACTGGAGTTAAGTTCGTAGCAATTTGTTTTCACCAAATTTCTGCCTTACCTGTCTTCAACACAATTTTCCTTGCACGAGAGCGGTTATCCTTAGTTCATGCTTTCCGATTACCCTTTGCTGACTCGGTCGTGCTTCTATGCTTGGCTGCGCTGAAAATAGTATGCTCCAATAAGTTATGCTAATCACAGACGTTGGGCAATACCAAAGAGGCGAGAATACGCGTCTGCAGACATATTGAGTTTTCTCGCAGGAAACCCTCTTCAGACCTTACTGGAATCAGAGACAATGGATTAAAAAAATCATTAAGGCAGGGTGTAATCATTGTAGATCCGTACCCACTACTGCCATCTATTGTATTCAAAAAACTTTTGAATGGTTATTTTCAGTAAACTATCCAAACCTTCATCCATTTATCTTCTCTTTGATTGTCATCTCAAAAATGTGTAATGATTCATAAACTTTGATAAAACGCACGGCTTTCTGGTTCGTATTTTTCATTGTTCGTCTGCAAGTGGGCGAGGATCTTAATATCGATATGATCAATATTGTCTCGCCCAATTTCAATTATACGCTCCCGTGCCACCTTATGTCGCCATAGTAATACAATGATTAAATCCACCCCTTTTTTAAAGCTGGATTCTAACCCAGCTGGCAAAAAGATTAAAATGTTTATAAATGTGTTTTTGCTATAAGGTTAGGTTAAAAAGGTCATGTATCTTTTTAGCGGTCTTGAGACGAAGCGGTTAGAAAAGTCAACCAACCAAATCAGGTTAAATAAAACCTTTGTTTTGTTTTTCTCGCTTGCAATTTTCTTCCATTTACGTTTTAATAAATTTTCCCACGTAGCTAATCTATCCTTAAGAAAAATCTACGTATACCCCCCCCCCCCCTTTCAATTCCACTAAACAACATTTTACCCCTGTGCTCCCAGTTTTCGTTATATAGGAAACTACTGCTATTTAACCTCTTAAGACCCGGGCGTTGGTCGACATGATGCCACTTCCGCAAAAGAAAATTCTCGTCCAGCAATTTTCTGAGCTTTCCAGCAACATCTAGCGATATTAAAGAAAGCTTAAAAGGTGCACAAATGTTGCCGTTCGGTCTGAGTTCGCAGTTTATATTAGTTTACTAGAAAAAGCATTACAACTCACTCAAGGTACACATATTTATACCTCTGGAATGAAGAGGTTAAAATAACAATAATTATGTTGCAAGTTCGCAATCCATTTAGACTGGTTTCTATTTAATTATCAAGTATTTTCCAAAAGCCAGTCAGATAATCCAAGGTTTCTGCACCTAACATAAGAAGTCCACACAAGTGCAGCTTTTTGGATTTGGTGGCAGCATCCATTTTTTTATTTTGAATGCTTTGAGGTGATAAGTACTATTATTGTATCACTATTATTGTAGTGCTATTATTATATAAGTACTATTATTGTAGTACTATTATTGGGTGATAAGTACTATTATTATCATATGGCCTACTTTTCTTCTCTATTTGATAGACCAAATCTATTCTTAGCTAATCATTTAATATATTTCACTTGTCCTCATTACTTTCAATTCAGTTTTAATGGATATATAAATGAAATGAGTAGTTTTATTTCCAATTTCCTTGCTAGTTTTTTTCAGTACATACGCGCAAAAACTTTGACAGGCACGTATTATTTTACTATATGACTGAAACCACGTACATGAAGATTATTCTTTAATTCACAGCTTACAAAAATGCTTGAATTATAATTAAAATATCTTTATTAGTGAATAATTATAGTAACTAGTAATTACAAAATACGCACTAAACCTGCATATGTTATAACAGGTATTGTGGGTATATGTTTATACACTTTTGCTTTTTTATTAGACAGTATCTCCTCCCCCCCAGGCACTTATGACATTACAAAACTTATAAATTTCTTTATTGTATTTATTCATAATAAATGAAGTACATTATCTGAACGTTTTGATGATATAAATATAGTAAATCACCAGTTATGATAGTGTATATAAATTATCGATACCTTTTAAAAGTGAAGCTACAAAATTTTTAATATTGTGTTTTGTTTTATTGGGTACATCAATATACTACCTATCGTTCTTCACAGTTCGCCTACGATACATTTGGGATATTAATTTTAAATTTGTCTTGGTCCTAAGTATAATACAGTTGGCCCAACTTAATCAGGTAACAAATAATCGAATATACCTCTTCTAGGAATAAAATCTACTAGAATCCAAAATTATTCCAATAGTATCAATGTTAAATTTCCCCGCATTAATGAATGAGATTGTGACCATCCTCGGATAATCGAATAAACACTGGAAAATCTTAGTACGAAAAACAATGCTCAAGCAAAGGAAAGGAGTGTGCAGGAGGGAATTTATCTTTGTGCTTTGCCCACCCCACCGCCTCTATATGTGAGGTCCACAGTCTCCTCTTTTTTCTTAGAAATACGGTGGGGTCTTTTCACTTCTAATTAATTAGTCTGGACCCAATCGTTGGTCACGAGTCATGACTTCATGGAAGGTCTTCTTTTTAGATGCGCATTTACACGTACGCAATTACAGTAAAGTAAAACGGGACGATCTCAGTTCATGCGATAAGCTAAAAGTTTTAAAGGTAATGAAAAATAAAGTAACGTACAAGTCAAAATTACAAAAGAGTTCGGGACTTCCGCACAAGTAAGCCGCAAGTGTATACGCTGTTGTATAATTTGCTTTCATTAAAAAATACAAAGGTACGCATAAAACTCTTTTTTTTTTTTTTGCGTAATACCATTTTTCCAATACTTTTTCATGTTTATTATACATGTACTAATGAACCAGGGCATTTAAATACATAACTATAGCTGTGTATTTCTTTCCCCGGATAATCGAATACCCCGCTTACTCGAATAATATTCTCTGTAACAGTCAATATTCAATATTCGTTTAAGCGGGCCGACTGCATTATATGCACGGAAGAAGTTCGATAGAATATGGCACACATTAAGCTTAAAAATAATTCCCATACGCTCATATCTACTCATTTACTTTTTCAAATTATTTGTACTTCATTTCCGGCATTTAGAATATGTCATTAGAATTCAGGTGAAAATCTCTTTGATTGTATGTCAGGTTATTCAAATATTTTCTTATGCCTTAAGTTCATAAAACGTTAGATTCTCACGAGTTCTAAACAAGATTCCATTTTCCTTTGGAATTGTTTAAACATCCGTCCACATCAGTGGTGCCCAACCTGCAGCACGCATGTTACGTAGTGAGTGGTACGCAAAAGTGTGTTGCGTTGAATACACGGTAACCTAATATATTAAAAAAAAATAATTATGCAGTGCTTAATTAGATGGGCGAAAGAATGAGACAAATTGCACGCCAACGATACAAAAGTCTAAATGCGGCACATGCCGAAAAAAAATGATTGACCACCCCTGGTCTTAACCTTCGTTTTTATTCGGAGACATCTTTAATTTTCATACAACTAAATTAACTTCAGTAAATCATTTACATTTAATTCTTCTTTCTTCCGTTGCTCTCTAATCATTTTTAGTACAGTTAGTTCCCTTTTGACACCATTCCACCTTCCGCCATTTCGTTTTTACGTCATTAGAAAAATTGCCATTTTATTCCGTTTCTCGTAGGGCAATTTTCTCATTGTCTGACTTCCAATGTGTGACTTTATACACACTTTTTCACTTTTTTTACATATTCTGTGCTGTTTAATTAACTAAATATTTTCATAACGACGTTTCTAATGCATGATGATGTCCTATGTCGGCATTTCGTTTCAATAAAAAGGTTTATGCACACTAACTTAGTTGTAAGTTATGGTCTTTAAAAGAAATCAATCAGAAATCAAAAATCTGTGAAAAATTCTTTTCACCTCAGTTCCGATTTACGTCGCGTTTTCTGTAAACGCAAGTTGACTGGGGATCGCCTGCGTTTAAGAAGGAAATTTAAAAACTTTAACATGGTCGTTAAAATAGAGTTTTCTTATCAAAACCATACATTTAAAAACACAGACACTTTAAATTAGTTTTCTTAACTAAAAGAACTGTTTTCGTTATTGGAACCTAATGCTTTCTTTAAAAGATACCGTGAAGAAAATTAGTGTTATATTTTGGAGAAATACGTTTCTCACCCTCAGCTAAATCTATTCCGCAACCTACGCGGTATTTATCTATTTTTTTCTTACCGTACAAGAAAGTACTTCGCTGTTATTGTTGTTGGTTTGTTTTTTTCCTTTTCTGAGGGTTGTACCTTCCTTTTTCCAAGAACTATCTCCTGAGTATCACGCCGATGTCTGACTGGTTGAAAAAGCAACAGTTAAATGATGGAACTAGTCTAATAAGTTCCAATTTTGAATGCGGAAACTATTACGCGCAACGCTAAAGTTTCGAGAAGATTGAAAATATATAACAAGGCAAGAAGATACTATGTGAACCACATCATTTCCGTAACGAGTTTTCTTCCCTTACTTCTGCGTCTTTACTCTTATTTCACATAAATCCACGTCTACGAAGTTGTATTTACATGGTAATGAGAAAAGAGAACTTTTGCATTATATATAGTTAATATGCAAATAATTGCGAAGCCCGCTATTTTCCAAAACCTTAAGAACGAGAAAAAAACGAAGAAACCCATATTTAGAAGAGTTCACCCTCTTTGTTTTGGTGATATTTTTTGTCTCTATACACATAATTAAACTGCTTATCCCGGTCACCCTTATCTCTTAGTCACTCCGGAAAAGGTTCCAAGTTAATCAAAATTCAACAGCATATAAATATAATATAATTTTGTGCCCTTTTTCTCTCAACCAACTCTCCTCTTTCCGATTTTAAAACTGATCTTACTTATCGAAACTGATTTCACTTACCTTTATGATATATATATATACATGAATCTAAGTACGCAAGGTGAAATATGGAAACTCGTATGATACTATACCAAGAATAAGTACTTTTATTTTTATAGTACGAGGGCGAATCAAAAAGTCTTTGCCCCTATTTTTGATTATCCAAAATAAGGTACATACGGGATTATGTGGAAAAATAGTGTAAGGTACGTAGAATAGTACGTATATTTGTAATTACCTGTATGTACCTTATTTTGGCTAATAAAAAATAGGGGCAAAGACTTTCTGATTCGCCCTCGTATCACACGATGATCTATATATATATTTATATTTATATACGCTCTCTTCTTTTACATCAGTGTTTCTCATTGTGTTTTGAGGAACCCTGGGATGCCATGACGACCCTCTAGGCGGTCCACAATATTTTTATATCAATTCTATCTACGAGGCTACAGTGGTAACCCCTTAAATAGATGCAACATAATTTGACATTGCACTACATAGATAAAATTTATAGGCAGAAGTCGACGTTATAAGCGTAAAGTTAAGTTGAAAAGTTCATTTCGACGTACACATCAGACGGAAGTGGCCGTCCTGCTTTAGAAATACAAAAAAGAAATAATCAAATATTGACGACGTTGTTATTGCGTGACCATTGCTTTTCCAGTTATGGGTGCATAACTAATGCGAAAATTTCATTAGACACCTCCAAATTTGACTTAAACCTAATTTCGGTCAAGCTTGGAGGTGTCTAATAAAATTTTCACATTAATTATTCATCCACAACTGGAAATACAATAGTCACGCTATAACGACATCTTCAATATTCTATTTTCTATATATATATATTCGTGGCGTAAAACAGCTAACTCCGTCTGAAGCGTGCATGGAAACGAACTTTTTTACGAAATTTCTTTTACGAACTTTTCAACTTTACGCTATACCTTAGAGTCGCGGAATTAAAAAAAATTTTTCTTCGGTACAAACAAACTTTACAGACTTTGCGATGTAAGATATTATTACCCTTCACAGGGATAACACAATTGCCAAATATGGTCAACACAGAAAAGCCTCCGGGGCGAGATTTTTGTGAGTTTTTCGTGGGGGAATTTATTATACAATAATTTTTGCCACCCACGTTTTAATTACAGCTCAAACTAGAGCTTTTTTAATTTTGGAGAAAAAGAAGCGCCGTCCTCATCTATAGTTCGAACCGCGGGGTCACCATTAACGGACCCTGGGGCCGATCAAGACAGAACAACATATTTCTCTAAATATAAAAAAGCTCTAGTTTGAGCTACTTAAACGTGAGTGGCAAAAATTATTGTATAAGACTTTGTGATAGTAAAAAACAAAACCATTCATCCTATTAATACGTTTCATCAATGAATGCTTATATCAGTTCATTAAAAATTTTCTTGCCTACATCACATAAACTTTCTATGTATTATATACTTTTTTTACATATATATACTGATTTGTTGCTTATTCTTATGTTTATGTCTAAGGGATGATAAATAATGTCTGTTTAGGTTTTTCTTAAATAATATTTATGGATAGGAGTTCCTTTTCTAACCATAGAATAAGAAAAGGGTTCTATAAGATATAAAATTTGAGAAAGCCACTGCTTTGCATGTCTGTAAATTTCAGAACACCGTTTGTATGGGACGTCGACTCCTTCTCTTGCACGGAAGACGATACTTTTATATTCATTAAATCGAAACAATGTTACGATGGATGTGCATTTTTATTTTTATCGGCTAAACGTTGAAAGTCGTGTGTGATCTTGTCGTATTCCGCTTCCGGAAGCACTGATAAGATTCAAATTCAGATTAAATTTCGTGGTTTGCTGCTTCGCTTATCCGTCTATGTTCGGCTTCGACTTCTGAGGGTCAGGAATGAAAACAAAGACGTCGTAGGTGAGAGAGTATCTTTTGACGCTAAGCGTAGGCAGAGCAAAATCACGTTTATGTTCCTCATATTCTGACAACTGACAAAATCTATTCTGACAGATATTGTCAACTTTTCTTATGACGAGAACAGAACATGGGGGTTCAATTTTATCTTCTTTTCCCATTGCGTTGTTTGATTTTATAGATGCAAATACGTATGCTTGTTCCCGGTTTGTATAATAGGGTTGCTCACACTAAGGGAAAGAATGGAATGGAATTTTGGGAAAAGCGAAATTAATAGCATTATGAAGTTGACATCGTAATTTTGCTCATTTTTAATGGCACATTTAAAAACAGTTCGTTAAGATTCTCCATGTGATGAGAACTTAGTAATTATCAGAAATAATACGAGGAAGAATCTAGAATGATGCTAGATAGATGTTCTCAGTGACGCACCCAGCATATTCCCAAGTGGTGGAAGTAATTTTTGGTGAAAAAAATTGTCAAAGGCCATGCCAATTACGTTTGCCATTTTGTATACATTTATCATTCTTGAATTACTAATAATTCTATAAGGCAATATACTTAAATAATTAGAAGTACTAGGTTATGTTTATACAATTTTACAATGGCCAGCCCTTACCTTCCACAAAAATTCACTGCTTTGATAATAGGTTGAAGAATAACCCTATTCTGCAAAACTTGCTTTTGCTTGCCCTCTGTCCATTACTTGATTCACAGAGGACTTTTTTACTTCCTTGACCCTTAAAACCCATTGCTGTTGAGAACTGGATCTTTATGATAGAGAAAAGTTTCATGTCTGGGTGAACTTCTCCAAGGCCTTCTTCTAATTATTAAATTCTTTTGAAACAAGTTGACCTGTGGCTTGTGTCGATCTTAAACCCACTTCGTCGGGTGCAAAGAAAACACAAAATTCGTAATGGACACTATCTTTATTTACCTTTGAATAAGCTAACCAGTTACGCTTACTCATCCAAAATGAACGGAACTTCTGACTGCGATAAGGTGTTCCTTGACTTAATAAAGAACTAGTAACGGTTGTGGAAAAATTATAATTTGCATATGTTTCCTAAAGAAACCACTATTATCCATCTTCATTAGTAAAGTTAAATTTCTTGAGATAATTCGAAATACCTGCAGTTAGAATTTCCATATCATCTGTGTTGGATTATGGGTTTTGGTCTACCTTTATTTACCTCCTTCTAGGAATCTTAAACTGCTTTCTAAGCAATTAAAGACAGTTAATTATCTCAACAGCAGTCTCATCAATGTCACAAGAGTTCAGGGAAATGTCGTTGGGATCGTAATTACTTTGAATTTCACTTTTCAAAAAATGTACCAGTGTCTGTTGGCGTAATAATTTTTCACTTTGATATCTTAAGGGGTGTGGGCCCCCCCCTATGCATCCTAAGTGAGTGCGCCACTGCCCTGAACGTAATATCATCTATCCTATAGCACCACAGTGGCTTAGCGGTATCTCGTCCATCAAACTTCCAGAAAACCCAAGTTTGGATTCTGATGCGGTTGACATTTTTCTGCCCATCCGTAGTGTCTGTGATTTGATGGCACAGAATACAAAGGTTACCTCAGAAAATACCTCAGAAAACTGTAACTCCTGGGCAACATAAGCTTGGATAACCTTGCGCCTTATGACATGAATAACCCTATCCTGCTAACAAACTTAAACGAGTTACTTAGCTATTCATATATTCACTGCCCATCTATAGTATCCAGGATTTGATGGCTCAGAATACAGAGGTTCGGATCCCTCAGAAAACTGTAACTCCTGGGCAACATAAGCTTGGATAACCTTGCGCCATATGACATGAATAACCCTATCCTGCTAACAAACTTAAACGAGTTACTTAGCTATTCATATATTCACTGCCTATCCATAGTATCCGGGATTTGATGGCTCAGAATGCAGAGGTTCGGATCCCTCAGAAAACTGTAACTCCTGAGCAACATAAGCTTGGATAACCTTGCGCCATATGACATGAATAACCCTATCCTGCTGACAAGCTTAAACGAGTTACTTAGCTATTCATATATTCACTTCCCCATCCGTAGTGTCCGGGATTTAATGGCTCAGAATACAGAGGTTCGGATTCCTCAGAAAACTGTAACTCCTGACGCAACGTAAGCTTGGGTAGCCTTGCGCCATATGACATAAATAACCCTATCCTGCTAACAAACTTAAACAAGCTATTTAGCTATTCATATATTCACGACAATTATTCTTAACGATAAATTAACAAGTCCCATTGAAACGAATAATAACATTATACTTCGCTGATTTAATAAATATACTTACTACATTAAAAAATAAAGAATTTTTCTTTGTTTTCTTTTCTTAATATATTTTCAGCATATCCTTTAAAGTTTTTCGTGCATTCTCTATCATATAGGGAATGATTTTTCTTTTTTTTTCACAAATAAAATTTGTGATTCAGCTATATTTTTATTGTAACAAACCCATGTGAAGCTTTATTTTCAAGTTGAGAAACCTTTTCTGTATTTATACGAAATGATATAAAACGACGTTAAGGCAATTTATTTTTCCTAAGCTTCCTTTGATTTATCTATTTTCTTCTCTTCTGTTTCCTCTACATGAGGCGAATGATATAATATCGACGTTTCCATTCAATCCTGACTATAATGTCATCAGTTATCGGGTCATCAGTCTCATTATCTCTGAAGATTCGTGTTTGTTTCCCCTTGGTCCTTTTCTGTTTCTCTTAGTGTTTATAGAACGCCCTTATAACACTTCGAGGACAGCCTTCCTTTTCGAGAGCATTTCTTCGTTATCTAAGCTTTATTTCTTTGTCAAAAAGTTATATTTATTTCCCTGATATTGTTTCTCAAATCCGTACACTTTATTTACAATCTTATTAGTGTTTTTGTCACGCTACCTTATTATTTTTCTTAAAGCATCCAACTTCGTTCAAATTATCGATTTCGGCCAAAAATTGCATTTTTTTTGGAGTTTTCGATGCCCACATCCTTAGCTATTAGAAGACATTTTATTTTCCTTGATATGTTGATTAGTAGCTGATAAATTACAGGTTTTGAAAGAGGTTTGTTTGTTTGTTTGTTTTTTGGTTTTACGGCTCAAAGACTACAGTGGTCATGCTGCGCCGGGACCTACTGTTTTCCGAGGAATCCGAACCTCTTAAGGCCTAGGGAACCAAACCCCGGACTACAGTGAGCAGTGCGATCTTTATGAGATCTCTGAGTAAGCGTTCTTTGTACACATTTTGAAAGAGGCAGGTAACCGAAGATAGCGTTAACCTGAAAACTTTAAATGCGATTTCTGAAGAATTGTATTTCCACGACCTGCATTACGCCATAAACGATAACTGAAAAAATTCTGAATAAAATCATATGAAATTTTTTAAATAGATTTTCTACATTATTATGCATACAATAAACTACAAATTTAAAAAAATAATTCATAGAACTCAACTACAACTAATATCTACTGAGCAGTAGCGTAGCAATTAAAAACTCTTGGGTGGGGGGCTCAAGTAGCTTTAAGAGAGATTATGTGACGCGGCCTTAAAGAAAATAAGGTTTTTTATATCCAGTGAGGGGGCTTGAACAATGTCGGAAGCAGACTTTCATTTTGGGGGGGGTCAAGGACAGAATTTGCCATGGTCTTGGAATAACACCCTTCATTTATCATGAAAGTTGGAATTTTTTACAGTGAAAAAATATATTTTGGGGGGTCATGACCCCTGTGCCACCCCACCCCCACTGCGTCCGCCCTTGGGCTTGAACTCTCTGAGCCCCTCTTTCCTTTTCTTTCGCCACCGCTGCTAAATGAATAATCTTTGTTCCCCCTTTCGTCTGCACTCATATATCCATCTCACAAATCCATATCTTACAAAGTCTGACTTCGTAAATTTTGCCTTCTAAGTTTTCTTGGCATTCTCTTGCCCACCAGCATTCCCGGCATGCCTCGCTAATTTACCCCATTCTAACTGTATCCTACTCCTTGTATTCCCTTCCGAGTTTGTTTGGGTTTTTTTTCCCCTTAAGCCTATACTACAGTTAGCCAGCCGTATGATGGTGTAAAGATAATGCGTTGGTTTACAGAAAAGAAAATCCAGACTTGACGCCGCTGGTACAAGTGCGTGCCCTTTTTATATCAATGCATATTTCTGGGTTTGATTCCCTAGATGATATAAGCTTTGGTCACTCAACAAATGTATGTCCTAGGGCAGTATAATCTGGCTTGTCCTTGCCACATAAAACGCCAATTTGTCTTGTCATGTTCTCGATTCTTATGCAACATAATCCTTATATTTTTGGATATGGTCAGAATTATTAGTGCTAGCAGCTCCATTTACTTCTCTTATTTTTTCAATCTGCAAGCCTTATACGTTAATAATTATATTTTTTGTTATTATTTTTAATCTTTTGCTTGTCAACTGCATTCTTAATTCTCCAGTTTGAGTCATTTTATTTCCTGTATGCAACTGCACACAGATCATAAGCATGCTGCCTCATGGTATTTTAGTCATATCATCCATATTACCATAAAGATAATTTTAATACCGCGAACGAAAAACCCACGTAGTGTATTTTTCCTTAAAAGCAAACATCGAAAATAAAATTTATTTCAATGTAGCATGCAAAAACAAATATCTGTTACAAGTTTCAACCTACTAAACCTGTTATTTTATAAGGGTAAAAATCGAAGTAGCACTACGTAGAATGCATAAAACATTAGTAATTTAGTATTACATAAAATACATTAAACGTTAGGCGTTGTGCAGCCTCCACCTAACATCTAAAACTAAGCTTCCCAACGTTCTTATTAGCCTTTAATTATATTCGATACTTAATAATGATATATTAGATGGATTAGATTAGATATTGTATGGATATATATTGGGCCCTGTGATATCCTACCCTTCTTTATTTTAGAACTAGAAACAAATAATCAATTGTGGATACCACAATTGATTGGGTGTATTATATAAAGCCTAGTAGCATAAATATCAAATCTTCTTTAAACATCTTCAACTATCTTTAGCTTAATATTGGATTCCGCTTTTAGTTTGCTCTACGTTAATTTAAATTACCTGGGATTACAGCGCCGCCTCCGGCGGCCACCCTTCCCAATGAAACCCTTGCACAATCCCTCTCCTCCTCCTGATTTAAATTACACTAAATGACAAAGGTTTTGTGGCAAAGGAAATTTTAATGATTTTGAATATTTTCGTGAGTGTTGAACTAAATATGAAGTCAGAATTGCTCTAATGGGCATCAGTTTTTTGTAATCGAACGCTTAAATGAACAATTAACCTTTAAATGTAAGAAAATGGCCCATGGCTCCTAAAGAATATATCATCTGTCTGTAGTTAGTCAGACTGGTGCCTCATATGCAGA
>QLNU02015360.1:59692212-59707210 GCA_006491805.2 Dysdera silvatica
TAGGCTTGTTAAAAATAAGCAGTAGCAAAAATCTCACTAAAAGATTTGATTTCGCTTTACATATTAATAACTAAAAGTATTGTAAACGTTTTTTTCCTTCCATACGTATTTTACATTGTAATATATATATTCAGTCTCAGAGGCGGATCTAGAAAATATTTTCGAATGGGCGCGCAAAACCAATATAGAGAGCTTAGGAAAAACGGAAACAAAGGCTGGTCCAGGGGGGGGGCAAGGTGCGCTCCTGGATTCGCCTTTGTTCAATCTTAATATTGCTGATACAGTAGTGCGGCCCATGGGCCTACAAGAATAAGCAAAATTTTCCCTTGGATTGGAAAAGGTCGAAGACCTACACTTATAAATATTAAAAAAGTATGTGTATTTCTTGATTTCGCATCTTAAAAAATCTACGATTGCGACATTAAAAGTTGGTGAATTGCAAGCATAGGCATAGCCAGGGGGCGGTTTTGAAGGTTATAACCCCCCCCCCCCCCTCGCGAAGAAATTTTGTATATTTAACATAGGAATATATGAGTTGTAGCTCTGTAACCCCTCCCATTAAGCCTATAACCCTCCCCTTATGAACTTTCTGCCTACGCTTATGATTGCGAGAGAGAGGTTAAAAAAATCAATGCACTGTAATCGATTTTAACACTCACGTTCAAACTATAAATACAAAAATTAAACTAGAGATATAGCGGTTTTGTTTTATTGTGAGGATTAAATTTGAACGCCCGTCACAAAGGAAAAAAGTTCAATGTCATAAAATTGCACTGATAGCTTAAACTATAAAATTGCACTTTATAGTTCCTTTACCAGATATCATCAGCTGAATGCAAACACACGAAACCGTTTAAAAATCCCTTTAAAGGGGTTAAAACTTTATATAGTTTTGCGTTATATACTTTTTCAAAGCAGTCATCCATAGAAAAATTAACTTTTAAACTTCTGAATATAATCTAGACTCCTCATTTTACCATTAGCATAGCATTTCTTGCCACAATTTTTTTTTTCGACAAAGTTTTATGTGCTAAATGCGGTGTAATCAAATGTTTGCGGCTATAGTATTATTGTTTTATTGTTGTTTATCGGCCATGAAGCGCATAATGTTCCCGAACGTTCTTGGAGGTTATACAATACCCCCCGGCGCCACACAGCGGGTGACGGAGATTCGGGTGAAAGCTTAGTATTCAGCTAGTGGCAACAGCGGTTAACTTCCGGATTTCATCGTGACGTCATGTGGCTGTTGGAATGCTGAGAACCATGGGCCTGCTCTTGCTGTACGTAAAATGCCAATTAATTAACTATGCAAGTCACCGCTTTCTCGGCGACAGAGGCTTTAATTACTCGGCAGTCGTTAAAGTTGACGACGGTTCCTGACTCATAAACTTTCGTTCGGGTTTCACCGTCCAGTTGATTTCCGTAGGACTCAGTGGCAATTAAAATGTTTCAAATTCTATTTCATGGTTTTATTTATTTCGTGCTTCCGATTTGTAATAACTAATCTTCCTATTTTATTTTTTTTTTAATGTACATAAAAACGACTCGTAAATTGTTTCGGATTCTCCAACAGCGTAATACCTTCAACAAAGTGTCCCGTGGGTGAATTTCTACATGGCAATCTCAGGCTGCTTTTGTTTACGCGCATGCGCGGAATATCCGTTCAAAATTTTAAACGCGTCTAGTTTTCTAATATGACACCCAAACGTTTAAAGAAAAATTGCAAGTCCCATTCGTTATTAAAAAGACGCATCACGTAATGCGAGCACCGAGACCTTTATTTTTTGTGTTTTTAATTAAGTCCAGAAAATATGAATGCATTTTGATTAATAAATTTCGCTTATGTCACGCTTTCTGTAAATTAGACGCAGATATTGATGACAATTCATTTTATCATATGGGTTAATATAGTAATTAAATTACTGGCATGAAATATAGTATAAGTTGTTTGCGATATGGTATAAAAGCTGGTGCCTTAGTATTTTATATATATATATATATATATATATATATATATATATATATATATATATATATATATAACATATATATATATAAATTAATTATTTCAAGTAAGATTTTTGTTAACTATACCAAAAGACTATTTAGGCGATTTTAAATTTATGAGATTACAACTTCAAAACTTAAATTAAAAATAAATTACTTAGTTTCTATACATCCAAAGACTTCAGAGTCTTAATAAAGATTGAAAGTAGTTTTATAAAAAAAAAATGTGTAAATTCTGAAGAGACAAAATATTGAACAATTTTATACAACTCTATAATTACAGACTTAACTACATAGCCTCTTGCTGCCACTGTTTTATGACTACACTCTGATATAAATGTGTTCATCTTGTAATTCTTAATTAAAATAACTCTTATGATTTAGAAAATCATCCGACATAATAAACGTAACCTGCTATCAAGCAAAAAAAAATTATAGCCAATGAGAATTCCTCGGTCATCTCAAATACTTACATCCTTACAAACTGGTCTTTTTTCCCCTTTTTTTTTTCAAAATAACCTTAAGGAAAACCACATACAGCGTCACCATAACCGTGGCACAAGTTTCTCATTAGATATAGAAAGTTCAGAGCAATAATGCAATTTCCCCTCGAAAAATAGGAGATAGCAAGCACGTCTTCGGAAGAGCTGCCAATGCGAAACTGGCCGTGATTTCCGACAGAAACATATCTAAATAGACTTCCTTTTACTCCGCTAGAATTTTTAAGCAAAATTCCAAACTTTATTGCAAATTTTAAAATTTGCATTTTTCTTGTAAGGAAATAAAACTACAAAATTTTCGATTAGAATTCCCAATTCTGCCTATTAATAAATAACAACCGTCACGCGCACACACACACACACACACACACACACACACACACATATACATACACATACGTGTATACAAGCAATCTTCAAAATTAAGTAAGTTTTCGTTTCTTTTTTATTGAACTTTGTAAATTTGCAAATGCAGTAAAGAAGGCATGTTTGCTTCTTGTTGCATTTGAAGGAAAGGAAATGGAATTATTATTATTATTATTATTATTACAAAATTAAATCGAATCTCCTAAATTGTGGATTGTTTCTATATAAATTAGTTTCTCGCGGTAATTTCATGAAAGCTGATTAAAATATTGCCCAAGGGCACAGAAACTGAGTACGATATCAAACGATATGTATAAATATGTTTATCATATTTGTATGCATTTTTGATACTGTTAGTTCAAATAAAGTTATTATAGAAAGGATATTAATAGTATCTACATTTTTGCTGATATCAAAAATATCGATTGCATGTATGTATAAAATACCGATGTTTATATTTAAAATACGGACAATGTAGGTTTATATAGTGAAAAAGTCCTGTATGACACTCTAACATGCATATTCTAACGGTATGCTAACATTACGCTAACATTTGGCTAATATACGTAACACGGAAATAATGTAAACATAATAAATCGCAAGGGCGCGTAAAGTTAAATTATGGGTTGAAACGCAAATAGCTTTAAAAAATCATTTTGCTTTCCTAATGGGAGGGACTTGGAGCCCTCCCCCACCCCCCACTTTTCCTATGCAACTGCATAGACGTTAGTAAATGGGATATACAATATATAGAAAGGAGCGGTTAACTCTTTATTAAAGTAGCGTTGCGTTCAATCAACAGGTCAGCGGTTCAACAATCTTGCACTCGTTGAACCCAGCTTCGAAACCTTCCTTGGGAGTTTATAAATGTGCTTAACCTCATAGATCCAGTTAAACTAACGGCCCTGTATAAACCGATTTCTTGTGCGATTTCTATCCGTGAAAAAAAAATTATTTAAAGAAAGTTAGTTACAGTTAACTCCCTATTATCCCCCATTGCTGATTACTTGTACTGGAAAACGCCTTCAAAAATGTTGAAATTTGAAAAAAGCAAACATGATTAATGATTGAAAATTACCGATTATTTATGGTGCTGAAACTCGAGTTACATATACTGCATATAAGACTTTCATCCTATTTGAATCGTTGACATCATCTTAAACTACAATTCGTTCATTCAACTTGGAAAAAAATATGAAGCCCAAAAGTCTGGCGAATCGTATTTAACATACTGACAGACCATCAACTGCGTTTCCACGTAATATATAATTGTCTGCGGGGCTGCCAACATCAAGGGAGACCAACCACTATGAAAAATTATTTCCTATCTCTGCGTCGATGGTTTCTCCCGCGACGCTGAGACCGCTCCCCAAGAAAGCATGGGGTTGCTTTCTCTACAGCTTCAGATTTTGTTATATAATGTAAACATATTTGTAGAAATAACGGGTAGTTTTCGGAAATTTTACCGTTTACTCAGTATTTCTATTATCCTTTCCGGATTATGCGCAAATTCGATTATCCGCATTAGTCAAGTCACTCATTTCCGCGAGTGTTCGAGAATTAATTGCATATTAAACGCAGTTTTCCATGTCAGCTGAAAAGAGGCCAGTCTCTGGCGCTCATCATAGGATTCAAAGAAAGCAATATAACATATAATTGGCGTCCGTTATGGAAAACGTGCTGTTTAACATATAATTCCAATTTCGCTGCACCTCTGTATACTAGTGCTTGGAGGTAAATGTTCCCGTGCCTCCTTGCTTCTTTTCTACTAACATAGTTTAGGCGATGTCACTGTTAAGCCATCGGAACCAGTAATGGTTCAGAAAAAGAAACAACTAGCATTATATATATCCTTTCGCATCGATCTTCTTTCTACAAGTTGAGGCAGAATTTCTGAGAAAAAATTAAGTAGAAAATTACCCAGAATTCACTTTTTTTCCTGCGTGAGCAAAGGATCATATATACATGCATGTAAAAAAATATACATATTCTTAATAGTGCAAATTATGTACGTGTATTATTTTCACCAATTAATGAAGATCTTTAAATATTGAAAGTTTCTTTTATAAATACCACAGATTCTCATTAAAATGGCACCGCTTATGATGGATTTCTCGTTTCTCGTAAATGCAGACAAATTCTCTTTACCTGACTGAGGTGTATATGTATTATATAGGGTAGTGATATTAAAGTTTCTCCTGTTTAGAGCTCTCTCTCTATAGCCCGAGCTAATAAGCGAAATGACGCCAAATGTTGTACACATACTATTCAAGCGATGGGTAGGAAGGATTCCGCGAAACAGAATTTAATTCCAAAATTTGCCGATAGGGAAAAGTGTGGCGCTCAAAATCGGAAATAGTGGGAAAAACACAAAAAATTGATAACTAATCTATATTTATGTTTTCATTTTTTAAGTTCATTCGTTTCAAAAACTAAAAAAAAATAAATGAATTCTCTAAAATTTTTATTTCAAAATAAAAAGGACGGAAGTGGAGAGAGTACCTTTCTATAAATAAGAGGGGTGGACACGCATGAGGTCAATGAGAGCCGTATTCCAATTTATCGTATATTATAAAGAGCCCCCCATAGTTACATAGTATTAAATACACAAATTTAATTAATATGGTTACATATTGTACCAAAGTCTTAAGTGCTATGTAAAATATACATATAAGAAAATATAATTAAGAGAAAGAAAATACAAAATAATTATTTCAAAGTTTAATAATAACTCCTAGAAGGCAGGGCCGGATTTAGGGAATGAAGCGCCTTGGGCAAGGTTTTTGGCGCCCCCCCCTCCATTGGGGAGGGTAACCCCTAGGGAAGGCTAACGCCCTAGAAAATTTCTGCTAAGCATTGAGGTATAAGGTTTAGCCCGCCCCTAAAAAATGGGTTAACTTCTAGACTTCGAAGATAGTTACGCATATGCCCCTCCCACCAAACTATCAGAAATAAATAAAATTCGGCCTTTCCGCCCCCCCCCCACCTCAAAGGCGGCTAAAAATCGCAGACGATAGGGAAGGAGCGACATTTATGATTACCATATGTGCATTATTATAAGATATAATAATGATATTTTTATAAATAAATTTAGTTTATTTGACGACGATATTTTTTATTTCTTTTCGATGTTTATTGGGAAGCAAAGCCGTTAATGACTTTTTTTTCAGAATTTAAAATGAAGACAAAAATTGTGAAGGGGGCCGCTTTCTCGGGGAGTGCGGATTGACGCAATTTTACAGTAGATAGATTGTAATTAAAAGAATGGCGAAGTTCGCCGCTTTTTGCGTCCCTAAAAATTTGGCGCCCCATACATTTGGTATTTTTCTATGAATAAATTAATTTTATTTGACGACGATTGTTGGGATTTTTTTGGATATTGGGGAAAGGGGGGAAAAGACAGGATGCAGAACAAAATTTCAGTGAGGGCGCAAAGCTTGAAAATTCACTTGTAAGTTTAGTTTTATTTTTTGCTTGAAAATAATTATTTTTAATGTAAATTTATTATTCTCAGGGGGGAGCAGGCCCCCTGCTTGGATTCGTCCTTGGGGGAGCAGGGGGTTGTTTCACGCAATTCTTCAGAATTTCAGATTTAGAAAAAAAGGTGGAGGGCGCCTTCTCGGGGAGAGCTGATCGACAGAATTCTACGGTAAATAAATTGCAATTTAAAAAAAAATGCCGCCCTTCGCGCCCCTAGAAATTTGGCGCCCTGGGCAAGTGCCCAACCTAACCATTTATAAATCCGGTACTGCTAGAAGGACCTATCGACACAACCGAAGATCTACTTTTGAAGCAATTACGTACGACTTTTACTCTTCATTAACCGATTGACTTCCCTAGTTAGTCAATTTAACAAGATTCATAAAAAAACTTCTGGAAAAAAAAAGGATTTAAATTTTCGACGAGAGCCTCACTTAATTCAACGAAGAGCCGCATGCGGCTCTCAGAACCGCATTTGCCCACCTCTGCTATATAGCATTCTGGGGGTGAAGCTTATTTTCTTCTCGATGAAACAGGCAATACTTAAAACTACCGAATCTCGGCTTCAGAAACCCCAAACATTATTCATCAAATTCCCTCGCATTTGCCAAAAATTACTATATAGTGTGATTTCATATAAAATTTCATCCATGGACCATCCTTTTTTTTTTTGAGGAATTACAGCCAGAAGGTACAGTAATCTATTCTGTTTTATAGCAGAATGCTATCTTTATATGCTACGTATCTTTCTAATTCCACAATTGCAGGAACGTGGATGCTTGGATGAGATAATTTTCGTGTAAGAGATGAAATTCCGCCTCATACTGGACGACCAGTGCAGCAGTTTTAACGCAGACATTTCACTGATGAAAGAGTGATTCGTCTCTGTTTCCCTATAATATTGCAACTAACATCTTGCACCGTGTTCTTGTACCGTGTGATTTTTGAGGGTGGGGGCATCTCAAAGCCAACGTTTATCGAGGAAGTGTCCTTAACCTAGCCGTTTTAAAGGACAACATAATTCAACATGTTGCGGAATATTTCTCCAGAAATATTTATTCTGCAAGTTGAGCATGTCTTATCGAATGCACTTTCTTGCCCAAAACAACTGCAATCATATTAACGTTCAAGTTAGATGTCGGCGACAACTTCACTGCAGATCAAACAAGCTGTAAAACTATTTCCTCTGACAATTTACTTAATTTTTTCGCAGTTTTTGCAAAAAATGAACTTAAGAAGTTTAAATATAATTTTAGGTCTATCGTAGTTATTAATTGTTCGTATTTTTTTCCGCGTATTTCCTATTTTGGTGTGCCACGTTTTCCTTTATCGGAAAATTTTTGAACCAAAGTTTTTTCACAATCCCTCCTCATCCCTTAAATAGTATGTATAGAACATTTGGCGTTTTCATTTCACTTACTAGTTCAAGCTTCTTGGTACGTTGATTATAGTTGAATTATGACTATTTGTTTATTAGGATTTGAAATTGAAATTGATTTTTACTAGTACTTTATTTTATATATATCTAATAGATATTTAATATTTCCTGTTGTATTTTGAAGGAAATGCACATGGTAAAAGTTTATTGGCTAATACGAGTTAACTGTTCTCTACAAGCAGTAATTGTGTTCCTTAATCTAACCTTTTAATTTTTACACCGCCACATACGTATCATTTTATTTAAATTGGATTGAATTTTAATTTATTTTAATTTACTTCATTTCTATTTTACTTAATCATGTTGAAAAATAAAGGATAATTCAACTGTACTACGAAAATAATTGCCACAACTGGTTTACTTATTATCATTAATTAATTTATTTAATGTAATAAATAATTATTTATTGACTTTTGTAATCTATGTATAAATCGGAATATAAATTTTACATTATACAAACTGTAAAATTTTTTACAACTTTTTATTTCGACTCGTTGCTTATAAACAAGGATATATTTGCAAAATAGTTAAACTTACAATGAATTCGCAAAATCATTCATTTTTGTTAAATTTACAATGATTTTGTAAAACGCGCGATCCATCTCTGTTAACCTTATAACACCAATCTCTTCCTCTCTCATTTTCGAAATTTAACGCAATTTTCTGCAAACGCAAATGCAAATTTAACGCAATTTTTTCATTTCAAAGGCGTTGTGTAACTGTCATCTTCCTTTTTTCCTCTCATCACTTTCCAATTAGCGAACGTAAGAAAGTTTAGCATCTTCATTATAATCCAGCTTGTGCTTTCTTGCATTGTTTAATATTCCGAATCTACTGTTATGTCAGCTCACACAGAACCGACCTCTAATTACTGCCCGTAAGGTGTAGCCATTGTCACGTTAAACGGAACTCGAAATAAAAAAAAAGGTTACCCAACCTGTTAGCAAAAATACGCACGTAGCTTGGACCGTCGAATTGCGATACGAGAACGTTTTCCGTGTTAGAAACGGTTATAATTTGGAGAGGAGCACTGTATATATAAAATTTACAATTGCTTTATGGTTTTAATTTAGAGCGCAGGTTTAAAGCAAAGATAGAAGAATAAAGTCTATGTTTATATATAATATGTATATGCAACGCGCCTTCAGAAAAAAGCGCCATGTATGGGGTTTTGAAGAAGGCTCCTGATGAAGGGTTCTAAAATCTACGCATATACATTCATTTAATTTTATTTTTATTTTATTCTTGTCAAAAACAATTTTATACATCCTTTTTTACTATGTTTTAATATTGTATTATTATCGTTCTATTATATTATATTCTTATTTTGTTACATTATTTTACTTATATGTTTTAATTACTTCCATGTTTGACGCATTATTGTAGTTGTATGCGGATTAAACTGAATACGAAAATTTGGAATAATAATTACAAAAATAATGCGATATTAATGCTTACAAGTTTCATAATTATAAACCTTATTGCTGGGTCATTAAAATAACTTACTCAATACTTACTAAATCAACACCTACTCATTTTAAAAATAATACAAATTTCTATCTCGGGCAGCTTAGGCTTTGTCAGACCCTAAAGTCTTTACCCAATGCTGCCCAGGCGACTCAGTTTAATGCTTGCATAATATATAAATATGCAATGTACCTAAGGTTGTAATTGATTCTCCTGAGTAAAGTTTGTATTTTGTATTGTATACTTTCGCTGGTACAGTGAGTGTACCATTGTTTTTCCATCCCTCCGATTTTCGAGGTGTTAATCCCTAAGTGACGGAGGATAGGATCCATCGGTCCTTGCGCCACATGATCTTGGTTGTCCTTGAGCAATAAAACGGAACGAAAAAATTAAATAAATATGCGAATGATTTGCTTCTCAAGCTAGTGCTTATAAGTTCATAAAACTTCATTTGTGGGTGAATTGGCGATGGTTTCATAAATAAAATGTGAATTCCAAATGTGAAACTTGAAGCTATGACAGCTTTTTCTGTATTGGTTGTATTTTTTTTCATTAATACCTTAATTATTTATAAAAGTAACCCCTATATTAATAACTAATTAGTTGTCATTGTAGTATATGTATGTGCGTGTAAGGATACGAGTACTTGAGCATATGTACCTATAGTACTTCAAAACTGAATTAATGTTTCTCCCTTTTCTGATTTATTTTCATAGACGCTTGAGTTTTAATATATCTTTAGAAAATTTGATTTATTTAAATGGAAAACCTTTCGCTTTTGAAGCTATTGTTACTACTATTCATCCCATAATATACATCCAGTAGAGATAAAGTATATATATCATTCGCTAATTTTGGGATACATTTTTTAGATCCCAAACGACTCTGCGAATTTAAAAAATTAAACGGAAGACTGCTTAAAACTGTCGATGGCGTTTTCCAAGACGTGAAGTCTTTAGAAGAATGTCGTCAAAAGTGCCTCAGTGTTAACTACAGGTGCCAATCCTTTGATTATGGAGATCCAACAAAGCACGTCTGCAGACTTTCGCACCATTCCTCCGTTACCCTCACACACGTACAAGATCCTTACTTAGATATTCCAGGGGCCTCCACTTACGAAGTTTCAGCATGCTACAATGGTAAGTTTAAAAAAAAAGCATCTCCAGAACATTATTTGCAATCGCTTAGTTCCTTATTTTAGTGAAATTCCCTCACTCACTCACTCTCAGTCTTATTCATCAACAGATATTGCCCATACTCGTTTAAAAGTTTTGTCTTGCTGAGTGCATACGCAATAAAGCCAATATCCATTATCCAAAAACATTTTTTCATGTTTTTTAGCAGTAGAAAGGTAAGTTTAATGTACCCAAAGGCAAACAAAGACACTGCTTATTGGAAGTTCCATCTTTGACTCTTGTTGACCGCCATTTATAGACCGACGGTCAAAACACGATAGCATCGAAGATAATATACCCAAGAGATGAGATTGGTTGCCGAAAGCCCATCTGTGTTATTTCACGCTCTTCAGCAATAAGTTCTCGACTCTGTAGATTTGACCTTCTTGTCCTTACAAAGTGGCTGGAATATCTGTAAGCGCTATTTAAAAGATCTTACTCATTAATCACATCTGCAAGACTGAGTCAGTTGACTTTCTGTGACCTCAGAAAACGGTAACTTTATCATCAACGAACAATGACCACTGCTCACCGTCTGGAGAACAAACGACTAACATTGTTTTAAAACAAAAGATAACCGACTGTCGTTAATGAGCGGGGATGACACCACTAAATGAACTTCTGCACGGCGACACTAATGATTCCCGATTATTGTGAATTGGATTTATCGATTCATCGAAGCATTCCACTAGAATTTCGTGAACAGAATAATTGAAAACAAAAGCAAAATATCTCATGATTAAAATTAAAGTTATTTTCTTCACACTGGATATGATTATACATTTGTCAATAGAGAAAACACTGAATCAAATTTTTTTTTTTACTAGTGCAGCAAATCATTTTACCATGATGGTTAAGCGATCAAGGAGACAACAGAAATAGTTTTGAAGTTATTTTTAAACTTCCTGTTTTACCAAAGGGAAAGGAAGGAATGACTTTCTCTTTTTCTCTGTGATAACTACGAAGAATCACCGGTTAAAAAACTGTGAATGCTACATTCGACCTGTTGTGATGATATTTTTAGATGGATATGGATGAGTGGTCTAAAGGTGTTAGTACAGGACTAAACACAAAAAGAATTATTCGTAGAAGCGGAGCTCGAAAACTTTGGTGCTTGTTGGCCGTCAACCTCCGTATACAGATAATAATAGTGGAAGGAGAAGAACATTAGCATGGGGGTCCCAGAATTATATGCAAGGGGGTGCATCCAGGAAAAATTCCAATTGAATAATGTTGTTGGACTGTAGTTTCTTGTGGATTCAGTACTTTTTTCCCCCTTTCTTCAAAAGCCAAGGGGGTGCATCCACCCCCTTGCACCCCCTTTGGCGCTCATGAGTATTAGATATAAAATCTAATCCAAATTAAAGAATGCACTTGGTCCAAAATACATTGATACACACACACAGACAGTGAAACTTCAATAGACGTGTTTTTAAAGGCCATACTGAAATAAATTTGTATTTTTAATTCAAATTGCTGGCATCAAAACATACATGAACCAAGATCAGCTGCGTTATTGCATCTAGGAAATATTTAGTTTTGTACGCGGAAACGTCAGCTTTATTGGGTTTTTTTTTATTTCTGTTATTAATGTTGCATTCTCAACCTATAATCATAACAGAAAAAATTGTCAAGATTGCAAGCTATAATTTTTTGTCCTCAAGAATAAATTATATGTTCACAGCCTTTCACATATCTGTTACGCCCAGTCTTCACCTCCTTCGCTTCCTGAAAAATGAATATGTTACGTAGAATTATTCGAAAATAAGCTGATATTTTTTTTGCCGAAAAAATGATTCCTTTTGGTGAGTTTTTTTACACGGCAGTTTACTATAATTCTGTTTATTTATTTTGACAGTAACGATCGCCTGCAAAGCCCGCGAAATGATCGCCAGAGTGAAAACGAGTAAAGTATTCAATGGCAGAATTTACGCCAAAACTCGCCCTAACTCTTGTGTGTCAGATATTGCGAACAGCGTGGACTTCGAGATCGCCATGGCCTACAATGATCTGAACTGTGATGTAAAATCAGAGGTAAAATTTTGAGAAAATTATAATAATTTCTCAGAGATAAGATTTTAGGAGAAGTGTAATAATTGCTATGAAACTCATTCGTAATCGTGGCAGTACCAGTTACGTTAATTCAAAAATTTGGTTTATTGGGAATTAATTGTAAACAATTTTATTATTTAAGTATAAAAAATTTGTGATTAAATATAAATAATTTATGATTAAATATAAACAATTCGTAATTATATATAAACAGTTGGACTAAATATAAACAATTTGTGATTGAATATAAACAATTTATGATTAAATATAAACAATTTGATTAAATATAAAAAATTTGATTAAATATCAAAAATTTGTGATTGAATTTAACCAATTTGTGATTAAATATGAACAATTTGTGATTAAATATAAACAATTCGTGATTAAATATAAACAACTCGTGATTATTTAACAAAAAACGCGTTGATAACTCTTAATTTTAAGCTAAGAAACAACAGCAGTTGAACATACGCGAATTGCTTTTAATTCGAACTGCTGTTCCTGAATCCCCATAAAACTGTAATAATTTAGTAATGCGATGCACTGCTTTACGTATAACGCGAATTATTTTTAACACAAACAAAATTTTAATCACCATATGTGTTCGCATTAACGAGGGTGATTGTTATATATTAGCCACAAATGCACTTCTAGCTGGCACATGTAAATTATTTAAGGTTGTTTTTTCCTTAAAATGTACTTCGACGATACCATTCCTAAGTTTCTAATTTTTCTATAATGAAAACAAATGTTGATAAAAATAATTATATTGGGGAGCTTTTGATGATGTAATGAGGCGATGAAGAAAAGAGCCGAATTAAATATTAGTAAATAAATCCAAGCAAGGTACATCTAGTTTAAAATATTATTTATTGGAATACCCGATGGTTGGAAGAAATAACGTCACTGATAAAATAATCGAAATAAAATATTAAAAGAACTTAATACGCCTCTTTTGGCGGAACCTCCAGTGGTATGTATTGTAGGCACAGATTAATGGTGAATCGAAGACTGATCATTTTCGGAATTCGGGATACATTTACAAATTTTATTGCCAAATATAAAAAGTTAAATAATCTACAGTAGCTGTAAAAAATCAAAAATAAATTTGTATTGTTGCCAATTGTTAGTACTGTAATTGTAAAAGTTGCGTTGCCAGGCTGTCTTAGTGGCAACAGCCTATTAAGCCCGTAAAGCGAACAACTCACTATAATATTGTTCAATTTTTTCCATTTACAAAACCTAAATAAATTAAGCCAACAGATCTCCACGCCTCAAAAGCCGAATGAGTAGCCTTCCTTGCGGAAAACTTAGCGGGCGAGAAGCTTTTTTGTCCTCGCTAGTTAAATCACATTACATTTGCTATTATTATCTTTTCATCCCAGTTAATTGCACCTTCAGTTAACGTTTTACTGAACCTGACTTTTAAACACGCAAACTTGGTTGCGCATATCTTGTTTTGATTCTTATATTTGCTCTGTTTTCTTTCTGTCTTCATCTTCATTATTTTTAACACTATTTTAATTATGATGTGGTTTCGAAGGTTTAGATTTTTTTAAATATATATTATTCTTAAATATGGGCAATAATATTCTTATTGAACGGAGATTGTGTATTTTACAAGGAATTAATTCTTAATTTTGCAAAAAAAAAACTCTCTCTTATCAATTTTATCTCTATTTTCCTTAACAAAGTAAATTTTATTTTACAGATTCATCTTTATAGACACAACTTAAAATTATGAATCCGTAAAAGTCAATAAAACGATAGCATTTAAAATGAAATATAATATTTCTTTTAGCCTGGATTATCTATGCTTGTACGATGTAAAACAATTTGATGTTACGAAGAAACGCTCAGGAAAAACTCTTATTATAAAACAAGAAATAACTTTAAACAAACAAATTTAACGTTTAGAACATTTTCCTACGCCATTCTGCAATCTGTACTTTAGTTTTTAAATATTTAAAACATTAATTATGGTCCTACAAACGGACAAAATAAATATCAAACACTCTGCCTCAGACAGGTTAAATAGTTGAAATGGGGGAAAACTGTTAACATAAATCAAAGGATAATAGGTATGATTAGATATGCATGGGTTAGTTTGGCGTACTCTTTATCTAGACTGGATTGATAAGTGTTGAAGACAGCAATGATGATAAATGTATACACTATATTTAACATTTGGAGACCTTTCTGAATCAATAGAAAAATTTCTGCAGATTTTTAATCAAAAAATTGATTATTCTTACCCATGGCTTTAGCATTTAAAACATTTTCAATATCAATTCCGAAGTTAATTTTTCAGTATATTTTCGTTACTTATTTCAGACCTTTGGAGAATTTTCCAACGACATCGTTATTCAACATCATGATATGATTGTCACAACCCAAGATCTTGGTTTGTCCGTTTCATGCATGTATGATCTATCCAACAGAACTGTATCACATGGGGTACAACTGGAAATTAGTGGGTGAGTTATACATATATTTATTTTTTCAAAAGGAGT
>QLNU02015360.1:59707310-59722231 GCA_006491805.2 Dysdera silvatica
CTCGTCTGATCATCGGATGAGTCTCTGTAGCAGAAACGTGCAGCTCAGTGGCACTGCTGCTCAGATTAAGGCGGTGATTTTTTGTTGCTGCAGAAAAGGCCACCAGAAAGTAATTATTACAGTGCGCGAAAAAAGTATAACGACAAGCGAAAACTCACTAAATCTTGAAATCTTTTAGACGGAAACATATGCAAATTTCTTAAGTAAAAATAATGATAAAATTAAGTTATTTTTCATGTAAATTAGTTAAACTTTCCAAAAATAGATAGGTATAAATTTATTTTGTGAATTTTAAACCCATATGATCTTGGGAAAAAGTATAAGGACAGTTGATTTTTCATCTAAAATTATAGTAAAGTTTGCATATTTGAAAGCATAAAAAGACCATTTCAAATATAAAGACTGGGTTTCTAAACAAAATTCACACTTGCCTCATTTCTGCACGATTTTTGTACGATGCCAAAAGGAACTCACCTTTCTGACCTTGAAAAAGGGAAAATTCTTGCTTTTAAAGAATCTGGATTGAGTGGCCATGAAATTTCGAAAAAAATTAAAAGATCTAAAAGTGTAGTTTATAATTTTCTAAAAGAATTTGAAATGTATGGAATGAATAAACTAACAGGAAGACCAGAAATTCTAATGCATCGACAGAAAAGAATAGTTGTAAGAAAAGCTTGCGAGAAAAAAGAAACTACAAATGAAGTTCGAAGAAATTTGGACTTACCATGTTCCACACGAACAGTTCAAAATGTTTTGAATAAACATCCGAATATTTGGTATGGAAAGTTAATGTTACGTTCGCCTTGTACAAAGCAACGTAAGGAAAGAAGACTGGACTTTGCAAAGAAGTACATTTCTATCGGTCCAAAATGGAATGATGTAATCTTTTCAGACAAAAGAAATTCAACCTTGATGGGCCAGACGGTTGTCCCTATTTTTGGTATAATCTGCGTAAAACCAACGAAGTTTTTTCCAAACGTCAAAACGGTGGGGACATAGTAATGATTTGGGGCGCTTTTGCAGCAAACGGAACCACTCCAATAGTCTTTATCAACTACAAAATGAACTCTGACAAATATGTTGATCTGTTAGGTGAAAATTTGTTACCTGAGGCCCCACTAATGACTTCAGGTGACTATTTTTTCCAACAGGATAATGCTTCCATGCACGTTTCTAAGAGTGCAAAACTCTGGTTTGAAGCCAATTCAGTAAATTTACTTGATTGGCTGGCGAGGAGTCAAGGTCTGAATCCTGTAGAAAATTTATTTGGCCTTCTAGCCTGAGAAGTTTATAGAAATGGCACACAATATCAGTGTAAACCGGATCTTGTGTTAGCCATTAAATAAGCTTGGAATAACATTACCATAGACACTTTAAAAGAATTTTCAGCATCGATGACTTCCCAGCTTATTCAAGTAATTGAAAACAAAGATTGTTTTCTTGATTATTAAGAGAAATCATATGTAATTTAGAATATGTCCTTATACTTTTTCTATATTTCTTTCGTGATAATTTTTATGAGGTCAACTTTTGTAAGTTTCATATTTGTTGTTTTATGTTTTGTAGATGTTATTGTAAAATGTGATATTATAGCTCATAAATATCAAAAAGTTCATTTTGATAAAATGAAAATAAATTATATTTTCATTCAATTATATGTTGTCCTTATACTTTTTTCGCGCACTGTATATAAAAACAACCTAAAGTCTGACAAAACCAAAATTCTCTATTCCTAAACACTTTGTTTGATGTTTACACAAGAGCTTTTAATTATGATTTTTCTACACTTGGGATTTTTCCGACTTCTTGACGAACTGCGCCCCAGTGGTCCAATGGATATAATCACCGTCTTCTGATTCACTAGGTTTGGATCTGACTTCCGAGTAAGCTTGATCGCATGAGAACGTGTACTAAAGTGAGGTCAGTCGCCTATATGGTACCCCTATGGAGAGAGACAACCGACAATATTCCACCTTCAACCGACGGTAAAAAAGATGCCAGACACCAATATGGTTAAACATTTACCAATGATAGGCGTAAAAAAATAAATAAAATATTTTCGCGAACTCTTAACAACCTGCTTCTTTTTCCCACTAAATACAAGTTTCTGAAGTTCGCGTTTCCATTCGATATGCATCACGGCTCATTCGATTAAAGTAATTACAGCTATTCGCCTAAGCCTTAATAACATTTTTAATATGAATAGCTATTTTATGCTGGTGGTTTCAAAATGTAGCCTTAAGGCTATATTACGCTTCGTATGGTGTACGGTATCTAGTTTCCATTTCATGCAATTGTTGTTTCATTTTTACGACTAGGTCCATATGAAATATTCGTGAGAGAACTCGTTGCCATGGATGGAGTTGACAACAGCGAAATTTTACTGGTTGACAACTGGGGGTAAGAATAAAACTTTCCACTTCGTTAGTTTTTACGTTTAGATGGCTTGAATTAGATATTTACAAAAAATGTAAAAGCTAGGTGAAACGATTCGATGGCTTTTTGGAACCATCTAAGCTTTTAAACAGCTTTGCAGACTTCTCGGTGTTTGTGTTGATAGAAGCGAGCGTATAAGCACGATTCAAAACTGACAAATGCTTAAAGAAAGGTAATGAAAACACAAAACTTATTTAATGACTTTAAGCAAAAAAAAATTAAGCAAAATTTGAGTAAGTTGATATGCAACATATGCATTTAGTTAAAAGTAAATTGCATATACACAGAATAAACTATATTCTACGCAAACTGTGTTCTTTGAATTTAATGCAATTTTCTACAAATTTATGAACCAATATCAGCTGCATATCACTTAATTATTTTACAAAACAGGAACAAATACTAAATTTTTTGTTATATTTTTCATATTCTCACGTAGACTACCCAGTAAATTCAAATTTCTACAATAGTGTAAGTACCATAGTATAAATACCATGCGATGACTTAACAGATACATGTAAAGTCCCACGAAATTGACTACTCTCGCCGTAAACTACGGCTATACCAGTTATTTTCATACTTTTTGGTGCACTGCTCTCTAAATAAATTTCTGTGTCTCGCCTGTATGGAATTACTTTAATAATAAAACTTGTTTTTTTTTCCCAAAAACGGGTGTAAAAATAGCTGCATTTGTATATAAATTTGTAAGGAAAAAAGGTGCAATGAAAAAATAGACCAGAATTACGACGACATTAATTAAAATGATGTTTATTTCGTAAATACAATAAAATATCGGCAAACCTCGATTACCCGACCTACACACACACACAGTTCGAAAGCCTCTGGGCTATATATTCTGTACCTTTGTTTCGATAGTTTATTTATACGTCCACCTCTAGGATATGAGATGAACTTATAATAGCGTAACTCCCTGTAATGTGGCGACTTTAAGGAAAGCAACGTAATTCAGAATTTTTACCCTAAGCTCTAGATTTTACGAAAGTTCGAATATTTTATAATTAAAGTCGTTAAGCTCGTGCTCACATCGTGTGAAAAAGCTTTATTGATATTGCATGATAATATATAGGACGTATAATATATCGACAGATGATAAACAGGATGTTCTTATTGTAAAAATTGTGCTCTTTTGCAGATGCCCTACTGACGTTAGTATAATGGGAGCTCTCGGTAAAGTATATGAATCTGGAAAGACGTTGCACGCTCCATTTGATGCCTTCAAATTCCCTACCTCGGACATCGTACAATTCAAAGCTTTAGTAACACCCTGCCTTCCGAGCTGTGAACCGGTAAATATAATTCATTAATTAGTTTTCACTTAATTATTCGCTAATTTATGAATATTTTGATGGCGATGGTGAAATAAAAATTAGTTGTATATCTGCACGTTGAAGGTAGGCGGATACTTAAGGAAAAGTCTTGATACCAAAACAAAAAATATCGCGCTTTGCAATTTCCATTTCAAATAAGATTATAGAAAATTGTCGAACTTCAAAATTTATTTTCCCAACATTAGGTCAATTGTACAGTGAAAAGTCATGGTCATCAACGAGATTTCAATTCGATGGGTCGTCGGCGAAGGAACTCTGCGTATGAAGGTCGTATGGCCCGAATGGATGGCATGGAGGATAAAGAAGAAATGGTCGTTGTTCAGACAATTCAAATAACGGATAAATTTGGGTTCGAGAAGGAAGAAAACTTACCTCGAATGAGACATGGCAAGACTGGTGACGAAATAGGTAAGTCGATGGTATAGTAATCGCTCTGTCAGTAACATTATACCAACATTATCAATGTGTTTGCATAATCGGATATAGAGAAATCTTTTAATTAACGATGGATGGATGGATGGATGGACCTTTGCAATACAGTTGCAAATATCAATATAAAAATTAATCGATTTTAAAGTAAGTCAAATCAAGTTTCAATCTATGAATTATCTTTTGTACAGTGCGTCCAACCAATGAAAACAGCTGTGTGAACTTCATCGGGCTGATTATTGCCTCGTCCCTATTTCTTGTGGCCCAGCTTCTACTCATCTTGGCCTGGACAATCATGTGGCAACGAAGAAAACGAAACAAGTTAGACGCCTCATCTACAGTGAGTGACCCGGCTTACGCCCCTCAATTTTTCGGAGCAACTAACTTTTCAACACGTCGCTAACACAGCATTTTCCTATAACATAGGTTACATCAGCGAGTAGTGTTAAATCGCTTTAAAATTCATTATGAGTTCCAGCCGAAAGGAAGTAAGGTCTACACTTTTTTTCGTCGTTCAGTGTTAATTTATTACCAGTAGTGAAAGATTAATTTATTATGTCATATTTATTAATTAATTTATTTATTCACTTGTTGTGATTTTGTTTAATTATTTATTTATTTTGTTCACTTGCATGTTTATTTATGGCGTCATGTTTATTTGGACGCATTCCAATTTTATGAGGACTGTGACACGAACGATCCCGACTATAAGTTATTTAAATTTTGAGATGTTACAAAATGTAAGAAAAAGTAAAAAATATATGGTATCGTCCCATTTTGTTTAATTTTATATATAATTTTCAATATGATAAATTATAATAAATTAAAAAGAAAAATCCAGAGTTCTATATTTACTAAAAGATCATATATGAAATGGGCTCTCTATTTTTTCGTTGTTTATATTCTAATAATCTAATTATATGAAAACATGAATCAAATCTTTTGATGTCTATTAGCCGCAACTCGTGGCGAAAATTTAGTGAGGCAGGAGCTGCGCCAATTCACCAAAATACATCAACCTGCGTATGTATTTACTACGTCAGTGAAACCGGTTTCTTGGCGAGTATGGATCGTAATGCAACTTATTTTGGTGAATCAGCCTAGTTCTGCCTCACTAAAATAGCGCCACGAGCCGCATATGTAATTTCTAAATTTAATAAAATATTTTCTTAGCTTTACAAAGAGAAAAATGCTGATTACTGTGAAAAATTCAATCTCCGGAATTTTTATTTTAACGCAAAAATATGGCAATGAACTCAAATATTAAAATTTGTATAAAATTTACACATCATAAATGTACATCAAAATTTTTATTTCGTTTTTTGGCAGCAGTATAATGAATTTGTTTTCCCAAAAATATTTTCAAATGTTATATGATTATTTATCAAATTCTTAAACAGTAAACTTACTTATTTTCATAATTAGATAAGTTTTTAGCGTTGTTTAAACTATAGGTAATATAAAAATATGAAAATTTATTTTATTTAAAAGTGTAGTTTATATTTAAATTAGAATATTTATAAACTGCCCTCAAAACTATTTCTAAGACCCCCACCCAACAAATCCAGCAAAAGATAATTATTCGTATCATCTAGTATCCCAGGGCTCATGGAGACCTGGGATACTAGATTCTGGGGGGTTTTCTGGAAGAATTCTGGTCTGTCATCTAGTGTCCCAGGTTTCAAAATAAAATCAGTGCATAAAACAGAAGTAAAGTGGTTTAACTAGAGATAACTCAACTAAAGGTAAAGCAACGGTCATCGCAGTACTCTGAATTGTAATCATGACTTATGGAGAACATATAACAAATAATGATTTACTTAATTATTGTTCGAAAAACATCACATATTATATTTGTAATATATTCTGAAGATTAAAATGCAGCTCGAAAATATATATTTATACTGCGCGTATATTTTTCGTTTTGATACAATTTTATTAATAGTTTATTATTTATTTCACTCCCTTTCGAATTCATTTTATATCGAAATGAAAAAAAAAATGCATTTCATGAATTGGATATATGGTCTTTAATTTCCTAGTTTTCATAATTTTATTAATTTATTTCATATATTTTTTTATTTCTTCGAGCTTGTACGTAGTTGGGATGCTTGTAGGCATAGTTAGCTTTTAATGAATACTAATTCAAATTATTTACATAATTTTATATGCTCAATCTTGTGTGTGCCAAGTGGAAAAAATCCTTATCATTCCAAAATTTTATTGCAAATTTTATGTAAATACACAACTAATTTTATAGGACTTTTACACACACACACATATACAATGTGTATAGAGTTATACCTAAGCATATACATTTGCACGTGTATGTATATAGGTATAGCTAGACATTTTTTAGAAAAAAAAACCTTATATATATATATCAACGTAATATATTACATAAAAAGGTTAAACACTGGTAAAATAGCAATGAAAAAGATCACTCAAGCTTTCGGACGCATCAGCAGCAGTCCTTCATCAGGAGTCATTACTCCTGATGAAGGACTTCTGCTGATCCGAAAGCTTCAATCTTTCCATTGCTATTTTACCAGTGTTTCTTTTATGATTACCTCCCTGGTACCCTGTATTTTATAACGTAATATATTATCGATTATGCATATCATATAGCGTTAAATGATTTTATGATAGAAACTGTGTAGAAAACGGGATGTTGCATATAGCCATAACTACAAAGAAGAAAATATGATGAAAGGTATATATATCACATGAATGTATACGCCTATATATGGTACTGTTTACTAATGTATCACACCAAAGAGCGGGTGCAACGCTAAAAAGTACGCTCAGGTGCATTACAAGCATGTGGTTGAGGTTTTCTAATGGACATGTAATGAATGTGCCTAAATTTTTTGTGCGTATTATGTATCTTACAATTTTGCTACACTCGTATTCATCTGCAAAGAAGCCTTATTTGTTTACATGGTTCTGGTATCGTTCCCGTTATGTCTCTGGGGTATAATGGCAAAATAAGGAACACTTTTATATTTGTTATAGTTTGAGGAATGGAATTGTGGGTATAGTTGTTTAAATGTTTATTTATTTCAATCCTAGAAAAGGGAGTGTTTATACCATAATAGTAACTTATTTTTTTAAACTTACTTATACTGTGATCTTCCTTTTGTTTCATCCATATTGTTTGTTATTCGTGTATGTTTCAGAAAAAACATTATGTTACTGATATTTTCATCTATGTTTTAGATCCGACGTGAATCATTCACGTTGCTCTGTGTCATTAGATGTAACTAGCTTTATGTTTATTTTGTAAAGATCTGAATAAAAGCTTTTTTAAGAAATCGTATGTTCATCTGTTTTTTGTTTTTTTTGCTCCTTTATTTTGGAAGTATATTCCCATATGCATGTTCTGGGAAAGAAATATTCGAGAACCTTAATTTTACTGTCCTACCATATCTCATAATCATTGTAGTTTAAGAAAGATACTTTTTTTTTTCAATTACACTTGGGTCTTGAGCAACAGGGACCTTGTTTGCAGTAAATGTAAAGGGCATCCAGGCTTAAGTTTGCTGGATAATTTGGATTTTTACACAAACATCAAAGGATAGGTCTTCCCTAGATAGAACGTGGAACGATCCGTTCTATGGCTGTTGAATTGAACGGTGTAGGATATCTACACGTACAGAGACATGGGTACACTTTCGGAGATCTTTATGAATGAAGACTGGGAATTCAGAATGCCGTAATATGGGAACAGAGCATAACTTTTAGATTTGATTTGATAACAATTTCAATATTTATACTCATTATATACGATGTTGGCAGTGGAGATTCGAATGTGTTCGTCAGGAAACCTCAATGGCGATCCACAAGCCAACTCAGCAATTGGTGCTCCAGCGTTGTCTATAAGGGTTAGCCAAATTCTGAGTAAAATATGTGATGAATTGATCGCAAAGAAAAATGATTTCTCGGCCTCTAGTGAGACACGAACTCACAATATCTTGATTGCCGGTCAAATGCTTTACAATTAAGTTACAGGCGTAAGACATTCCTTTCCTTGCGAGAGTATATAAGGGTTACTGTGGACATATTCGCAATTAATGGGACAGTACTTGGACTGCATTCTAGACCAAAGCGACAAGTCAAAAAAATCAAACGTCCGATAGGTGAGAATAGCATTGATATTCATTAAACAATTTCATCATAACTGATAATGTGGTAATCATAAATAATTACTCGCAAAGAAAGAAATGATTTATCGACCCCTGGTGGGATGCGAACCCACGATCTCTTGGTTTCCAGTCAAGTGCTTTACCATTAAGACCACCACCTTAATGGTAAGCACTTGACCGGAAATCAAGAGATTGTGCATTCGTGTCTCACCAGGGGGTCTAGAAATCATTTCTTTCTTTGCGAGTAATTCATCATCTATTATTATCACATCATCGGCTATGATGAAAATTGTTTAGCTTCAATAAATATACGAGTAAAATACCCAGAAAGGTTTTACCCATCGCTTGGAAGCTTAAGAGCTAATTGAGTTTATTGACTGTTTACGCAATCGGCCATTGAATTTCGACCATTGAATTGGATTTCCAATTGAAGCGGTAGTGCAGGCACGTTCGCAAGCAATACAATTAGTGATTCGAAATAGTCATTTTCAAATTGACGTCCTGAATCGTAGTGATGAAGTCACAAACGTCGGATCGTGAAATTTATCTGGTAAAAAAGCCTCAGCTACAGTTGAAGATGGCTGCTTGATCAACCATAGGAATAATTTCAGATCAGCTTGTGAATCTGTCAACCTACGTTAAACAACGTGTAAAGGTCTTTGATGAAGGCAGTAGATCTACGATATCTATATGAATGTGACTGACTTTTTCGCTGATTACATGATAGCTTTCTAGTTTCGAGAGTATTTGCTGAGTTTTGCTTTCTAACAATTGAACTCATTAAACAACAATATAAATCAACGTTTATTGGCGTACGGATATTGTTGTTTAATTTAATCTGCGTAGTGTTCGATTTATTTAAATAAATTGAACTCATGTTTTACACCATAAGACGCGCAGTCCTTGATCAGAGATACTATATATATCGCATTGTTTTACTAACTCAGTTGTGGTCTGTTTGCAAAGGATGAGAGTAGTTGTGAAATACGTCAAAGATATGGTTACGAAAATTCTTTGGAACATAAAGACGGATATTGTCGACAAATGCATCAAAAAGCAATTTAGATGCTATTGGAGAAAGTAGACCCTTTCGTGGTACGTGTTGCACATGCTTGCTGCTACTTTGGAAGGAGAAAGAATATTATCCACATTTGTGAAAAAAGTAATCACGTGTTACAGAAATAAAGCTCTATTAACTGCAAAAATCGTGTAATAATATTTTATATAACCTAACCGCTACAATAGAAATAGCATGGAACCGTTCTGTTGAAAAGTGGCACCGCACGAATGATTGCCACGGTGAATGCATCATTACCATAAGAGAGAGACAGCTCCGTTGACCACACGATTACTTCCTAGAAACAGTTCTACCATAAATACTTGCACTGTTGCCAAATATAGGAATCAAAATAATGATAACACAAAAAAAAATACGTTTTATGCATCCCATTCACAACATTACAGATGACCATACAAGAACGAAAACAATAATTGTGAAAGTTGTAGAATTTTGTGAATTTAGAGATCCATCTGCTGTGTGATTATGGCGATAGATCTGTTATATAACTGTTCATAGAAATAGATCCCACAGAAAAAAAAGTACAAGTTCGTTGTGTCCTGTGGCATATAGTCCGCCGCATTATTTGAATATAAAACTTACGTAACCCTACCATACATCCTGATTTATTCCTAATTTTGAATTATCGGAAAAACTTTGCCCTATGATTGCTAAAAAATTACAGTTGTGAAATAATATAAAAATATATTGAAAGAATTGGAGGTGAGATGCATGCATTTTGTTTTAAATGGATCCAAAAATATCAAATTTTTTTTAACTTAAGCTTTAAAAAATATCGGTAATTCTAAGGAAAAAAAGGAAATACTTAAAAGATTAGCACATGTAGTACATACTGTGTACCCTCTTTAATTTTTAATACATGAAATTGAACTTATATTTTCATTTCCAATAACTGCTGATACGGGCTTGATTAACGAATAAAGTGTTGATGAGCAATCGCTTTCGTAATTCTTACCACTTCAACGCTCAAAAACAGGGATCAGTTTCCTTTCTTGGATAGTGGCAACATGTAAGTGTGATTCTTGTCAACTTCGCTGTATCGTTGTTGTTTTTTTTCTTTTATGGCGCAAGGACAACTAAGGTCATGCTGCATCAAAACGTACAGTTTTCCTGGGAATCCTAACCTCTTTCATTTGGGGAATCAAACCTCAGGCTTCGAATCTGTAAGGAAAAATAACAAGCGTTAGGAACCTGCTGGCGTCAAAGCCGGACTATTCTCATATTAACCGAACGCGTTATTACTACACCACCGCAGAGCTGAAGAAGGTTCTCCGTATTAAAAAATTAATACACTGGATTGGATGGATTTTTCTTACGTTACCTAACTTACTCCAGATTTCCATCTGTAAAATCACTGATTCGACCAGCCTTCAGACACACTAGTAATACCAAGTTCTTCCTAAGAGTAACACTTTTCGTTATTTTAGACTTTTGGGACATAAAAGTTACAAAATATGTCATCGAGATATTAGTATCTGTAAACAGATATAGAAATTATTAAAAGAAAACAGGAAAAGGAATTAAGTGGAAAAATCTGTATGCTAGACTGATATCGTAAATCCTGTCTGCTAGAAATTTTTACAATCGAGCTTTGGCGCTATTATAGAACCTAATTGCTTTGATTTTATGCCAATTAAAAGACTTGTAACGTGAAGAGCTTCTCCTGGAAGATTGACATCAACTAAATTGAATGTCCTTGCGCTATTAAAATTCAAACAAACTGACTAACTAAATTCAAATAAAATATTTCACACTCAAGCTTTTACTTTGCCTAATCAACTTACACATGAATATGTGAGAAATACTTTGTTAAATAAATTTTACTTTTATGTGCAAAGGCAATTCATAGAGTCCTCTGAAAATGACTTAGCCTAGCCGCCAACTGTAAGCCGTTTTTATAAATACTCACGCTTAATTATAGTGAAATCTAGGCCCAGTTGGCGAAAAATGATGTTTGGCCACGGAAGCATTAGTGCAGGGGTCGCCAAATTTCTTTGACCGTCGACCCCTTCAAGAGTTTCTTGACCATTTATTGACTCCCTCTATTTTATCATGTAATTATAATAGGGCAAGCAAAAAAGACGCTTATTTGAAACTTTATATTTTTTTTATAATTACGGTGTTTATTGTATGTATAATATAATATATATTATTATATTGGCCAGTATGAAGTTAAGCCAGTATAATAATAAAAATATATGCTACATTGAGTATTTTGTGTGTGTGTGTGTGTGTGTGTGTGTGTGTGTGTGTAGCGCGTGAAAAAGTATAAGAACAACATATAATTGAATGAAAATATACTTCATTTTCATTTTATCAAAATGAATTTTTTGATATTTCTGACCTATAATATATTTTATAATAACATCTACAACACAAAAAACAACGTAACATTAATTTTCCATACCAAATATTCGGATGTTTATTCAAAACATTTTGAATTGTTCGTGTGGAACATGGTAAATCCAAATTTCTTCTAAGTTCATTTGCAGTTTCTTTTTTTTCTCGCAAGCTCTTCTTGCAACTATTCTTTCTGTCGCTGCGTTAGAATTTCTGGTCTTCCAGTTCGTTTTTTCATTCCATACATTTCAGGTTCTTTTAAAAAATTATAAACTACAGTTTTAGATCTTTTAAATTTTCTCGAAATTTCATGGCCACTCAATCCAGATTCTTCAAAAGCAAGAATTTTCCCTGTTTCAAGGTCAGAAAGGTGAGTTCCTTTTAGCATCGTACAAAAATCGTGCAGAAATGAGGCAAATGTGAATTTTGTTTAGAAATCCAATCTTTATATTTGAAATGGTCATTTTATACTTTCAAATATGAAAAATTTTACTATAATTTTAGATGAAAAATCACTTGTCCTCATACTTTTTTCCAAGATCATATGGGTTTAAAATTCACAAAGTAAATTTATACATATTTATTTTGGAAAATTTAACTAATTTACATGAAAAATAACTTAATTTTATCATTGTTTTTACCTAAGAAATTTGCATACGTTTCCGTCTAAAAGATTTCTAGATTTGGCGAGTTTTCGCTTGTCATACTTTTTGCGCATTGTATATAGTAATAAATCCTAAATTTGTTATATATTCATATATATGAACTTATATTGTAATCAATAATTACATATATATATATTATGAACAGTTATACAGGTAACAAAACATAGCAATTCAAGAATCATGTATGAGGAGGCTCAATTGGCTTTAAATGAGATTATTTGATGGTCTTGAAAAATAATGTGTTTTAACCAACGGCGAAGGCTTGAGCCCTCTTTTCTTATGCCAGTGGTATATATAATAACATATATATATACAGTAGAACCTCCATATAACGTACTTCCGTATAGCGAAATTCTCTATATAGCGAAGTTTTGGTAAATCCCCATGGTCATTATACACGAAAGTGTTTCTATATAACGAAATTTTTAACGACCAAAACAGAAAATCGAGTGGTCACGTCAGTGACATCGGGTTCCCTCATACCATGAGAACACAATATGGTTTTAAGGTAAGTGGCAAACGAAGAGAATGGGGCACATCTAATGGATTTTAAACTCCCTAATAAAGAGTTTTCCTAAGCACACATATCTGTATCTGATTGCCCCATACAGTGCGAAACTGCTAGGCTATGAACAGGCCCTAATTGTCCTTGAATACACCATGTTGTTTGAATAGTAGTACTTGTCGCGCTTTTTTGCTCGTTTCATTACCAGAAATCCAGACCTTGCAAATTTCCCACAGGGGTGCTAACACTTTTATGATGAATCAACACCGCCATTTGTTGTGCAGCAGGATGTTAGAAATTTTTCTACAAAAGCATGAATGTGTGTGAAAGAAGCATTAAATACGTTTTCATTTTAAGGTAATAATCGTTCAACTCTCTTTTATACGCATGTATATTTCACACTTAAAAACATCTATTTTTAAATGGTTGAATGTTATTTATGAGAAACAGTCGTTTACTGAAAAATGGGATTTTAATTGTGGTATCATATTGCACTGCCCTGGTTCATGAATACATCGTTTCCACATAGCGAATTTCCTATATAACGAATTTTTTTTTATGGAACCGTCGATTTCATTATATGGAGATTCTACTGTATATATTATATAATAATAAACAAAAACGTATCCCTTTGACGTTAAGCCTTACCATCAAAGAAATACATTTTTTTTACTTCCTTCTTGACATTGCATATTTAATAAGATGGATAAATAATATATAAAATTTAATTTAGATAACAATAATAAAATTATCTTTATGAGGTTAAATCCCGCTATAGCGAATCTGGCTTATAACGAACCAATTTTGTGGTCCCGTCTTATCACCCATTATAGTTATCGGATCGGATACAAGGAACCCCAGATATAGCGAACCAAAAGTTCAGTCCCTTGAGGTTCCCTATAGCAGGGTTCAACTGTATTTATATATATGAAGATAAGACTTTTATTATACATAATTTAGTAAACAAGGAAACTTAGTAAGTCAGGATGGAGGTAATGCAAGTTCGCCGACTTAAATAAATATTATCCGTACAATGATGCCTTATATTTTTCTATCAACCCTTTGGGGTCGATATCGACCACTTCGGCAACCCCCGCATTAGAGCGTCACCTATTTTACCTCTCAACAAAATCCAAAGTACATTTAAGCAATTGAAATTAGATGGCTTCAAAAAAGTGGTCTACGACACGATTTGTGAAGTAACCTCTGAAACAGACACTTTGATGCATGAAATACTTTCTCGGGGGAAGGGTCTCACACCTAAACAATAGTGACAACAGCAAAACTTGATACGAAATTGCCCATAGTAGCTCATGACTTTTACGAAAAGCAGCCAACGAACATTTTTTTATCATTATTAATAATTGCAACGAAATATTCCTTTCTTGGCCTTTCAACAGTGCAATGGTTTCCTTAAACAGTTTTAAAAGTCCTTGATATTAAAAAGAGTTCTAGTCTTTATCCTCGTTGTTCACTGCAACTTGTGATTAACACGGAGTCAGATATTTAATATAATTATAAACCCTCAACTCGACATGTGGCAAGTAAATAACGCCATATGCTTTATAGCGAGATATGCAAAGGGTTAAAATTTCATGGCTAACAAACGTACAGGACGTCTCGAGAATACGGGAGAAGGCATATCCTGGGACCAACATATGGAGAACCGTTCTTATGAACGGACGGACAAATCTGACTAGTTTTGCTATCTCATTGCCTTAATTAATCTGTGAAGATGCCTCTAGAAAGCACATATTGACATCACGAGCAACTGGGCGAGTTCGAGAGAAGTCACATCATAGATGAGAAGTGAAGTGGTCATACGGCTTATCAGCCTCGATCTTGGTCGGAGCAATGCGGCAGTGAGACAGTATGTTAGTGAGGCATTGGCAATAGTAGGTCCAAGAGGGTACATAATCTCCACAAAGGATTTGGGCGTCCCAGGAATCCTCGAGGTTACCTTGCGACCGTAAG
>QLNU02015360.1:59722331-59738936 GCA_006491805.2 Dysdera silvatica
GCTTAATAGCAGCAAGAATCACGCTGCCCCGGGACCAAAAATTTTCCAAACTTCTTAAGACTTAGGGAACCAACCCCCGGACTGCGGTAAGCAGTTGGTAAGCGTTCTTTCCTTGGTACAGTTGGCGGACGAACCCAGGATAACCACAAGCTAGGCGAACACGTTACCGCAGAGCCAGTAAATGAACGAAAATTTCATTATTGAAATTATTTCATTATTTATAGAAATAAAATTATTATTATCCGAACGCTTTATAGAAATTTTAATTATTATTCGACTGTTTTATACGAATAAAATTATTGTTGTTTTGGAAATAAAATTTTTATTCGACTGCTTTATAGAAATAAAAATGTTATTCGAATGTATTTATATAAATCGAACACTACGCAGATTAAATTAAACAACAATATCAATCAACGTTTATTGGCGTAGTGATACCAGCGCCGATGTTATGGCGTGATTAGATGGTGAAACGTTCGAAAGAAAATAAATATTTCTGCCTTCGGTGGGACCTGAACCCACGACCTTCCACTTGCCGGGCGGAGGCTCTACCCACTGAGCTACGAAGGACAATATATAATCTCTTTACGAACGTATATATATTGTTGCCAGTTATTTCGCAGAATGGTGTAGTACATGGACTACTATTTAAACCAAATTGCAAAGAGACTGGTATTAAATTGATCGAAATGCACGTTGCAGCATATGTATTTATATAAATCGAACACTACGCAGATTAAATCAAACAACAATGTCAATCAATCAACGTTTATTGGCGTAGTGATACCAACGCCGATGGTATGGCGTGATTAGATGGTGAAACGTTCGAAAGAAAATAAATATTTCTGCCTTCGGTGGGACCTGAACCCACGACCTTCCACTTGCCGGGCGGAGGCTCTACCCACTGAATGCAGACGATATTTAATCTCTTTACGAACATATCAATAAATAGTCTTTATATACGTTCGGCGTATTAAAGGGACAAATAACCCGATAAGTTAAACTCGGTAGTCAAACACCTCCACTCGTGATAGGAAGGTGGGTCAAATCCCACTATTTCGAACGTTTCACGATGTGATACACCATAACGATGGCGCTAGTATCTACTCAATAAGTTAATAATGAATTGTTTATTCAAATGATTTATGAAATAAAATTGTTATTTGGGTCATTTATAGAAACAAAGCTTTTATTTGAATGATTTATAGAAATAACATTTTATATGAATCATTTATAGACATAAAATTATCATTCAAATCATTTATAGAAATAAAAGTAGTATTCGAGTGAGTCACTGAAATAAAATTTAATACTTCGATTTATTTAAAAAGGTTAATTTTCTTAACCAATATATATACCTATGGTTTAATCAAGTGCGCCTCTATATATTATATGCATCTATGGTTGTTGTTTTTTGTCTATGTGTTTTATGGCGCAAGGACAGCAATGATCATTTTGCACCAGGACCTACAGTTTTCCGAGGAATCAAAACTTCTTTCGTCTAAGAAGTCAAACCCCGAAATGAGGATCCGTAAAAAAATGACAAATGTTAATTTTTGTTCTATGTTTTCTATGGCGCAAGGATAACAATGATCATTGTGCACCATGACCTACAGTTGTACGAGGAATCAAAATTTCTTTCTCCTAAGAAGACGGACGGACGGTCGGTCGGTTAACTAACTTTCCTAGACCGCGGACCCCCAAGAATTAACTCAAAGTTTAAAGCCCGGAATTTGCATCATACATATTTATTTCTAGTGTTTCATCACTGATTTTCACCATTTAAGGAAGGAATTTTTCGTTCCCTCATAATTTATTCTTAGCATTAAAGAGTAAATGTTCATGTCCTAGTACTTTTCCGAACCTTTGTGGGGCACTGGGAGGATCTCGCGGACCCCTGTTAGGGCCCCGTGGAACCCCGGGCATCCGCGACCAACAGTGGAAGAACCGCTAATCAAGATTATTCTATCACGTGGTGAAGATCGAATGTTTCAGAATAGAAAGCAAGAACTTCCTAGCCAAGCTGTTATCCCATTATCTGGCTTCGGCGATTTCGTCCGCGTTATCTGAGTTTTCAGTCATTTTCGTGGGAAAAAAATATAACAAATAATTTATTCGTATGACTATTTTATACTACATTAATGAATATTTTATTTTTCCGTACTTTTGGATCAAATTAAAACTACACTTAACTCAGTATCCGTGACCGAAAAGTTCACGCTTAAATGAAGAAAACATTAGTGGATTCCTTGAAAAGCTCATTCCAATTGAATTCTTCTCCATAAAATCTCTCCTTTAATAAGAACGAACCTTCTATAAAGGAATTAATCTATTCATCGAGTATATTGCTTATATTTGTGTGCGTCTAACGCCCATGAGTTATATACGTTCTATATATAAAAACGTGAAATTTTAATTTAAAGGGCATTTAATGTTTTAAAACAACTAACGAGACAAAACTGTACAGTATAGACGATTGAAATATATACTGCAAAAAGCAATTGATACAAGATTAAAATAAAATTTTAGCACACGTTTCATGACTACAACTGGAATTCTTCAATAATAACAATAATAATAACAAATTTATTAAAACCCAACACGTTACAAATGCTCTTACATCGGGTGTAAAACACAAAATTATAAAATCGTCAATCGGAATACAATAAAAACACTTAAATTAACTGAAGGGACAAGAACTAATAAGGAAAAACTCCAAAAAAACATGATGGATGAAAGCTTCCCAGAACTCGACAAAAACCCGCAAAGGGAGGAAATGCAACAAGTTCCTGTGGCAACGCATTAAAGACTCGGACAGTTCGTAGCCTGAAAAAAGAGAAACGAGAATGAATCACATATTACAAACTGACAGAGTTTGACTGGTATATTACAAATTAGACTATTATTGCGCCCTTTCCATGGTCAACATCATTACCAGGAAAGTGGTTGGCAATTAACAACAAATGGTTCGGCACACGGAGCTTCAAATCCGCTAATTTTATAGTGAGGGTCAGAAAGAACAAAAAAGCCTCGTATTAGGCTGGACACTATCCAGTTATTCAAGACGTGGAACTCAGTGGCAATGGCGGCACCTCCTTAAGAGCAGCAGAATTCGTTTCAAAAGGTATAATCCGATTTACTATAATTTACTAGTAATTTATTAGCCCCAAGTAATTTATTTCAAAAAATATAATCCGATTTACTCATCGCCTTCGTACTATTCCTTTAATTTGTTCTCCAAATTGAATTATTATTGTCAAACAAAAAGTCCTATTTTTGTGCAGAATAAGAAGTCTGCAGTTAAAGAAAGGCCAATAGATAACATTTACACGTGGTTCCATATATCGGCATTTATACGTTTTAGAGCACCTAGTTTCCAGAGAAAAGCCTCAAATGCGTATGTATGCTCGAGACGGTGAGAGAAAGATAATTTCTATGTCAACACTCTATTGTTAGGAAACAACGATCTATATACTTAGGCGCTATAGAACACGTTACTCGTATGGCACGTGTTACTATTCCATCTCCATTAATTTTGAATTTTGAGTCAAAAAACCGTTCGTTTGCGATTTTTTTTTCTTTTTTTCACATAAACTACTTTTTTTGTCTAACTGAAAAAAATTACAACAAACGTAATTCCTTTACCCAATGGTTTACAACTTGGAGTGAAAAGATGAAATTTCAAGAGGTGAGAGTCCGATAGACAAAGTACAAAATTCAATGAAACGCAGTAAACACTAGAAGCAAATAAAATACAATTTTTATGGTGCAGTTATTTAAAATCGTTAAAACGATAACACTGCTGATAGCTATTTCGATAGCGTTAAACAGCTAGCTATTTAACGCTATCGTTTTAACGATTTTAAATAACTGCACTATAAAAATTGTATTTTATTTGTTTCGATTGATCATTGCAATGCGTCGCTATTAAACTGCGGTAAATACTGTCGATTATCTGCAGTAATGAAGAAGAGGGCACTGTAGATAATTTAATTTAAGTGTTATCTGAAAGTCGGAAAACATTAGAAAAAATATTGAGCAGAAATTAAGATCTCCAAAAATTATTCTCCGTTATAACAAATATGTATATATTATATGGCAAAAGCTGAAATTGCAGGAAAAAAGCAAGGATGTAGTCGCATACGCTTTCCACGAAATCGAAAAAGTCGTGAAAATATTCAGTATACGGAAATATTGATATATACGTAGGGTATAAAAAAATAGCTCTTTTTAGCCAAAGGTAAACATAACACATATACACACATGTGTAATTTTAATGAAAATAGGCATTTTTAGGAGGAATACAAATTAAAATCATTATGAAAGTATATAATAATAATATGAAAAAATTCAATACTGTAATATTCTTAAATGAGTGCTATCTGCTGGTTTAAGAAGTAGAAGAAATTAGCAAAATTGTGAATCGTTCAAATGGTTGTTTTGTGATTAATTTTATTTGAATTATTTAATTAATTAATTATCATCGAATCAGGTTCGTGCCAACAAGTATCAAAGGGTCTTTCGCCCCTCAGTCTCGGAAGAGGAGGGGCGAAAGGCATAATTCGCCCCCACCATTGAGGAATACTATTAAAATTTTAATTTCAAAAATATCCATAAGCATTGCCACTAATAAAGCAAAGCTAACTTTTCAAAGGACTTTAATTTCATTTTCTATCAATAGATGTCGGCACCATACCATCGTCTCTTCACCTATACATTTGCTTTCAGTCTTTATGAAACTGTCAATCTTAAACAATAGTGCTCCAGAAGTTAGTAAAGTGTAAATTGCTGAAATAGTTGTTTGAAATTCATTTTAACTATTTAATTAAATGAACAAATACAATTATTTTACCTAATTAATATTTTATAATAAATGTTAAGATTTTCTGGTTATAAATGACACCACCAGTTTGTGGTCGTAAAATATCTTCTCCCCTTCAACTTTCCAAAATCTTGGCACGTCCTTGAATATGTTCATTATTGAAAGTATGAAACGCAATATTCTGTTTGTTTGTAACTCTATTGTATCTATTGGTCTGCTACCGAAACATTTTGGGAATGTTTCGAGCGCGGTTAAAAAAAAAGAGGAGGTTCGAATAAAAGGGGAAAATGTCTTTTACGTACAAATAAATAGAATATTTAATCCGTATAAGTTTATATATATATATATATATATATTTTTTTTATGTTGTGAAATTAATTTTAGTTGAAGATACGATTCATTTTCAGCATTTTCAACTTACTGCCGCTGCTTAATGAGCGAGTCTATGAAAGAAGTATCTTTTTATTTTAAACACCAAAAACTTTGACTTTGTTATTATTCACTTTCAAACAAAAGTAGAGGAGTGGTGTAAATAGAAAGTAAACGCTTTATATTAATTTCACATGCCATCTTGCTTAAGAGCAAAAGACAACACTTTACTGCCATTCAACCTAAAGGAAAATGAACATGGCAGAAACTTTGATAGTTATAAAGAAAAATGTTTGTCTATATTAGTGATTACTATTCATTTATTAAAATTTTGCACCATTATTACCTTCAATTATTATAAATGGGCAGTTTAAAATTAGAACGTCATTTTTCCTTGAATTCATGCAACTGAAAAAAGTGTAAGTTTACTTTATCGATCTAAATTTGCTAAATGGTTTTTTTTTTAGCAATAGATGGCGCTAACATATTGGAGGTTAAAAATATTGTGTATACCGCCATCTATTGCCCAAAAGATTGCGCTATACATATTAAATTTTAAAAATAATATCCATATTCTAATTCACGGATGGCCAACCCGCGGCACGCGTGCCACAGTGTATCACGGCGGAGTTTTAACAGTGGCACGCCAAGATATTGAAAAATTAAAAAATTGAAAAAATAATAATATCGTCTTCAGGAACTTTGTCAAAATCCGTAAAAACCTTACTCCCACGCTATTGAATACAACAGCACCGGAAAGCGGCACTGCTTGACACCAGTACAACGCAGCCGTAAGACAGCGTGGTCATGGGACGAGCCCAATGGTTTGAGTTGCTTTGCTTTGGCTGTCAGATCAATATCTGGCAGCCAAATCGTGCAAATTGTAGGTTTGAATCAACACATGTTCGTGAACAAATGTTTTCTATTATGAACATAATAAAATCAAAATATCGTTTCAAGATTAACTGATATGCACCTAAAACACCTATTTTTGTTAACATCTTCAAGAATAAATCCTAATATAGATGACTTGGTAAAAAAACTACAAATTCAAAAGCCACATTAATTAGGTACTGGCTGTTTAATAATTATTTAGAATTAAATGTTTCAAGTTATTCATTTTTATTTCATACATAGCCTAACTGAACCTTTAAAAACGTTTATTAACAATAAAACCTAAGTTTGTACTTTTGTTTTATTTACTATATTATTTTTTAAATCTCCACTACTCAGACTTACGTGAAAAAAAAATGTGCTATTTGCGTAAAAATCCCATAATCAGTATATAAATAACATTTTTTCACTTTTTTATATTTTTGAGTATGTTGGAAAAATTGGAAGTGGCACGCATAATTTTTTTTTTCAGATAGTGGCATTCTTCCCAAAAAGGTTGGCCACCCCTGTTCTAATTGATATATCGACGTAGGCGTGAGGTTATATGGATTCGCGAGGACCGAGCCCCCTAATAATTTAAAATAAATTGTAATTTTACATATATTGCAATGTATAAATGTATATTATATGTGCTTGGGACCACCAATAATTTTTGAAAAGTCTGTGTTGCCTTAAGTCTTTTTATGTCTTGGACTCCTTTCTGATCTGGAAGGATCATGTGAAAAAAGTAAAGAACAGAGCAGGAAAAAGAATGTTCGTATTAAAAAGACTGTCTGGTGCGACTTGGGGATGCGCTCGGAGTATTCTGACTACAACTTACATGATGTTTATAAACCAGTTTTTACCTATTTTAATGGTTTCGGCCGCACATGGCATAATACAAGTACTACAGCATTTAGATAATCAGGCGCTGCGGTTCATCACTGGAGCACTTAGAACCACCCTTATTGCTGCAAAGCAACTTTTTGTGGGCATTGTTCCCATTGAAAATGATATCAAGAAAAATGCAATTACTTCGTTTGAGAAATTGAGAAGACTCACGTCTCACGAGATAAAACGTGAGTATTAGATATACCTGAAGGACCCGCAATGGCTTGTATCACTTGTTCTACATCGGCAACTGCCGAGATACCTCCGCCAAATCCTCTAATTCCAAAACCCATAACATACGCACGGAATTCCCTGAATTTAAATATTTACTAAGAAAAAATTACTCTGTCGAATATTACTAATACTACGACTATAGCAATAAAAGCTAAAAAAAAAACAGAATGAAAATAAATTCACCCGTTCATCGTCGCTTTCCAGAAAAACTTGGGTTAAGAGACTAGGTATCTAAAAATAATATTATTAACGTCAGTAGAGTTAAAACGTCCTAATACATAGGTAAGCATTAAAACCACTAGTTCTAAACAACAATTATCAAATAGTAGATATAAACTCACTTCCTCATCGGGTTCCAAAAATCTTTGGGTGTAGCCTAGTAACCGATGAATTAGAATATTAAATACGTGTGAATTATCACGTAGCATAAATATGATAATGCCATACTAAAAATTTTAAAATTACCAAATTCCATGCATAATGTAATTGATATCTAGGAATACCAGGCGAAAGTTTCATTATCGTTAATAAAAACATTACTGACAAATAAAAATAGAAAAAGTAGTAACTTACATCATCTTCATCGCTTTCTATCAGCCATGAGTAAGAGTACTAGGAAGCTGAAAAGTGAATTTGATTGAATATATAGCGTGGTATATACACTGAAGTGCCAGAAAAACTGGCACAGGCGTGCGTATGCAAATAACGGAGCTTTGCAACCAATCAGCGTAACGCGATGCGGTCGGCAGCGCCTATATAAGACAAGAGATGTCTGGCAAAGCTGTTAGATCGGTTCTTGCCGCTACAATGGCAGGTTATCAAGATTTAAGTGATTTTGAACGTGGCGTTATAGTCGGCACAAGAGAGATGGGACATAGCATCTCCGAGATAGCGACAAAATTTGGATTTTCGCGTACGACCATTTCACGGGTATACCGTGAATATCAGGAATCCGGTAAAACATCAAATCTCCGACAGCGGTGCTGCCGGAAAAAGACCTTGAAAGAACGGGACCTTCGACGACTGACGAGAATCGTTAAACGAGATAGACGTGCAACACTTCCTCAAATTGCCGCGGATTTCAATGCTGGGGCATCAACAAGTGTCAGCGTGCGAACTGTTCAACGAACCATCATTGATATGGGCTTTCGGAGCCGAAGGCCCACTCGTGTACCATTGTTGACTGCACGGCACAAAGCTTTACGCCTCGTCTGGGTCCGCCAACACCGCCATTGGACTGTTGATGACTGGAAACACGTTGCCTGGTCTGACGAGTCTCGTTTCCAATTGCATCAGGCGGATGGACGTGTACGGGTATGGAGACAACCTCATGAATCCATGGACCCTACATGTCAACAGGGGACTGTTCAAGCTGGTGGAGCTTCTGTGATGGTATGGGGCGTGTGCAGTTGGCGTGATATGGGACCCCTGATACGTCTAGAGACAACTCTGACAGGTGACAGGTACGTAAGCATCATGTCCGATCACCTACACCCATTCATGTCCATTGTGCATTCCGACGGACTTGGACAATTTCAGCATGATAATGCGACACCCCACACATCGAGAGTTGCTACCGAGTGGCTCCAGGAACACTCTTCTGACTTTAGACACTTCCATTGGCCACCTAAATCGCCAGACATGAACATTATCGAGCATATCTGGGATGCCTTGCAACGTGCTGTTCAGAAGAGATCTCCACCACCTCGCACTCCTATGGATTTGTGGACTGCCCTGCAGGATTCCTGGTGTGAATTGTCTCCAGGATACCTTCAGACATTAGTCGAGTCCATGCCACGTCGTGTTGCGGCACTTCTGCGTGCGTGGACGAGGAGGCTACACGATATTAGGTAGGTGTACCAATTTTTCTGGCACTTCAGTGTATATGCCATGTTAAAAGCAATCAGATCGGTAACATAATATAATTCGGTACTTACGTATTAGCCTGTCGACCATTTTCGCCAAATCAAAAAACCGTCCCCAAATGCCACGCCACTTACGACTTTTATCGTAGACGCATTTTTACGATGCTTTCCATTAGCACGACGCAACTTGCGATTTTTGTTTTTTTAGACGCATTTTTACGATAATTTTGATGATGAAAAAATCGTTAGTTAATGTTAGTGACAGATGTTTTCTGAGTTATCGTTAAAAAATTTATTTATGATATTTTTTATTATATATCTTCAAAATTTTACATAAGAAAAACGACGAAAGGAGACCCCTTCTCATCGCTTTGCGACTCGTGACCGTTCTGATCACATTCGATGTACGCTGCCTGAATCAGTAAAAGACTGAATCAATATTATATTGCAATTAGTATTTTTCACGCAATTAGTACATTTACCTGAATCACAGGAACCGAACTGGAGGGGGAGACCTCCCAGACCCACCACCCCTCGTCGCTTTGCGACTTGTGACCATTTCCATTACATTCGATGTGCATTGCCTGAATTAGTAAACGATGAAAGGAGAATTCATTTTTCCTGTAAAAACAAAATCGCAGAATGCTCATCATTTGGTAATTACCGAAGAGTATAATCCATCTAAAATTATTAAAAACAAAAAAAAACAGGGTTCAGGCATGAAACAGCACTCATTCTGCAAAATGTCAACAAACAAACAAAATGGCGTCTCGCAAATAATCAAGGATCGTAAACTTACGATTTTTTAGACAACAAAAACATCGTAAAGTTACGATTGACGCACGGGAGCATTTCTCCATCATTGGCTGTCTATCGCGCACTTGGCGACGATTTTTTACATTACGGAAAAGGTCGACGGGCTAATGCGTAAGTACCTATAATTCTAATTGGAATTCGTTATCACTGGGATAAGAAACAGAGGAATAGATATATATATTCATCTTATGACAATTTTATACTTATAATACGAATAATTTATACTTCTGTTTGTAATTACGGGCCAAATCTAAATTCGATTAATTGTATGAAACGTGGTAAAAATATAACATATTTAATATAATCGAAATGTAATTAAATATTAGCATATTTCTAATTGTAATATAAAAACATTAGCATTAGTTATTGATTAAAAACAGCAAAATAATAAGACTTAAGAAACAATTTTTATCAACGTTTTTTAGGCGTAGTAATAGTAACGCCGATGTTATGGCATGGTTAGATGGTGAAACGTTCGTAAAGAAAAGAAATGTTTTTTCTGCATCTGATGGGGCACGACCCTTCTGCTATCCGGGAAAGTTCTCTTACCAATTGAGCTACAGACGACGAACACTTAATCCCTCATGAACGTATTAAAAGCGTATTTCTCGAAACCGGTTATACGGAAAATGCTCTTTAAATACGTTCGTGGGGGATTGAGACGCAATAGAGAAGGATTAATAATCGCACTGCACATTTGAAAATCGTCTACATGCATGAAATACTCGGATACCATACTAGTTACAGATCTGATATAATTTTAAAATATATCTTACAATACCCTAACTCTTAAGTCCTTGGTCATTTTTAAAATACATATTTTAGGGCGACAATAGAGGCGACCTAGGGCAGGGAGGCCCCCAGGCGGCCCGTCTCGCCTACTCTAAAGACGCCTATGTGTGTTTGTAAATGTTCTTTACACCATTTAAATCTTGTTCCATCGAAATTGGAACGCTCGAAAGCAAATTTAGTTTGTTGAAACTTCAATTTCAACGTTAAGCAGTTCATTTGCTAAAAAAAACCTTGTTATCATACTCTAAAATTGTGACATTTTAATCAATTAAATTTAAATTTTCACTACAGGCATAGATAGTTTCTGTCGTTTTACTGTAAGAAAACGGCAAAGTTTTCGAATAAATTCCATGAAATAGATCTAGCACAGTGGCATAGCAACCAGGGGCGGACACAGGGGGTCATAGAGACCCCAATATATTTTTTCACTGTAAAAAATTCCAACTTTCATGAAAAATGAAGGGTGTTATTCCAAGACTATGGCAAATTCTGTCCTTGACTCCCCCCAAAATGAAACATTGTGTCCGCCCTTGATAGCAATTCAAAAATTATAGGGGGATGCTCGAGCAGCTTTAAAGAAGATCATGTGAAATGACGTTAAAGAAAAGAAGTCTTGATGAACAATGGGGGGTCTTCATCCCCCTGAGCCCCTCCCAGTTCCTGCGCCAGTGATCTAGCAGAAAATGAACTTTAAAAAATAACCTAAGTCTTGTGATTATATAATTCCAAATTTTCAAAAACCTTCAATTTCACGTTCAATTTTACTAAATCTAATTCCTTTGTAATATTTTTTCCAAATTTCTTTAGTTAGTTTAATAACTTTAAATCCTAATCTTTCAGTTTTACTTCAATTCCCATGCACTGGCTGGAACTGTGTTTTCTTTAACAAGCTTATACAGAAAATTCGGAACGTTCCCGAGTTGTTGGCCATCCAGGTGCAAAAATAATGTCGGCGCCCCTACTAATTTAATATTATTTAATTAAAACTTTATATATGCAGTGTTTACTTTTATAGCTATGTGTAGTTTTAAATAGTTACCATGCAAACGAGAAACGTTTTAATTTTTATTTTCGTAATATGAAATAAAGGTCTCTGATATTTTCTTTTTCCTAAACACAGTAACGTAATATAGTCTGCTGCCGCCCCTGGGTTTTGCCGCCCAAGTGCGTGGGCACCTTTCGCACTCCCGCCAGGACCGGCCTTGCAGGAAATATACCCTTGCCTTCGACATCGATGTTGAAAATGCTCCAAGAAAATTTGGAAAGGAGATCTCGTGGCTTAAACAATCTACAAAAACCTAAAAAGGAGGTTCGCCGTTGCCCGAGCAACAACTATAAACAGATAGCTGGGGAACAACGAAGCACTGTAAACAGTAGACTGAAAGGGCATGCAACGTGTCAAGCTACTTCCAACATCATTTTTAATGCGAAAACTATGCTACAGAAAAAAATATATGAGCATGATAGGCACGTGTATTAATCACTACCGATGAAGCATAACTAAAAATGAACATGGGCTAGTGAAATAGCAGAGACTTTATATTCAAACGGACTTTCCAAAAGTTACGAGTGGTATCAAATACCATCTAATATCCCAGATTTGGAATATTATGTCAAAATGTAAGTGTCGTATTTTTGTTTATTACTAATACTCTAATTTGATCATTCTGTTAACATAAATATTCCAACAAGTATGTTCAGGCATGTGTCTTTTAAAAGTTGATTGGTTGTGTTTTTATGGCGCAAGGACAGCAAGTCTTTCTGCGCCAAGCGTTTTTTAAAGAGAGAACTTTAGTGATATCTTAAAAACTACAGAATGCGATGCAAGACCCCTTCCTTAATTAATGCCTATTGGTAACAGACATAACGCATCAACTCTGCAACAAACGTGACAAATATCGCGGATCAAGCATTAAATATCGAAATTAATTATGCATTGTTGTTCTCGTGATACAATGCTCGAGATTTTCGTTTGTAAATATCTCATTTTTAGTTTTCCGGTTGTTTTATTATTATCGAAATATAGGAATTTCAGCTAGTTGGCGTTGTTGTTTCGAATTGCATATTTCTTACTTTTTATTTTAAAAGTTTCTTAGGTGTAAATAAAACTATTTAAAAGACAAATGAGTGCAGTGATCATATTTAATTATATTATTCTAAAATGTACAGTTGACCTTTCATGTCAAAGATTGCTTTAATACCGGACAAGAAGAAAGAAAAGTTGTCCATTTTACAACTAAAAAAAAAAATCTGTTGGTCTGCATCCATTTTGTAGGAAATATGTTTGTGGTTTTACAGCTCAAGGACTACAATGGTCATGCTGTGCCGGGACCTACTGTTTTCCGAGGAATCTGAACCTCTTAAAGCCTAGGGAACCAAACCCCCGGACTACAGTGAACAGTGCGATCTTTATGAGCTCTCTGAGTAAGCGTTCTTTGCACCGTTGGGAGTCGAACACGGGTTAAAGGAGCACAAGTCTAACGCGTTACCACACCGCGCTACCTCAGGGCTTGTAGGTAATAAGTTACATTTTTAGTAGAAAAAGTACTACATGTGCGATTCAAAAATTGCTCGCTACATAGTGTTATATATCACTAAAACAATAGTTTATTTAGCCTGTAATATATTCTGTATGCATATATATACAGGGATGGACTGAGCCGCAAGCCAACCGGCCCGATGCGCCCTCATGAGCTATAGGACTCGCGCCCTCCGATAATCCAAGGTATGCGCCCTTTGAGAGGACCCTGTACATATCGTGAATAGTTTGTAAATTGTATACGTTCAATTAACACAGAAATATTCCGATTCTATTATACAATAAATTCCCCATTATTTGCACTCAAATGTTCCCGGAAACGAGCATGATTTTTGAAACTAACGTAATTGCTCCCCGTGACGGAGTGCCGATTAATTATGACGCTGTAACTCAAGTTCGAATTACTGTGTATAAAAAAAAATGTAATCCTACTTGAATCATTGACGTCATTTCAAACTACAGTTCGTTCATACTATTTGAAAAGAACTGATGCCAGTAAATGCAGCGAATCGCATTTAACACACTGACAGACCACTAACAAGTGAAATACACGAAGTGAGAATCGAAAATGTACCTCATTTTAGTTCTATAATAAAGTACTAGCGTTCCGATAAGAAATAAAAAAAAATAACCTAAATCTCCTGTGGGTGGGGAGGAGTTATAGCCCCATCAAATTTTTGCGAGAAAGGGATATTTTCGCCAAATTTGACTTGATGCGCTTTTCATTAATAGCAGAAACCGATAGATATTTTTGAAGTGATGTTGCCAAAAAATAATAAACTGTCCTTCATTCGCGATAAAAATATTATTGAATTTGATTTCGTAGCTATTTATGCATATATTTGCATAAATATTCAGAACTTTAATGGCATGTGTTTCTTTTGACTTTATTTTTAATTATTATAACTTTAAAGAGCATAATCTTCGAAATAAATCTGGAAATTGCACTAAAAGCTATTCCAAAGAAAGAAAAGTAGTATTAAACAAGCGCATGTTAAATGTTGTCCGGTGGTTTTTTGTTGGTTTTTTTTTGTTTTTTTAATCCAATAAAAACATTTTAATTACGCGAATGTAATAAAATTTTAGCGGTATTCACTGGCGTAGGCAGGGAGTGTTATAACCCCCCATTAACATGAAATTCTGTCTATTTAACTTAGGAATATGTGAGTTGTAGCTCTTTTACCCTCCCTCACATTGAGCCGATAACCCCTCCCTTATTAACTTTCTGCGTACGCCTATGGCGGTATGGTACATGTATATGGGATTGAGTCATTGCTTTAATGAAGTAAAAAAAGAAATATGTAATAACACTTTATCTGAAACGGAAATTAATAATTGCTTTTGCTGAAACCATTACCGAATCTGATAATTTCGAAGTTATTAACGATTTTAGTCTTGAACTGTTTAGCGAAAAACCTGTTAATAATAATGAAGATGGTAGATAGGTGGTTAGGTTTCTCATACGACGAAACAACACTTGAAAATTTTGTACGTGATTCTTCATCATATTCATTAAAATATACGAAAGAAGTTGTAGCTTACACCTGGGTGGCTTTAGGATGTCAACTGTCTATAAACTCAATTCAAAATTGTTTTGGAAATCAAATGTAGCTTTGTCACAAATTTATCGAATGAAAACATACGCTGCTAATATATGGAACAGAATTCAAAAGTTAAATACTATTAAAACACAAATGCATGAGAAATTTTTAAATGCCAAGTTCAATGGAGTTCTAGTGCATGAATTTGATCTGCAAAATTGGGCTCTTGATATTACGAAAAAAATAAAATTTCCACATTTTACAGAATCTCTTGGTTGTTTGGCGTCCTTCAAAAAGAAATTTGGTAAAGTTGGACTAAAAATTACTAAACTCGTTATGAAAGTAAAATTACAAAATGACGAACAAATAGAAAATGCAGCCATTGCATTTCCACTTCAAGCCTATGAAAAAATGCAAGATTATTCGCACACTTGTATTTTTAATAGTGGTCAAACAGGCTTTGCTAAAGAATTGTCCCCATTATGCACCCTTTCGTCAAAAGGCATTAGACACATTTACGGTGTTGTTTAGGATAATAATGCAACTTCACATTCGTATACCGTACAACCCGTCATCGTAATGAATGGTATAATCTTAACAAAATTTTTACTCATACACCACGAAAGAAACAGGTACCTTTGGCTCTCGTGTTCGCAGAAATTATTCAGCCAACCACCAAACGTAGTACTTATATACACAAAAAGTGGGAAATCTTCCACAGATATTCATGAATCATTTCTAAAAGAAATAATAAAACCCCAATTAATAGATCAATATGGCGTAATTTTATTAAATTGCTGGACAGGACAGACAAATGGGGGGGGGGATTATTTTTGGTGATAAATCATCGCTTGAATTATTATATATACCTGCAAGCACCACTGCATTAATTCAACCTTGCGATGTGTACTTTTTCAGGCAATGGGAATATTTCACAAAAACTGTCACAAGATATACTTCACTATTTTAATGACATTAATTTACACGAAAGAAATACCATAACAAAATTACATTCATTAATCATTAATACACAACCAATTATCAGCTCCAACGTTCAGTGACGTGATTAAATATGCTTGGTATAAGAGCACATAACCAGTTCTCAAACCAAACACATTTCGTAATGTCAAACAAGTGTATTTCACTTTTTCCAAAAATTCATGTTACACATTAAATTGTGAAAATCCCTCATTTATTAGTTGCAGTCATTGTTCAAACCTAATTTGTTTTTTGTATTTTCTTGTTCATTTTCATACACATTTTTAATAAAGCCAAGTACGCATATTATTTTTTTAAAGCGAAATGAACGCTTTTTATATAACTAAAACGAGACATTTATCCACTAATAATAAAGTTCTAAATATTTTTGCAAATACATGCATAAATTCTTACGAATCAAAATCGATAATATTTTTATCTCGAATGAAGGATCGTTCATTAATTCTAGTTTGGTGACATCACTTCAAAAATATCTCGCCATTCCTACTGTTAATAAAAAGCGCATCAAGCCAAATTTGACAAAAATAACCTTTTCTCGCCAAATTTGATGGGGCTATAACTCCCTCCCATGGGGGATTTAGGTAAATTTTTTTTCTTTAGCTTCTTATTAAAACGTTTATACTTTATTATAAAACTAAAATAAAGCACATTTTCAATTCTCACTTTGTGTACTCTCCTTGTAAAAGAAACTCCGCTGTTTCCATTTGAAATCAAAATTTATGCGTGTTTTATGTTGCAAAATTTTGGCTAATGAATATATGAAGTCAGCTGATCGATATCTCATTTCGAGACAAACTGCACTGTAAAAATGAACAATAGATTTTTTAAATAAAACTTGTAGTGTTGTAGATAGGGAGGGAAGTT
>QLNU02015360.1:59739036-59756417 GCA_006491805.2 Dysdera silvatica
AGGCAGTGGAAATATTTCACAAAAACTATCACACAATATATTATACTTCATCATTTTAATGACATTAATTTACACGAAAGAAGTACCATAACAAATTTACATTTATTAATACACAACTAATTATCAGCTCCAACGTTCAATAACATAATTATATATATATTTGGTACAAGAGCACACACCCCAATACATTTCGCAGTGTCAAACAAATGTGTTTCACCTTTTCCAAAAATTCATTTTACACACTAAATTGTGAAAATCCCTCGTTTATTAGTTGTAGTCATCGTTCAAACCCAATTTATTTATTTTTTTACATTTTTTTTTCATTTTCAAACACATTTTTCATTTTTAATAAAGCCAAGTAGGCATATTTTTAATAAAGCCAAGTATGTATATTATTTTTTAAAGCAAAATAAAAGCTTTTTATAACTAAAACGAGACAATCAATATGTAACTAAAACCATCTCTCCACTAACAATAATTAAAGTTCTAAATATTTATGCAAATACATGTATAAATACTTATGAAAACAAATTCAATAATATTTTTATCACGAATGAAGGAATGATCATTAATTCTCTTTTAGCGACATCACTTCTAAAATATTTCGCGGTTTCTGCTGTTAATGAAAAGCGCATCAAGCCAAATTTGGCGAAAATAACCTTTTCTCGTCAAATTTGATGGGGGCTATAACTCCCCCCACCCCCCAGGGTATTTAGGTTAAATTATTTTTATTATTTCTTATTGAAACATTTATACTTTATTATAAAACTAAAATGAAGTACATTTTCGATTCTCGCTTCGTGTATGCTCCTTGTAGGCTCATTTCCATATAATATACAATATTCTGCGAGCCAAAAGGGCCCAAAAATGTTCTGAGCTTTATATTTAAAAGCTTTTCTCGATGTTTTTAATTGGGAGGTGGGGGAGAAATAAATTTTAAAAAATGAAATATATTTAAATACAGACCAACTGCTCCCTATATAGTCCGGGAGTTGGTCCCCTAGTCCTTAAGAAGTTCGGATTCCTCAGGATGCTGTAAGGCTCGGCTCAGCATGAACTTTGCTGTCCCTCTGCCGTAAAAACACATGCAAACATAAAAAATACATACAAGGCCAGGATTTAATTCTCGGGGGCAAACGTTTTTGAATAACGTTGAATAAAGGTATGTCACCTTTATCGTAAAGAAGAAGTGTAAATACGTCATACAAAAATAAATGAGAAAATACCAATTTTGCCTTCGGACATCATTGCAAATTTTGCTTGTAGTTTCGCCATCAACATTTTAATTTTTTATAATGGCCCCATTTTAAAATATGCAGTTTTTATATTTTTTCTTTAAAATATTCTCAAATTAGTGGTCTACAAAATGAGATCCCGTGGTTAGAATTTCGATAATTATTCAAAGTTTGAGATGTTTTTCTCCCTTTACAATTTGGCAAATAAATACATAGACGTATTTTTGAGATCTTATTACAAATTTAGTTTCAGGGTACCGGTCCCTAAAATCTCTCCCGTGTTATACGAACATGGGTCTATATATATATTTCAATTGTAAAATTCAAAATTTCTTATCGATATGACCTGTTTCTTTACAGACATTCTCTTAACCGAAGCAGCAACGGTCTTAAAGTTTTTGCGAACTTTACGATGAACACAGGATGGTAAAGATCAACGACGATTTACTGAAAAGATGTTCCTCCAGACACTTATTAACAGTTGGCAGGTGCACGGATGCTCAGCGGGAACTGCTGACCAGAGTCACTCATTTATATTTGCAAAGTCAAAACATTTGTATCATAGTAAGGATGGGATTAACTTTTCTTTGCCGAATTTAGTCCACTTTTTAATAAAATAGGTTCATGTTTCTCCATTTATTTAGATTTGAAAATGTGTCTTCAAAGTCACAATCTTTTGGGGCGAAAATTCCACTTATTGTTCCCTGTAAAATTGGACGTTTTTAATGAAATAATTCTATATAATTAGATGTGATTTAATTGTCTGTAAATTGCTAACGATAAATAGCTTCCCAAGTAATCAGTTTTGAAGGGACGTACAGTAAATCTCTATATACGTAAAATATTTCTTGTTTACATTTATTTACGAAGTTAAGAAAGAGTCAGAAACTGAAAAGATTGATTGCGAGTTTAACGACGCAAGGACAGCAAGGGTCATACGGTTTCGAAATTCAGTTTTCTGAAGAGTGTGAATCTCTTAAGGGCTAGGGAATCAATCTCCGAACTACAGTGACCAGTTAGTCAATAAGCGTTCTTTCGACGTCACTGGGAATCAATCCCGGGATAACGGTACGCTAGCGAAATAAATGAAGCGTCCCACATACAAACGTTATTTTTAGGAAACTAAAGGTAAAAAAAATCGCTTTCTGCTGTTCATCTCTCTCTCTCTCTCTCTTAGATATTTTATACATTTTGCAACAGAATCCTTCAATGTATACATTTGGCCTGAAATGTACTGTTTTCTATTACTATATTTAATTCATATAAGTAAATCGTTCAAGATATGCTTCCTTGATAGCAAGACCGTAGCCAGGATTTAATTTTTGGGTGGGTTCAAAAATTTTTACAGCATGTATCGATACAATCACAGCATGCAAGTCCGTAGCCAAGTCCCATTAAAAATTGAGTCTCCCAGGGAAGGGATCCTTAAGACACCCCCGGATACGGGCATGCTGTGATAAGTAACATGTAGAAAACATTAATGGGAACCATGATATTTAGAGGGTTACGTAGCCTCACCTGTCGTGCACAAATGCCTTGTTTGACGCGGAATGACCTTTGCTATCCTTGCACCACAAAAATACAGCCAACTAACCTGCACAAATAAGACGCACCTCTGTTTCGGCGCAAATAATCACGTGATAAATAGAAGCATCAGTAAAGATCAAGTTCACATCCAAGATCGTGCCAAGGAAAACATATGGCAAACGAGGCACTTGCTTCAGGTTAAAATTTGAAGGGGCGCCGAACGGACTGAGATGGGGTGCATTGGGGCTCTAGGCGGAAATTCGTGTGTGAGAATTAAAAAACTGTAGTTAATAATTTAAAATATTCACAGGTTATAAACTAATGTTTGACGTGGGAGGGGAGGTAGTACCATTTTACATCTTTGCCTCAGATACAAAAATTTCTGGGCACGACCCTGTTCATATCCATCCTTAGTAATATTGCTAGTATGGCTGTCGCACGAGTGTCAGAGGCGTAGTTTGAAAGAGAAATGTAAGTCGTAACCAGATTACCAGACCCTGGGTAAAATGAAAGCATTTCGACACCAGTGTCCTCTGGGCTACCATACTCCTGTTCAACCTAACCTGACAGTTGGGGGAAGGCTATAGTTGACCGTATTGCAACAAGGAAACCCTATTTGTTAAGTATTCATGCGCGCTTTCTCGTTTTCCCCCGTTACAGGCTTTGACTAATAATCCGATTTGGCAATTTCTCGCTGTTTCCCAGTCATGTCTTTCTGTCTTGTCTTTTTTTTTTTTTTTTTCGTGGATAATTCTCACAAGTGAACCTTCCTAAAGGGTTAGGCGCCGTTTTCAACTAAAATTTAAAACACTATTATTATTTTTTTTTTTATTTGGATTAAATTCAAAAATTTAAAATACATAATACCAGTTTTATTTTGAAAAAATGGGTTTGGGCATGGGAACGGGTTGCCTTGCATACTGATAATGACATTTGGAAAGTCATCATCGTAATTAATTGCACCCATAACTTTTAAGATCGTAGAAATTTCAGTCCTGAAAAAGAAAGTGTGAACTTTTCTCCGTATTGCCGATAACATAAATTCATCATAAATTTTCATTCTCGTATGCATACCTACTTTTAGTGGGCGTTTTTTCTCGGAGTTTAAAACTTCCCTTTATCTTTTGATTCAGCTTTCATTCTGTATATGCTGTAAGGAGAAACATCAGTTAAACTGGAAACCATCGCTACACTGGCATACGCAGGAGGTGTTCATGGGTGTTGTAACCCCCATTGCAATGAAGTTTTGTATATTTAACAAAGGTTGATTGATTGTTTGCTTTTTTATGGCGCAAGAGCATCTGGGCTATACTGCGCCAAGTATTTAACAAAGAAATATATGAGTTGTAGCTTTGTAACCCCCACCCCATCGATCCTATAACCCCTCCTTTCTGCGTACGCCTATGAATCGCTATGACATCATTGTTATAGGCTGTCGCACGGGCGGGGCCATGGCCCCGCCTAATCATCGTGGAAGGGAGCTGAAGGCTCTCCTCAAAGATCGTTATCAGAAATCATGCCTTCGCGATTTTATTACATTTTGCAAAAAAATTTGAAATGTGTACACTGTAAAAATGAAATAAAATATTTACTCGTTACATTATAAAACTCATATTTAGCAGTGAGGGGCCAAATACTTCGACCCTGGCCCCTCCTAGTCTGAGAACCTACGAGCACTTATGATTATTGTTGATTTTTTTTTATATAATCTTCACGTATTTTGCAAAAAATATTCAAAAAGTTTGATCCTCCCCCCTTAAAATCCCTCTCTGGATCCACCTCTGGTAAAAAAAAGGTAAACAAATTAAAAGGTGCCTCCGTTTGAATACACACAATTATTCACCCGCGAGCAAGAGCGCAAGTTAATAATTGTGTCATGATTGTGTTAATAATTGTGTTTCACGCCCCACAACTTATAATTTGTGAAAAGAACCGTCCGCCCTTGCTTCTGAAACTGGCCAAACTCTTTCCTGTTGCCTTCAAAGTCACAATCTTTTGGGGTAGGGTAACAAAGAGAAAATTCCACTTATTGTTCCCTGTAAAATTGGACGTTTTTAATGAAATAATGCTATATAATCAGATGGGGTGCAAATCACCCCGCGCGCGTTCTCGCGTTCCTCTAATCCGCGCACCTGTTCGCGGATGGAAATTTTGCATCTATAAAATACAATAGTATTTCTCAGTAGCGTCGTTCTAATTAACGACGGTATATTGAGGACCCGACAAATACTTCGAATAATTTTACACTTACCGATTAACGCCTTTTTCTGTTTAACGACGGTATTTTGAGGTCTGGACGAATACTTCATAGAATTTTACACTTTTCCATTATCGCTTTTTTCTGTTTAACGGCGGTATCTTGAGGTTCCGACAAATACTTCATAGAATTTTACACATTCCGAGATTAACATCTTTTCCTGTTTAACGACGCTTTTTCTCCTTTTCTGGAAAGTCATTAGTGGGGCAGATTACTGTACACCCAGTCTAGAGGAATTGTATTCACGACGGTGTCTATCTACAAAATCCTGAAATACGAATTGGTCACCAAATCGAATTCGTCTAATATTCCCTGATTTTTACTCGAACTCTTTTTGTATCGAGACGCTCTTCCGCAATATAATTAAACTCTAGTGATATTTAATTCGAATAATTATCATCATAGCCGATGATATGGTTGTATTAGATGATCAAATACTTGCATAGAGAAGAATGATTTTTGCGCCTGTTGTGAACCGAATCCACATCATCTTGATTATCGGTTAAGTGCTCTACCCATTAATTAAGCCTTACATACTCTCGCAGGGAGAAGGAATGACTGTTCCTGGTAGCTTAATGAGTAGAGCATTTGTCTGGCCATCAAAGAGATGTGGGTTTGGCTCTCATCGGCAGCAGAGAAATCCTTCTTTTGTTTGCGCATATATGATCATCTAGACTATAGTGATCTCTAAAATATTTATATTTTATTATCCTTGCAGGAAAATTTAGATATCTGCGAAAGTTTGGCACTTTACTTGTTCGAAAACAAAATACAACGCATCGAAAACCTTCACAATATCAGGCTACTTACTTGTCTTCAATTGCAGTACAATTATATCGCAAAAATCGAAAACTTACACATGCTTACCAATCTTACAATTCTGTAAGTGTCTGCTTGCAATTCAAAACTGTTATTTAGATCAGTGTTTCTCAAATTGAATGCCGACGGGAAGTGTCATGGATTCCATGACACTAAAATTTGTTAACCGGCCGAAAGCTGTATACAAAAATTAAAACTTGATTGGCGACAATCTACACTAATCGTCCACCACTGACAGCTTGCAGAGGGATGATATTTTTTCAGCGCCGGATTTACGTGTAAGCCAAGTAGGCTTGGGGTCCGGGATTTTGAGGTCCGCAGGAGTCCGGTGTTATTTAAGTTTAAGCGTTATTTCATTCTTGTTTATTTGGAAATGTGAAAGAACTGTTCATTTGTGATACACCTGAATACTGAAGGAATGAACTTCAACGAAAAGCTCAAAATTTTTAATCGCGTAGCGTTAGGGCCACATTCTTTAGGGGCCCATTCTATCATCCCAGCCTAACGCCCCACAAAAACCTTAATCCGGCGCTACATTTTTAGTTTAAATACTAGAAGCTTTTAACGTAACTTTAAAAGGGTTGGGATATGAGGCTGTATTGAGGTTTTTAGGATACCATAGTCTAAAATTGAGAACCACTGATCTAAATCAGTACCATTCTAGTTTGATCTTGAAACTTTGTTATCCTTTATATTGCAAAATTATTTACCCTTCTCCACGATACCCTTCTCCCATACACACGATGACGCATAAATATAGTCCGTTCGCGGAAAATTGACTAGTAACCCTTAGAATTCAAGGGCGCTGACATCACAGACGGATTATTTCATTCCAGTAGAGGGTAAGGCGTCTTTCATAACTGGTTTTTCGCGCGCGAAAAACTAGTTACCCGTTTAAGCTAAATATTCCTCTTAATTTTATAAACCCTCCTCCTCTATTACATAATTCCATTGGTCCTGCTGTGACGCATTGGAAACGAATTCACCTAAAGCCCTATTGATCCCGATTCAACAGCCAACGGTGCCAGAAAAAAGGACACTTACCAATTAACTGCGCATTGTAATCCGGGAATTGGTTCTTTCGGCCTTAAGAAGCTCGGATTCCTCCAAAAAATGTAGGTCCAGTGTCCTACAGTTGCGTAGTAATAACACATTCTTTCCGTTACTGCGGGTTCGACTCCCAGTGATATCACAGAATGTGTGCCTTTTTCCTGACCACGGTAGCCCGAGTTTTGGTTCCCTTGGCCTTACAGGTTCAGGAGCAATACGACCTTTGCTGCAAAGATCTTCTTCTTTCACTTCGCCATTTTCGCATGTTGATATGGGGTCGGCGTTATGCTGATTTGTTCTTTTTTTCCACAGTTTCCCATCCAAAGCTTCTTCTCTACTCCATCCATGCTCTTCTACAGATCTTCTGCCGTTCTGCCCTTCCACCTCAGCCGCGGTCCTCTTCTTTCCCATCACCACCAGCCTATCCATTATCTTTCCCACATATTCCTCATTTCTCCGCTCCATATGTCCAAGCCATCTTAACCTATGTTCTTGTATTTTTTTTCCTATGGGTCCAACCTTGACCGTACCTCTAATTAGGTTATTCCTTATTTTATCCCTCCTCCTCCTAATCTACCTATGTAATCGTTAATAAACATCATCTCCCTCGCATCTTAAACTCGTTATCTACAACTCATGTGACGCCTTTCTCTAGATCATATCTCGTTTAGTTTGCGTATTTTATTGCTTTTATATGCATCGATTGCCCTTTTCCATGACGGCCTTACAGTGGTGTAGTTGTAACACGTTTGCTTGTCGTGTAGTTAACCCGGGTTCGACTCCCAACGGCGTCAATAAAGAAACGGTTGCCGATCAGTTACTCAGTGTAGTCCAGGGATCAGTTCCCTTAACCTTAAGAGGTTCGAATTGCTAGGAAAACTGGAGGCCCAAGAGCAGTATGACCTTTGCTCTTTTAGAGCCATACAAAACACAAAGTTCTCTATCACCATACTCTTCAATAGATACTTTTTAGGCCTTCATAATCTTTCAGCAATACTATTTATAAGTTACAGGCTTTCTGAAATGGAGGTTCTCCATGAAATTAATGAAATTAGATTCTCAGTTCCCACATATGTGGCTCCAACCATAGGCGTAGGCAGAAAGTTCATAAGGGGGTTATAGGCTCAATGAGGTGGGGTTACAGTGCTACAACTCATACATTCCTATGTTAAATATACAAAATTTCATTGCAATGGGGGCGTTACAACCCCCAAAACTCCCCCCCGGCTACGCCTATGGCTCTAACTACAGCTGGTGGACCCATATATCGCAAATTTTGGATATTATCGCCCTTCTCAGGAATAGCCCAATTACCACAAAAGTGGTTTATTCACGTACCCTCAATGGGCAGTTTTTTAGTGACTGTGGAGAGGAAGAACAAAATTTCAAAATTTCTCTCTCGCCTCGTGCTGAACTCGAACCAACGACCTCTTAGTCAAAACCCAAGCGTCTTGCCAACTAAATCAGCGAGACCGCGGCTGGCGAGGCCTTCTCTTCATACTCATATTTTGTACATTTAAGGTTTCTTAAAGCAGAGATTTGTGGAGAAATTGATGGAACTAGATTTTCAGCTCTCGCGTTCTGCAGTTCAAACTAAAGCTCCATTGAGGTCCATTTGAATCTCGATCAGAATTTATAAAATAACTAAATTAAGCATGTTTTGGACACTATAAAATAGGTGAAAATAACCTAAACTGTGCCTCCCTCGTGAGAAAGGCCTTCTAATTTAAAAAAAAATGTTAAATAAAATTGAATGAAATTTAAGGTTTTATTATGTAAATCCCTTTATTTGTTTTATTTTTCAGAAACCTCGCTCATAATAGAATAACTACTGTAGAAGGGCTTGAAAATCTATCTCAACTGAAAGAACTGTGGATTGAATACCAAACTCTACCTTCAAATACATCTTTAACATTCTCCACGAATTCTATACATGGTGTTGCAGTAAGTTTCTAGCAGAATAACGAAGTACCCAAAGAAATTATGTTACTATTAAGAAAGTTTAAAACTATTTCATTCTATATTTTTTCATATATAAAATGATTTTTGAAATCCATAATCAAGTTTTAAGATCGCAGTCTACAGAGCATCTCACTTGAACGAATAACATCAAAACCCATCTTTGATAGATATTAAGCGGATAGAAAAATTTGTCCGTAAAAGAGAAGATATTGTTGTGAAAGTTTCATGCCGGGAAATTTTTATTTGATCATAAAAACAGGGTTTACCGCATCTGCGTTAAGAAGTGTTTGACTGTATAGGCAAAGTCAGAAACTGATCCCTTCCAAGTTATGATGCGTTTGACGGTATAGTCCGTTTGTGGAAAATTGACCGCCGGTCCCCTATGAATTCAAGGGAGCTGACGTCACAAACGGGTTGATTCATTACAGTAGAGGGAAGGGCGTCATTTAATACCTGGTTTTTCGCACATGTTTGTCTGCCCGAAAAACTAGTTATGAAATGACGCCCTTCCCTCTACTGCAATGAACCAACTTATTTGTGACGTCAACTCCCGTGAATTCTAAAGGGACCAGCGGTCAATTTTTCGCGAACGGACTATATAGGGTCAACCAAAAGTCCGTATAAACTTTAAAAATTCATAAAAAAAGGAACAATCGTTGCATTGAAGTGCGGTTTGCGCGATAAATATTATTTGGGTGTAAGGCTTTTTAGCACAATAAAAAATTTTAGTTCAAAGGTTGCTGATAGTTGGTGCTGATATTAACACATCCACTAAAAGTATGCAAATAAAGCTCTTACAACAGAGCTAAATGCTCGGTGGGTACTTCATTCGATTTATAAATAAACTCGGTATAAAAAACAAATTTCTGCGAAAATGTTAACTTTGCCAGCACAAGCTTTGTTATTGAAATTACATCACACAGTGTCCATTTCATTGCTTTCAAATGTCTAAAGCATCACTGATTGGTGACCTTTGAACTTTTTTTTTTGACCTACATCCAGATAATATTTATCGCGCAAACCGCACTTGGGATGATTTTTCCTATTTTTTATGAATTTTTAAAATTTATATGGACTTTTGATTCACCCTGTATAACAAAGAACCGAAAACATTTGTCGTTAGATGTTAGGTAGATTAACATCATTTGTCCAAAAAAAGGTAAAATATTCAAATCCACGACGATAACTCACTCACGCTATTCTAAAGTGAATTTAGTCTCAATAAAGACTGTGTAAATTTCTTATGAGTATTTATTATAAGCACTGTTCTTAAAGACAATATATACTCTTGAGGCAAAAGTATTTGAACACCTACATCGAATAAAAGCAACAATATTTATTAGACGAAGTCGATAAACTAGTAGACCACTTTTTAACTGCAATGCTTGCAACAATATTTCATGGCATGATTTCCATAGCATTTTGGTAGGTCTTGTCGAAAGGTACATACATATCTTCCTTCTTCTTACAAAGTCACCGCAAAGAAAGATAAGATTTTGGCGGCCGAGAACAGATGAGACATTTCGATTTATCCCACAGGTATCTACTGTCTACGTCCATCCATCCTGCTTAACAAAACATCAGGCAAACTAACTGGATCCCCACGTTTCTTTAGGGCAGCTCTGGCGAAAGCTTTGCTAGTAAAATAGAAGAATATTCTTGAACAGGGCTATACAGGCCCCTAAACAGGATTTCAAAAAGAGTGTGTTTTTGATGAAAAGGGACCGGAGTTCAATACAGACAAAAATTTTCTCTCATAAATAATTTTATTGTACAGTTAATAATATTATTCGACTGGGGATGTTTAACCTCAAAATCCTCTCCTTGTAGATGGCCTTACAGCTATAGATTTATCATGGAAAGCTTGCCTAAAAAGAGTCGGAATAGGCATGACGACTGAAAATGGACTGATATGACTCATCGATTCCGGATAATACCTACTTTATTGTTTCCTCCCCTCTTTGTAATATATCGTTTATGTTCATACTATCTGCAGGATTTATAGGAGAGGCTAACTAATAGTGATACGCGATTGCGAGATGTTTTAGTCGATTGTCTCGATTACTTGAACATCTCGAAACTTCTCGATTGTTTTTAAACCTGACTCCGTGCATCGCGTCGCCGTGCGTGATGGAACCAGTTCTCGATTCGTTGGTCTGTTACTGGAAGCTCAGTAGATTTTTTTTTAAACTATGGACTTTTTAAATGACGATCGCGGTGTTTTAATGAAAACACAATAACAATTAATTGTGCAAAGTTTCTTATGGAAATACACAGATTCGAATCGATTTGCTTCAGCAAGAGAATCGAAGCGAAACGAGGCAGTCGGCAGCGAATGGCTCCCACTAGCTTTCGTTTCAACTTCAAACGAATATGCGTAACTAAGTCGGCGCTGGCTAACTCGCTTTGCTTCGATTCTCTGGTTGTTAGCAATGACTTGATACCTCCAGTCGTAAAAACATTTCGCATTTGCATAGCGTTCCTGCCAGTGCAACTACTGTGCATTCGCGCTCAGTTGGCGCGTGATACCGTTAGCAGACAGGTTAGTCCATTGCAGTTTAGGGAAGGCCGTCTTGGAGGAACTGGTTTTAGAAGAACCCGTGCGAAAAACCAATTTCTGCAAAATGCCCTTCCCTAAACTGCAATGGACTAACCCGTCTGCTAACGGTATCAGGCGTCAAGTCTGCGCGAACGCACAATAGCTAGAGGGCTATCGCAGATCCTTCCGGTACGAATTATCGACTACTAGCTAACTCGCAATTTCATTATTTTGCTTGTTAACGATGACTTGATTCTTTCCATCGTAAAACATTGCGCTTCGCTAGTACACAACTACCTCATAAAACTAATAATTAATGGGTTTTATGTTAAGTCTTCAAATTCAACAATGTTAAATTATATATTAAAACAAATAATAAAATTTCGTCTACCATTTCTATTTACTTATATACGATATTTGGCCAGTGTTTGTTTTAAACGATAAAGCAAAATTGCATCTTTATCAATCATGCATCTGAACATAAATACTATATATTATATTTTTCATGTATTTTATATAACGACAAAAATTATTTAAATATATTTATAAATAACTTTAAGACTAAATGCAGCTTAAAATACCAGAGGGTTTATTTTTGAATCACTCGAAGTGATGTATATACCATAATTTATATCATTTTCTATGGTTCTCATATAAAATCAGCACAGAGGTTGGAAATAGATAATCGTTAATTACCATATACGTACAATGAATTCAAAAATAGAGTTCCTGTGTACAGTGGAACTTGGTAAGGTGGTCACCTGAATAAAATGACCACTTTTTCTAAGAGAGAACTGGTAGGAACTTACTTAGTCATGCCTATACCAAAGTCTGTCGTGTACAGTGATCACCTTTCTATGGTAACCATTGCAGTCCCGCCCCAAAGGTTGTCACTTTAGGCAGGTTATACTGTTGGCGTATATATATATATATATAATAATAATGATACGTTATGTACAAGTTGGCGAGAAAATTTCCGAAATCTGTGTGAATGCAGCAATAGATAACTCACAGCGTCAACTGGCGGACCGTGGCAGAACGACGCCTCACTCATGATTGCAATTGAACATCTCGATTGTTAAGTTCAAGGACGAATGAATTGTTGACTCGATTGTAAATAAGATTCGATTGCGATTCTTTCGATTATAAAACCATTTCGCAATCGCCCATCACTACTAACTGCCTGTATCTATACACCCTCATGATATAAATGCGTACATTGCAATTTTTCTTATAATAGCTTAATAGTTATGTTTATGTGCTTCTTGATTTTCAGACCCTTTCCTAATAGATCGTTAATAATTGTATACAGGTTCAAAAAACATTCTTAGGGTTTTAGACCTATTGGGTAATCAATGGGGGTGGTACTGTTAGACATATTATTGCTTAAGAAAGTGTTCGAACCACTTGCTCTTACATGGACCTGCGTAGCAATTTTCAACTACCCACTGTTCTGTAAAAACTAATCCGTTTTAATTTCACTTTTCTCGTATTCTCAACGTAAATTAGAGGAAAAGCGTTTCGGAACTTACATTTATACAGATTTCTGTTACTATACTCAACAGAATAAGTTTCCAAAGCATCATGGCAGCCCATTTCTGAAATAGCTACAGACAAAAATATAAATTCTGAAATCATAAAACTGTTGGACTTTTTTAACAAAATACACAATATAGGTAATTTTGTATAAAGTAATAAAATATATATGTAACACCAAAGTAGAATAAAACCCTTCGTTTACGGACACTGACCGGACAGAAAATTTGTCCGTTATAGAAGGGCGTTATTGTGGAGGAATTTCTTGCCAGAGAATTTTTACCTTAACTATAAAAACGGGATAACCGCATCTGAAGAGCAGCTTTTACAGGGGTTTCACTGTATATCAGTATTTGCACTAATGTATTGCATATTTTAATGTTCATCGGTAGCATTTTACCCGTATGTGTCGGTTAACGCGCATTAGTAACAGTCATTTGATGCACTAATACGAGGGCGAATCAGAAAGTCTTTGCCCCTATTTTTTATTAGTCAAAATAAGGTACATACAGGTAATTACAAATATAAGTACTATTTTACGTACCTTACACTATTTTTCCACATAGTCCCCACACCGGTTCAGACATTTGTCCCATCGCAGCACTAAATTTGAGATGCCCCTGTGGTAGAATTCGTCCGGCTGACTGCTGTCTTGGCTTCATCGTTGCACGTGAATCGCTGTCCTGCCAGGAACTTCTTCAGCGGACCGAAAACGTGGAAATCACTAGGGGCGAGGTCCGGACTGTATGGTGGGTGGTCCAGACTCTCCCAGTGAAATGACCGGAGCTTGTCGGCGGTTCTGATTGCATACAGTCCGGACCTCGCCCCCTAGTGATTTCCACGTTTTCGGTCCGCTGAAGAAGTTCCTGGCAGGACAGCGATTCACGTGCAACGATGAAGCCAAGACAGCAGTCCGACGGTGGTTCCACAGTCAGCCGGACGAATTTTACCACAGGGGCATCTCAAATTTAGTGCTGCGATGGGACAAATGTCTGAACCGGTGTGGGGACTATGTGGAAAAATAGTGTAAGGTACGTAGAATAGTACGTATATTTGTAATTACCTGTAGGTACCTTATTTTGGTTAATAAAAAATAGGAGCAAAGACTTTCTGATTCGCCCTCGTATTTTGCCATAAAATCATGTCATTTCGCTGTATCCATTGAAATTATCAATTCTATTTCACCATTTTTGTGTATTATTTCATATTCTTTTTCTTTCAGAAAAGTCTGAAATTACTCAATATAGCTGGGAACAAGTTGACAAATTTAACGGATTTAAAACATTTACAACATTTAGAAAAGCTGTTTGCAGAGGACAACATGGTATGCACTCTTCAGAACACCTTGAATACATTTAGCAATATGGCACGTTTGACTCATTTGAAATTGAATGGGAATCCCATTTGTAATGTAAGACGATACAGAGACGATGTAGTGGTCACCTGTCTTGAACTCGGTACGAGATAAAATTGTAGCCTAAATTTCCAAAACTTCCGCTCTGCATTTTAAACATCAAACACTAATTTTGACACTTATTACGTGGCAGTTTCTTTATTATATTTAACAAATAATATAATATATTTTATATCTGTGTGTGTGCAAATATCTATTGGAACTTTTTAATTCAGCTACCAACAGTCATTGGGAATAAACCTAGAACAAACCTGATCGTTATTACTCACAAATAAACCAAAAGCCCGTTTGTTTTATATTTAATTGAGAATATTTTTTATCGTTCTAGAAATTTATATTTACTGTATATTTAAAGAAACTTTTTTAATTGCAGGGTTCACGAATTTATTGATACGGCTTGGCGTTTAGATTACATATTTTAATCATATTTAAGTGTGGTATTTAAGTGCTATGTTTTTAAAGTTTAATGTTAACACGTCTAACCAATTCAACCATTTTGTTGTTATTGTTGTTCCAGAAGAGCTTGATGGCAAAGCTATTAACCAAACATACAGAGAGTTCTTGTTAAACTGGAAGCAAAGATTAGCTTTACTTGAAAGAAAAAAGAAAAGTGACAAAATTATTCGTCCATTCCTGGAATCACGTAAGGAATATTTTTAAATCAAATAGGAAACATGCATATGTCAATAATCTTATTTCATCTTAAAATGCAGTGTACTTTTAAAATCTATTTTTCATTCCACATTTGAATGCAAAAATTATAGACCCGATAGCCAGATTTGCTAGTTCATAGGCAAATGGAATATAAGGGACAAATTAGTGAATGAAAATGAGAACTTGGTTGTGATATCACATACATCAGCGTAGAGTTCTCAAAATTATTGGGGGGAGGGGGGGGCAAGCACATTTTATGCACGTTTATACATTACAATATATATAAAATCGCAATTTAGTTCAGATTATTGGGGGGAGGCACGCCCCACGGGCCCATATATCTCTACGTCTATGCTTACATCTTGATCTACGTCATACAAGAAATCTAAGTCCGTATATATCGGTCTCTCACATAAAGATTCCTCTCTACATTAAAACCTATATTAACTCTGAAATATTTCTCAACCGTAAAAAGAATATTTTCCCAATCATTAGTATTATGCTAGCCTACCAATACCTAATATATTTGCAATCGAATCGACATCCACATTTGGCACTTTTTTACTTTAGCTTAAAAAGTTTCGATTCAAAATTCTCTTGTCAAAATTTGTCTCTCTATTCAAACTACAGATCTATCACTTATTCTTGCCTCTCATGCGATTTCCGTTTGATATCTTTCAGTTGTGTTGAATCCGCTGTTTGATGATTTTCCAAATCGTTGCTCTCCTCGCTATGTACGGCGTTCGTTCGTTCTTTCTTTCTCTCTCTCTCTCTCTCTCTCTCTCTCTTTTTCTTTCTTTCTTTCTTTCTTTTTTTAAATAAGAACTTCCTTGAATCACTTTATCTTTTCACGGAAATCAAACATTAATTTTTCAGTATTTCAACTACGAGACAAAAAATTTGAATCATTTTGCCGCACCCTGTGAAAGGCTCCAATTTAGATTTGGCATATCCTTATATGTAAAACCCAACTCACAAGTCGCTGAAACTTTTCTCGTAATCAGTTTGCTAGTAAATCTCACTAAAAGTTACATTATCTGTAAAGAGTGGTGTAGGAAAAAGAACTATCGGGCTTAACCCCCCTCCCCCATTGGATAGCAAAACACGTTTTCTCTAATGATCTCTAATGATTCATTAAAATCACTTGAGCCCCCATAATTCCACTTCACCCCCTATAATTTTTGAAACGTAATGTATATATAATATATGTATGTGCACAATTTTTTTTCAGAGAGCATACATCAGTCCCTGTTATGTGTTCGTCCACCTGGATCAAACAGAAAGAAGCATTCGACTTAAATGCATAAAATTACTGTCACTCAACAACGACAAATAAGAAGGATAAATCATGAAGTTTATAAAAAAATAAGGGAACTATCTTCATTTTTTTGTATTCTTACATCTCTGTACATACTTTTTACAAATAAAAAAATTCTGACAATATGGATTTTTTTATGTTAATGTGGGAAAGGGAGAGTTTTCATCAAAATGACTCTTTGAATAAGTAATTAAACTAACCAGTAGAACTAACCTCATAACTAAATAGAAGTTTAATGAAAAAAAAGCTCTTATTTGAAAATTAAAAAGGAACTAAAAAGGAAAACATCGTTGGGTTCTCTCCTGAGTGCTTTCTTTCTTTGCTTTATTATATCTGACACAGGTTTTTTCCCGCAAATATTCCATAATTCGATATTAGTTTAGTTTTTCTATTGTGTGTGCAATGGTGTATTGTGCGTTCGCGCAGACCTGACGCCTGATAACCGTTAGCAGACGGGTTAGTCCATTGCAGTTTAGGGAAGGGCGTCTTGCCGAAACTGGTTTTTCGCGCGGGAAAAACCAGTTCCTCCAAGACGGCCTTCCCTAAACTGCAATGGACTAACCCGTCTGCTAACGGTATCACACACCAACTAAGCCCCAAGAAATAATACGACAGCAGTTATTTATAAAACCTTAAATTTGGATAGTTACTACTAGTACCCGGATTATTTGCACTAAAAAAAAACAGAAAAATATACATGCAAATATATACTAAAAGCCTTGAAATATTTATATGCACTTGAAAACCATGCGTTTATAATACGTTCGGTGTTGCCATCCCGATCCAAAATGCCTGACGAGTCAGCTCCCCTTTATAGGAGCCTTAGCCTTCCCTCGTCAGGAATGCACGTCGGTCAAGCAATGAAACAAACAACGAAGTGTTGCCGATTCATCGATGGGTTGTGTTGCCAGTTGGATCCCGTTTCCGGTTAAAAAGTTGCTATTAGTGTTGAATGCCGCTCCATCTATCGGCGGTGAAACGCTACATTGAATCAGGTGGGGTGGTAGGCGAAGGTTGAAGAACTGAAAGTAGATTTCTCCAAGATCGACTGAATTATGGAATTGACCTGT
>QLNU02015360.1:59756517-59767142 GCA_006491805.2 Dysdera silvatica
GCGGTTTTGCAATTTTCGTTACACACATTTCCGTTTCAGGATATTTTAACCGCGGAACCTCTGTTTATTGTAAATGTTGTTTAGGTAGGGCGGTGCCGATCCTTCTCTATCAAGTTCATTCTCTACGTATGTACGTGCTTTTTCACTTATTTTAGACGTTTATTGTAAATTACTTTTTATTTCTTAACATATTAAAGTTACGTACATGGATAAGTTTGCCCGATTCATTTTTGTTATTCCATACAAGAACTATACAAATTTTTTCTTGGTTTGTTAGATATTTCTGTTTGCAGCTCTTGCAAGGAGTAATCTATCGCTATACACTAGCAATATTCGTTTATTATACTGAAGGTCGACGTAGATTTTTCAAAATTACTAGTGGTGTCCAAACCCATAGTACGTACATTGAAACGTTACGATATATGTGAAATCATGGGCGCCGACGGCAGAAAAATAGTGGGGGAACAGTATAACAGTAGAAGGCAGCTTGTTAAACAAAGCTGTAGACAGCGGGTGGTCTCAAGGGGGATTCCCCCCCTTTCCCAAATATTTATGCTACCAATACTCATCACCATAGAGTTTCCAAAATTATTAGGAGGGCCCAAGCACATTATATGACCATTTATACATTACAATCAGGGACGGCCGCCCGAGGCCCCGTTTGGATGAGGGCGCCAAACTGAAGTCAAGGTCAAAATTTATTGGGCCAAACTACACGTGTATCCCCTGTGCGATTTGTCGTCAAGACGTGGCAACCCTGTCGCGGCAACCTCCTTTCCGGATTACGTCATCGTGCGCTCGCTTCCCGGCCGCCATACTTTTTTAAGGAGTAATTACCTGTTATACTGAGTTTACTACCTATTATACTCTTTTCAGATTTTTTTAACCAAAAAAACTTCTGTCTTTAAGCATTGATTTTTTATGGCTTTTGGAATCATTTCCTCCACTTCGTCTTTGTGACGCCGACATTGGGATGCTCCACATTCCCCTCATACCTCCTCTCCCTTCTTCCTACCTTCTGCGAAATATGAGTACAACAGCTGATCAATACCAATTTGCGAAGTACGAGTCCAACAGCTTTTCATCGCCGACATTGCGATACTCCACATTCCACTCATCTCCTCCATACCTCCTCTCTCCTTTTTCCCCCCTCCATACCTTCTCTAACCTCTTCCTCCTATATCCGCTCTCCATCCCAAACATACCATCAATTCCAATCTGTTACAAAAATAAATACATTTAAATGGTCGCTCATCCTATCCCTACAACTCACAAACCACCACCGTCACAAACAAACGCTATAACACAGCACAACTACCACACACATGCTTAACGCTCCACAAAACTTTCCCTCTGTTTTAAGAGTATAGCATCAGTTTTGGCGACAAAACAAAAGATACGTCTGCAGTTTGACCATTTATTTAATTGACCCAATAGTAGAAAATTTCTCTAAAAAGATAGTTTAGAGACATTTTTTCAGAGACTTTCTTCCACTTTTATAGGGTATATGGCTCACTGTGCATCTGTGAAAGTCTTCTGATTTCTCTGGAGGGGGCGCCAAAAAGCAATCTGTGTCAGGCCGCCAGAGTTCAGAATCAATCTCGAGCCGTCCCTGATTACAACATATATAAAATTGCAATTTATTTTAAATTATTATGGGGCTCGAGCCCCACGGGCCCATACAACTCTACACCTATGCCAGTACTTATTTATTAGCAAGGTTGTAAAAAAAATTTTCCTCTCCAGAAAAAATGTCTGGTTAAGGCCTTGTTGTTAACAACTCTTTACAGGGATAACAGACATCAACAAAGCAGTGTTTAATTTAAATGTGCTTCTGCTTGATGACATTCACTTTACCATAAAATTAATATTGTAGTTGCATTACTAGTTTCATTTTCACATGCAATGCTCCTTAATAAATTGCGTATTTATTATGCTAATAGTGATGGTGTAGACAGTCCCTTTAATTTATGTCGTTAATTATGAACTTACTAGGCCAAAAAGGTCCTTGAGCTTTCGAAATTAAAACAGTGAAAATATAGTTGTAGTTGTAACATTATTAAAAACGTTAAGTTCAAATAATACGTCAATGAAAACGCTGCCATGCAGAAAAAAGCGCCATACAATACAATCCAACAAAAGGTATAATTACATCAAATAAATGACAAGGTGCATTTTTTTTATTTTACACTAAATATACTACACCAAAAAATATAACCGCATTCCTTAGATTAAAAAAACAATATTTTAAACTTTGAACGTTACCCATTATACAATCTTCGTTTGAAATTTGGGGGGGCATGGAATCCTAATACCAACATTGGGGGTATGCTATAGCATCCTGTGTAAATTGCAACTTATTTAAAATTATTGGGATGAGGATCTCATATAACTCTGTGCCCATAGGCATAACTCTTGAAGGTTCAATATATTGTAAACTAGAAAGGGGGCAAAAAAACCAAAATTGGATGGAAAAAATACAATTTTGCCTCTGAAAAAAACTGGGGGGCATGTGCCCCTGCCAGATTACGTCTATGAACGGCATTGAGTAAGGAAGTAAATTCTTTGTTGTCTGTCAAGAACCGTCATTAGTTTTTAACAAAGGGTTGAGAACATTGTGTATGTGTAAATGTAACATCAGCGACTTTGTGATATAGTAGTTAAACTCCAACTTTTCAACGTATGTAGTTTCAGATAATCCAGTGTTTACAAATATCAACATTCAACAAGTATGTTTATTGTCTTTACAATTTCACATAACCTTGTGTCATTAGTTTTGAGTAGTGGATTTCTATGTAGGCATCCATGACACATATTTGGGGTTGGCAGCTGAGAACCCCACAATAAATTATTACTTTTATATTCAGGGGCTGACAAATCCAAGGCGCCTGGTCGCCATGGCGTCTGAAAAATTTTACCTGACACCTAAATATTTAAGTTCAGTTCTAAAAATATTATTTTAATATTTGAAGTTACCTTACAGAAATTTCGGCATTATCATCGAAACTCCGAAATCACAAATGAAATCGTAGATTGCTTCTTAACATTTAGAATTGTTGTCATAAAACTTGCAATTTTTCTCTTTTTTCAAGTAAACATATTCACAGTTAGAACGGTTTACGGTTACAGTTTCTTTAGCTTATTTACAATGTTGATAATTGATGCAAAACATCGAAATTAATGGTAGCCTATCCAGGTGGATTTGTGTACCGATATCACTTTATAAGGCTAATGACACTTTAAATGGGCCTCCGATAAAGGATTTTGATCCAACTAAATCCATTGACCATTGGTATTATGGTGGAAAATCGAATAGACATATATAATGTAATTTTGTAAGGCTGGATGGCAGCTGACTGATAGCTGTTTAGGTCATTGCATGTTAAAAAATTTACTTTTAATCTAATCTTGTACTATTATATATATATATACAGTCAAATCTCTATTTGACGGAATACCATCGTTTCTCATGGCTTAGCCAGACCTGCAGAGTAATAACATTTTTTACTACACCCCCGCTGCTTCTAAGTTACCAGTTTAGAACAAGAAAATTGTTTATTACTACGAGCCGTATGTCCACAATACAGGAGGCTACCTCACTTCCATCCTTCTTTCTTAAAAATCTTAACTATTCCTTCTATCTAACAGGCCCGCTGAAAAATTGTAAAAGGTAATTTAAAAATAAAATCAAATTCTTTATAAAAAAAACTTCGTTATATAGAAATTGTTTTTCTTAATATGGAAATAAATTTACATGTTAATGTCATTCAAAGTCAAGGTTCCGCCGAAAATTTCATTAAATAGAAAACTTTGTTATATGGAGACTCTACTGTATATGCAACTTTGGTAAAAGAAGTGCCCTGGCACTTCCTTTATGAGATAGATGAATAATTTATCTTTATGTAATACTTGTATGTAGTAGGACTGAAAAATAAATGCCTTGGTTCTACAAGGCCACCTCGACTATACCAGTGTATATACATAGCGTGTTGTTGACTCCTGAGAAAAAGACTGATGCTTGAAATTTTTCAAGTTTTGTCTACCCCTGCTTATATAACAATATTAGTTTGAGCAACTATGTGAAAAATCACCTTCATTTTTTAAAAAAAAAGCGTGCAATAGGTTTAGTTTGTGTGTTTTTTAAGTATTTTCTTTGTAAGGAAGGAAGAGAGTGGCTACACACACACAACCTATGCCTGAGGTCAGCAATTTCCTAAATCTGTCACTGTTAGTTTTATTAAAAGAACTTTTCAAAGGCATTGATAGGGATGGTGCCAGCATGGCGACAAAGCGACAATTGTCGCCAACTCATAACCAATCGTTGCCAAAATCGTAAACATGGACAACGATTTTTTTGTTTGTTCTATTTAGAATGAAAAGGGCATAAGTTTATTCAAAGGCAAATTAAAATAAAATCGATGTAATTGAGGAAAAAGTGTCGAATGATTTTAAGTAATAAACTTTAAACAAAAGCAAATCAGCACACATAAAGCATAAAGAAGTTCCACTTTGGTGGTTGCTATAATTTTTTTTTTTTCTTATTAAAATTGAGTATATACTGTTTTTGCATAAAGGCATACATTGCATACTAAAAATTCTGAAAGTCTTAAGTTTTGGAAGGAGTTCAGTCAAAAGTATAAGCTTTTTGCATTAAAAGACAATACTTTGTATAAAATTACTACAAGTCTCCACATTTCTCAAAAAAAAAATGTTCATCCAAATGCAACTAAAGGAGAGGGGGATAAGTAAATTATCTTGGCTGTAAGGGTCGCATCAGTTTTCTTTCCCTTGTATACAGGGTAATTATAAAGTTTCACTTCCTATAAAATTGGAAACTTGGAAATATTTATTGTAAAAGTCGTCATGGGATTTGATATCCTGAAAAAAAAATCATGACACCACCAGAGGGTAATCAAGGTTTATTCCTGGCATTACATGTTCAATATGCTGTCCATCATTTTCTGAAACCAGGTTAAAGCACAATATTGCACTGTCTACAATAGCTCAAAACGTATTAACTGAAATGTTAAGATTATATCGGTGAACAGCAGTTTTCAGCTTTAGCAAATTTCTGATGTCTTGGAAAAAATGTGCTTTTGAGATAACCCCATAGCCAAAAGTCACATGTGTTAAGGTCTGGTGACTGAGGTTGCCATGAAACAGGAAAAGTGTCAACCAATATGAGGTGGGATCCTGGCATAAAAAGCATACTGTTTAAGATTGGATACCACGAAACTTCTCAACATGAATTCATAGTACAGAGCAGTTATGAATCATGTGATGGATCCTGCCACAAATTGCCCTTCAAAGAAGAATGGTCTAATTCTGACACTAAGGTGTTCATAAAGCCAAAACCCCTAGTTCTGATTCCAGTATACACTACTTTCCTCCCTAGTGGTGACTTTTTGAATTAACTTTTTTCAGGGTAATCCCATGACCACCTTTACAATATTTCCAAGATTGGTAACTTTTGGTTCAGTAGTTTTCATTTTATAGGGGTTTCAAATTGAAACTTCGGTTGTAATCACACTGTTTGTAAACATACCTACTTTTTAAATGGAATAAAAGATCAAGCTCTAGCTTTGTGATTATAATTGAACTTGTTTATAATAACTCAAATCGAGCTGAATGACCATGTTAACATTTCATGTTGGTTTCTTTCTTTTTTATTTAAAATGCCTTTTTTTGGTGTGTGAATTTTCATTCTATAATCCAATTATAAATAGCTTTGGTTTGTATTAATGAATTTTATTTATAGTCTTGAAATTTGTTTTGGTTATACAAATTTTAATATATTATTTACTAATGATTAGTGACTGGTAATAGACTAACAAGGGGAAACCATGGTGAGTGCGCTGCTAATTTTGATGAAAGTACAGCCAAAATAAGGAAATACGTATCTCGGCATTCATGCCAATGCGCATTATTTTCGAAGATATGCATTTTTAAAGATTTTGCATCCGATATATAAGCTTAAAATAAGACATCCTTTGCAAACTAATAGGTAGCTTAGTTGGTCATTTGCCAGCCCTGCGCTTTATGTTTTTGCATTCGATGCCTGCGGAAATCGATCACTTTTTTTTAATGTATCCTTTTTATATATTTATGTATTTTTATTAATAAAAATGTTTTTCTTAGAATTGGATTTTGTTTATAAACTTACTTTAATAAAATTCATATTTATATATTTAATTCTGTGATACTATTTTTCGCAGTTATAATTTTTACACGAATTTTAATATTTTATTGAAGAGTTGTAAAGGTACAAAAAGTTTAGGAGTTAGCTGTAAGTTTTTATGTGAATATAACTTTTATAAAATTTGCGTACTCATTGTCAACCTGTGAAGGGATGAAATTACACCAATAATGCAGTTTTGTTTTATTTAAGGATTGAAAGATTTTTTCTGAAAACTTTTAACAATTCCATTAAATAAAAAAGAAAACTGCGTTAATTCGTCTTATTTTGTCATTATTAGCCTTTGCAGTCATCCACTATTAGCATCTATTACGCCTAATATTTTTTTAAAATATATTTATCTATTGACAAACGCATTTTTAGTATGTAATATTTTATTTTATAACATATAAACATCATTTTATTTTATAACATATAAACATTTTATGCGCATCTCATTTATGTGCATTTTATTTATATAGAAACATTTTATTTTATAAAATGCAATCAATTTTATTTTAAAACTGACTGACGTGAACATATTTTTTGTGTATCACTATCGGAGGTGTCGGAATTGTTTACTGGTACACAATTTTGGATGATAATTATCATAAAAACATAAAAAAATTCTACAACGTGAGCATTTTATAAATGAATTGTTCGAACAACTGATTTTCTTTGTCTAATATCATCTGGAAAACAAATACCATCTACATTTTCAAAAACGCTTCTTTCGTTTGTTAACTTTGCAACAAACCAAGAGTACTGTAATGTATTCTTAAAATTCGGCGCCGAAAGTTGATTGTGAATAAGTGAATGGATCTTCAAAGCATCTATCTGCTCGCGTGTTTAAATGACTATTTTTTTGTAAGCTTTCAACACAATTTTGTAACCTTTTAATGAAATTTTTTACTTGACGGAAGAAGTACACATCACGAGGTTAACAGTATGGGGTACAATGAGGTGGAATTACTTCAACAGTAGAAGAAGAGGTGCCGTCGTCATTTGTAAAAACATTATTAAAGTGTGCTGGATCTACTTAATTACATTGCAGGCTGGATGGCTACACCAAAACTTTTTCTACTTTTCAACTTTTTAATAATCAACAATTAAAATTCGAGTAGAAATTATCACTGCCAATAAGCATACAATTAACATATAACTACATAAATATGAATTTTATTAAAGTAAGTTTATGAACAAAATCCGATTGTAAGCGAAGTATTTTTACTAATAAAAATACATAAATAAAATGATACATTTAAAAATTATTAATATTTATTTATTACATCGATGCAAAACACGAAGCGCAGGGCAGGCAACTTACCAACTAAGCTACCGATTGGCTTGCAGAGGATGTCGTATTTTAAGCTCATAGGATGAAAAATCTTTAAATCATTAAAAATCAATATCTCCGAAAATATGCCGCATTGGCGCGAATGCCCAGACACGTATTTCCTTATTTTGGCTCTACTTTCATCAAAATCGGTGGCACACTTACATTGGCTTCCCCTTGTAAGACTTGGTTTAAAAAACCTAGAACAGTTTAAAACTGAAATTAGCCAAATACCATGGGTATTTTTGTAAGTATGTTATATCCAAGGTAAAATATTAGAACACAGTGTCACCGCCAATAAAGTAATTTGGCGAGTTTTCCCCATTTTTGGCAACTCTTGTTGATAACTGACAGGGTTGCCACTTGCAGCCTTTTTACCCTCTACAGACACAGTTTCCTTATTTCATACAACCGATTTACCATGCGCATGCAAGCAATCATTGCACAATTTTTTGCTTTATCCATTCGGCTCAGTGTCAGTTACATTGTTCGATTAGTAATTCTCTGACATTTTTCTGACGCTGTGATTTTCTCGAATCAGTGAAGGGTAAGTGGTGGAGAGACTCCTACAACCCCCTGCTTCGGGCTTCGCCCTTGCTGCCTGTTTGTGTAGTCTTCGAGCTTTCCTGTATCAGTATAATGATGGATAACTGAAAACATGAGCAGCTCATGAAAAATAGACCTTGACATGTCACATAAAAAACCGCTTAGCGACTATTTTCGCAGTCGCCAATTTGGCAAGAAACTGGTACTATATTCTAAAATTTAACCGTATCCAATATACAATTTTTGATTTCTGATTATGTAACTAATTTAAGGTAATTTTTTTTCCATGGAACTAGTAATTTTCAACCAAGCTTTGTAATTAAAATCTTCAGTCATATTGAAGCATTGTATTGGCAAGCAAGTATTGGCAAGTTAACTATATAGTTATATGTATTTTTTATTATAATTATCGATGTATGTGCATGTGTAGGACAGTAATGTGACATTTTTGTAAGTAAGAAAAATTTTACTTTGTTATATATTTATGAAACTATTTCACAATTTGCATATTTCGTTTTAGAAATTTCGAAATGTCTAGCCGAAAAACTAAAGGGCGCACCACGAAAAAACGTGCGCAACGTGCAACTTCAAATGTATTTGCTATGTTTGATCAAGCTCAAATTCAAGAATTTAAGGAAGCATTTAATATGATTGACCAGAATCGTGATGGCTTCATTGATAAAGAGGATCTGCACGATATGTTAGCGTCGCTTGGTTGGTGTTGATTTGTATTTTATTTTTTTTATTGCTAGTTAGTCTAAGTATTTAAAAGGATGTATTGCTCATTATCATACCACTCCATTTGCCCTTAGGCAAAATTGCCTATTTGTCCTTGCACCATAAAAATACAACCATTTAACCAAAATTGCCTATGGTAATGTCAAATGAAACTAAACTCGCATTTTCAAAACACAGTATGAAACTATTCATGTTTCTTAATTAAAACTATATAACAAAAGCCAGTTGTCTTGCCATTCAAGCAGAACATGGCTAAATTGCACAGTAATTAGTGAAATAGTATTATATATTTTATGGTGCAAAGTAAGCTTATGCTGCACCAAAAATTAGTTTTCTGGGGATCCAAATCTATGGAGCGGAGACCAGAGTTTTATGCATAGTAAGGAACTGCATTTTCACTGTACCACTACAGTAGTAACATTCATAGAAAGACTAAAATAATGTGCAACATGAGATAAACATAAATATAATTTACTTTATACAAATTTAAACATTACTTCATTTCTTTTCTTTTTTTAATGGAGGAGTAATGTTATGTAACTTTTATAATTAAAATTTAACACTGTTAGATATAGGGTGACAAACTCTCCCATGTTTCCTGAATTTTCTTGTATTTCAGTAATTTTTTCACTGTCCCAGCTCCTGTATTAACATTGTTTGTGAAATTTTCACAAGAACATAGAAAAAAAAATTGCTTAATTTTACAATATCAGTGACAAATACATATACGGTATGTCAGAACTGTGAAACATGTAAATTTAAAACTAATATTATGGCATAACACTATGCAAAATGAATGAAAAAAGCAAGTCCAACATTTTAGACATAGTATAATTTATTTAACAAAAATCATTGGAATAGCATAACTTCAAGTGTGCCCCTAATTAAATAGCCACATTTCATGTGTATGTCATGATGGTTAGTAATGATGATACATATGGATTGTGACTTTTGTATTCAGTTCAAGGTGGGGGTATTGCAACCCATTAGAGATATTCACTTTTGAATACACTCTACACCATTGACAAAATCGATGTGTTTTTCTGAGTGTAATTTGTCTGTCCTTGTGAGAATACATATGATGTGAGCGAAGCATCAGGGTGGCTATGAACTTTTTTCTGTCCAAAGGCTAATTTACTATTCTGTTGGTCACAGGTTAGTACAGGTGAAACCCCATTGTAAGTAGCCTTCTGGTCTGAGATGGGGTTAACTCAGTCAGTGACCATTTAATTTCCTCCAGTAAATAAAATTTTCATGGATAATTTAAAAAACAAAAAATAAACGATGCATGATGTACATGTAAATAAAAAAAAACGAAAACTGGTAGTGACGAAAGTACTAATACAAAAGTTCTCCCTACATTTATTGTCATAACATCTGAAAAGCCTGAGTTTAAAAAATTGTCACTATTTGTCATTGAAAAAACAATAAAAGGAATATGTAGAACCGTGAATAGTATAAAAAAAAACAGATTCGGTGACCTATTAATAGAAACAAATAATCAACCATCTGCATTGCTACTTAACCATAAAAAAATAGCTAATATAGAAGCTTCTGCACATAACACATTAAATAACTCACATGGCGTAATCTCAGAAATTGACTTAATAGATATTGATGAAGAGGAAATAGTTACTGAACTGTTATATCAAGGAGTCACCACAGCAAAAAAAAAATTAACTTATGTAGAGATGGACAAATAATTAAAACAAAACACATCATCCTGACATTCAATAAACCCAAGTTATCTACATCCATTAAAGCCGGCTATCTGTTATGTAAAATCCGACCATATATATGTAACCCTACCAGATGTTTCTAATACCAAAG
>QLNU02015360.1:59771176-59791381 GCA_006491805.2 Dysdera silvatica
TCTATTATCTGGTTTGTGATGGTAGTAACCGTAGTATAGTTTTCTAAGTTTATTTCGCCAGGTTTTTCGAATCGCATGCGCCGAAAATCAATTCATACCAAATTGTGTATGCAGTTGAAGCTCTTTTTCCAAGAAATTAGTTAATTTATTTTACGAAAATTGACTTTTTCAACGGTTGGGGATTTCAGTAACAGTCAAACGGAGAAAAGATGGTCTGGGTTCAGAAAACGACCGAAATTCTTTATTCCCTTTCTTTCGTATTGTTTTTGTTAGACCGTGGACCTAGATTGCTGTTGCTAGATGGTTAATGCAAAGAAGAAAAGAAGGAAGTTTTACTTCTCCCTTATTCTGCGCGCAGATTTTCTTTTCCATGGAAACAATTTGTGCCCGGTATTGACACGTTACAAAGTATCAAACTTCCAATTCATTCCTCATGGTGTCATTATATATGTATTATTAAATTGGGTTGTTTTTTCACATGCTGCAATATAATAAAAAAAAAAAGCATTAACATATGTAACATAATTAGAAAGTGAATGGCGCATTAAAAGAAAATAAATCTACCGAGCCAATTATTATATTGGGGAATAAACACAAATACTAGTTTTTATCACTGTTACATGGACAGTCCGTTAAGCATTATCCTGTTCCATAATTTTTGCGTTCTATTTCTGAAAGGAAGGAAGGCTGAACGTGATTCAGGGATTACGTTAAGCTTTTCTTTTTTTACACATTAGATCCGGGTTAGTTCGTGTTTTCTGAGAGCGCAGCCTTACGTAAAAACGGTTATTAAAACGTGCTGCGTGATACCACGTGGCGATACATGGTGACAACCGAGTTTTTATGGTACTGCAAGTCATGATAGAATGCCAGTACCGCGTTAAATTGTAACGACCTTTACATTTTTTTATATGCTCGTAAGCTATAAGGGCGCATTCCAGAAATCTTCGAAAGGGGGAAGTATTCAAGTATTACGTAAGCAATATTTTGGCCATTTTATACCCCCCCCAATCTAAGGTAAATTGTTAACAATTTAAAAGTAGAAAATAGAAAACTTTTTGGTATACTTATAGACGGGAACAGTCCTAGCCATTGCCGGGGGCTCCTATTTATTTATTACATACGTATGTTTTTATTATAAATGATACGTTTTCTCTTGTTTTTTGTTTATTCTCCCTAAAAAATAACCACTAGATCATGGCTTTTTAAAGTTTGTGTACTAGTACATGATACTTAATTTTATATTGTATTAAAATATAAAGTGGTAATACTGTTTTGTTGTAATTTGGAATAATAATAAATTGATTGTCTTAACGCAAAACGCAGGGCTCGATTCAACAACCACTTAGGTTAAATCGGCGTAAGGCCGGCCCTTCCTGGACACTCCCACTTCCGTGTAGGTTCCAAAGTGCACGCATCTAACTGTATTATCTATAAACGCATGGGCTAAATAGGAAGGTAGGGACTGAACGCTGAAATCGCAACTTCTATAGAGCAGAGGATATTCAGATCGTAAAATGAATAATTCAACTGTGGATATACAGATACACAAATATATTCAGAAGTTTCGGGCCCAAAATTAAGATTGAAGTTACGTTTAAACCTAAATAATGCAAGGTCCTTGTGGAGGCTCCAAAATCGCATAACCCCCCACTGCGATGCAATTTTTCATGTATACATATGAATATACAGAGTTAAAAATCTCTATAATCACCACCCCCTATGAACTTTGTGTGTAAATCTATGGCATATTTATAACTTTGCAATTTTATTTACTATTATTTTTTAAAGTTCGGCCTTGAATGGAATAATTGACTAATTTTTGTAGCTCGTGAAATCTCGGCTGTCCAATAGAAATCTGTCCGTTGCGAACAGCGACTAAAACGATCTATATTTATCGAAATATTTCATCGGGGGAATTTCGGAGGCTGACAGGGAGTTGATGAGTTCTTGAACACGAAGAGGACTAGGATTTTCCTAATTGAGGATTTAGTTGATCAAGGGTCTTTCACAGTCCTCATTTTCTGCGAGATAAGTTGATGCCCTCAACGCGAAGCTCTCGAGAATGAGTTCTCTATAATAACTGATCTCGGCGTACACGTGTTTCCTAATCGATTTTCTGAATGACTATTTCGAAATGACGCCTGATTTTGCCGGGGTTATTCTCACCCACCCCGCGCCCGTATATATATATATATAAATGGGGTTATTTCGCGTGAACCCAGTTTTAAAAACTGCGTCACGGTCGTCTGTCGTTGGTTCATTCTTCTCTTGCCACCATTAGTTGTAGCTGTGGGAGCAGTACACGTCATGGCACCAGAGAGGCGCTATTGCACCTCGATCTTCAACATCGATAGCATGACGTCATTTTGCCCTACCCAATGTTGTCTTTTATTTTTTTTTTCCTCTCAAAGGTTTTCGAACTCTTGGTGGAAGGCTTCCTCTCATGGAAGTTCCATTCGTCAACTATCAATATTTTTTACGTTTTGGATGAAAGCTGCATTTCATCAGAGTTCGATCCAGAGGCGGACTAGGTCTTCTGAACCGGCGAATACTTTGCATTTTCGGAGGGCGCGAGTCCTATCGCCCACGAGGGCGCACCGGCCCTCGGTCCGCCCGTGAATATAACTTAATATCAGCTTCACACAAAGTATGTGCAAATTTGTACAAAATATAGAATTGATTTAATTCTGTATGTAGCATAAGTTTGTACTACTTGCATTAATTGTACTTCTAATGTTATCACTATTTTGCTTATACATATAACTGAAATCCGGAATATATGCCAATGCATATGCAACTACAATGTATACATTACTCTTTTTTAGCGTTAGTGCATATCAATGCATAAAAACGGTCAATTTTCACAGTAAATGTATATTTTAAGTGTTTTAGGGATTTTAAGCATCTTAATCTTTTATCGGATAAAATTTTATCAATCAAAATACAGTTTTATCAATATCAAAGATGTGGAGCTACCGACAGAAATTACTGTTACCAATGTAAAATTTTATGAATGATATCCAATAACCTCAGTAAGCGTGGCAAGGACCTTTTTGGCCATAAAAGTGCTATAAATGACAGAAAATAAAGCTTAACTGTGTTCAAAATATTGACAGGTACATTGTGATGTACTGAAACATAAATTATGCTGCATAAAGAATATCATGCTATGCATATCGCATATTTCTACTCGGCTAGTATTTAAAAAACAAATGTCCTATATTTAAAACAAATATTTTTTTTTATAAGTAAATGTAAAAAAAAAAAATATTTAAATGCATAATTTTTCGTACGTAATTTTTGCACTTTTTTTTAAATGCATTTGTATAGAAATGCATATAGTGAAGATTTTAGTGAATGTTTGCATGTGTATGTATGTGTGTATGTAATATGTATATATATAAATTATTTACAGATATGAAGAGTACAAAATTTAATCCCACTTGCCAATATTTATCCGCTCAAAAATCATACATGTAAGATATTATTTCCCTTCATAAGGTCCTCGTTCGTCTAGTAGGTCAAGACACCGCGGGCTCAAAGCGGGGACCCTGGTTCGAATCCGAGATGAGGACGGCGTCTCTTTTTCTCCTAAACAAAAATAGCTCTAGTTTGAGCTACTAATATGTGGGTGTCAAATTTATTTGTAATACAAATTATACAATCATTTATTTTTGAAACGAAATGCAATTTTTTTTTCTTTCGAAACGCTAACTAGAGGTAGGGAAATGGCCTCGCACCTCCATGTAAAAAAAAAAAATATATATATATCCCTTCTTAGAAAAACGAAAATTCAAATGAATGCTTTTTTTTTTATCCAAAGCCATTTTCTAGCCTTTCGGCCATTAGTGTTCTAGCGGCCCAATATCGGTGTGGCAGATTGAAAACAACAACAAAAAATATAGATTTTCGACAGAATTATCGTCCATGATATTTTGTAGCCTTAAGCACGAAAGAAGATGGTTCCCTGTCATCAGATCAAGTTCACACAAAGGGCATGTATGTGAATTAGTCAGGTTAATTCGGTGGAGATATTGTTACAGGTAGTCATGTCCAGTCGTAAGTCTGAAGCAAGCTACCCCGACCTTCCTTGGGAGATCTTTTGGTATTGTGTATTTCAGGAGATAGTCCCAACTTTTCCCAGTAATTTTATCAGAATAATGTCTTTGTCGTTTTAAATTAGATTTGATGATTCTTTTCTTAGATTGTATTTCAACTGGAGGGTTGGCGTTGTGACGTCTTAACCGAAAGATTTGGTAGCGTTGGTATCCAAGCACGAGGCGTTTAGGTGCTTTTTAATATTTATTTACACTCACAGCTATATATACACTTAAATTATACGAAATTGAAGATATTGGTCGAAGACGAGAATACAAAAGATAGAAAACAGAGGGACTATTTACAGCTGTGTACCGATAAGATTTAGTCGCACGACGAGATAAGATTACAAAAATATTACTGCTCACCAAGTGTGACGCAGAGAGTCGCTATTCAGCCTCAGGGCGAGGTCTCGAAGCACACAAAAATTCCAGCGTTTGCCAGTTTTGTTGCAAAATTTTAGTAGGAGGAGTTACTTGGAAGTAACGCTGCCATTGGATTAAAAGGTTTGCGCAAGCGCATAAAAGCGAATTTCAGGTGCAGTTGGGGCTACTGGACATCATTCGGCAATAGGCAATAAAGGAGCTTAAGGCGTTGATAGGTCTCGAGTCCAGACTATCCGTACTGTCAAACTTTGGAGTTGTACGATTTCTATAGTGTCAAAGTGTTACTTGAGTAGCGATTTATGCTTCCGGGAACAAAACCCACATAGCATTATATGTGTGGTCCGCAGTTGATCTTTGAACTGTTGCAGAGGAAATCTTGAAATTTTAGTAAAATGGTGAGAGGTTTGAAAGAAAAAGTCACACAGGCATTGTCGATACGAAAGGAAGAGGGGGTATTCCGAACTAATCTTCGAGGGAAAGTATACAAATTTAGTTCGCTAAATTTAAGGTGTAGCATTAGACACTACAGCGTTGTTGCTCAGATGATCCCAGCTTAGCCAGTTGGTTTGCCTTCTCATTACCAAATACATCCCAATGGCTTGGGATCCATTGGAATGTAATTGATTTGCCGCTGTCAATTGTTAAGCTTATGGACTCTCGACAGCCCTATACTCTTGGAGAGTCATTGCAACATTGAGATGCAAGTGCAGTAATGGCTGCTTGTGAGTCACTTAAAATGACTACCTTATTTTCAGTACAACCAATGGCATCAATATTATCAAATGAATATTACGTGGCGAAACATTGACGTAGGAGTTATAAGCCCTCCGTTAGACCGGGACTAGTTACAAAATTACCATATTTCTTTGGAAAAACATTTAAATATATTTCACCGCTTTGTACATTTGTAAGACATTGATTTTTCTTTACTGTTGTGATTTTTTAATCGGCTACTGATAATTTTGTCCTTATAAAATCTACCCTTTTTTAAAAATTATAGCGAATGCACGACGTGCATGGTTTCTGCGCAGTTACAGCGAAAACGTAAATCGACAAGCTTTTTCTGAGGAATTTTTCCTTACAGACTCTATCGGTAATTTCCATTTTTCAAGTGTTGAACAAATTCGAGGAAATTTACGTAGCTGTCATTATTAATTGTGATAGATATGTCCGTGCCGGGTGGCGTGTAAAACTGGCATGAGCAGATATCGTACCCTTTGCGACGAAAGTGTTACAACTAAAAAAAAAAAAACAATTTTCAGGAAACGCAGAAAACTATTTCCGGCTGAATTGAGGGATTTTGTGTTCATTTAATGGCTTCAATCTTAAAATCAGTTTCTGAAAGCATCGGATGAGGCAAAATTTGTTTCAATTATTAGACCAAAACTCTCGTTATCACGACTTTTTGGGTTATAACGGTATATCAGATTCTTTTAGTATTTGAGTGATGTACTATTTCAAGTTATAGCGTTTTTGTTATTCATTTTTTGACATTTAACAGTACTGATGCCGAAAAAGAACTAAAAGGGGGAAGTACTATTTTGAAGAAAAGAAAGCTGGACGTCATGCTTTCCATTTAAATACCAGTGTTCTATAGGCTTTTATTTTTTGCTAAAATTAAAATTTATTTCAATAAAATTGAATTTGATTTATTATATACAAAGAAGAGATAATACTTCAATATAAGTTAATATTGTTTAATGTTTATGTTTCAATTTATGAGTTTGTTTTTCAACATATCGCACCCTTGCGACGAAAGTGTTACAACTCAAAATTCGGTGAAAATTACTTAATGTTACAATGTAGAAAACAGTGCTGCATTTTGCCATGCAAAATGTTAGGTCATAAGTTATTTGGGTTTCTGCTAGTTGGCACATGTCATTAGATGAACACAACATCCCTCAATTCAACCAGAAACAGTTTTTTGCATTTTTTAAAATTGGGACTCTTTGAATTATAACACTCCCGTCGCAAGGGTGCGATGTTACATTGTCGATGTAAAAAAGTTTTTGGCGTATATTGAATGTAGCAATTTTTATGTTCCTACTACTGATTTGGAGTCGGCGGCAAAAGGTAACATTGGGGCGGCAAAAGTAGCACTGGGACAGCAAAAATAGCCTAGGGGCGGCAAAATGGTAAATCCGCCCATGATCTTAGGTAATGTGATTCTACTCTAGGTATCGCCCGGATCCACTGTGGATGGCTTGCGTGTTTTCCTCTTTTGTCTGGAGAAATAAGCTCTGGTTTCCCTTTCTTGGTCAATGCTATTGAGATGATCCTGCTATTAGTATCCAGAGTGGCCATAAAAAACGATTTGCATACCCTAATGCGGTCTCCTTGAACTTCGAAGTAGAAGGCTGTGTTTATCTTTCGTAAGTTTGGGTACAGGAGTAACGATATTTCGGTTTAATTTCACTTGTATGTCGGACAATGTACTCACGCTGCTTCTCTACATTAGGGTAAATTCAAGTAGTACGTAAGCAATATTTTGGCCATTTTATACGGTAAGCACAAATTAACATTGGCTGACGTAGGTAAATGAGCACAACAGCAGTCCGCATCCCCTACAAAGGTTCTTACTTAATACTTGAACATTCCCTTAACCAAGCCCAATAAGCAGACAAAAGTAGCCCTCAATCTTCAATACGGCAGGATGCAACACCGTTTTCTACATCTGGTTGTAACATTTTGACGAATTTTGTACGAATTTTGAGTTGTAACACTTTCGTTGCAAGGGTTCGATATGCAAGTACGGGGAATATTCCATTTCTCTTAGGGACTATTGCGATTTACTGATTTTATTGTTGATTCGTATTTATGCATGTTGATCTGTGGTTTGAACTGAAAAAATAATCATCTCCCTTTCCGTCAGTCATCGAACATGCAAAATTGGATAAAAAGCATACCTCAGAGATATTGCTTCATTCCAGACCAGGGCAATAAAGTGAGTCACATAATTGTTTTGGTTTTTCAATGTACAGATGAAATTTACGTTTGCACTGTACTATAGTGTAGGAAGTGTGCAATAGTATTGTATCTGAAAAAACAAGATACACACAGGGGCGGACTGAGTCCTCTCAAAAGGCCCATACCTTGAATTTTTGGAGGGCGCGAGTCCTGTCACCATGAGAAGGCGCACTAATGACTCGGCGGCCCAGTCCGCCCCTGGATTCAAATCTGCGATATTAATGATGTTTGGGGGGCATTGCTTTTCAGAGTATGCTGATTTAGAAAGTATCCGTGCTCAATAGAGATTTCGTACAGTCGAACCTCGTTAAGACGAACACCAAAGGGAACAGAAAATCTGTTCGTATTAACAGTAATTCGTATTATCCGTAATAAATGGGGGATCGTATTACTAAGTTATTTATTTCATCTTTGATTATCATATGCACATTTTGCTATTATATACGTTATTAATTTATTATTGTATTTTATTATATTGGCTTTATTATAATACATTGTGTAACAAAAATAATAGTATATACATACCTGTAAAGTGGATATTATGTGTAGTTGATAGATTCGAAAAATCCTTGTTTTACTATATATATATACTATGGTTTAGTAAATATTTATTTGTTCCGGATTACATACTGTGCCAATAAAAATTTTTAAATTGTAGTAGTTCGCTTAAAAAATACAGTAATTTCAGATTGCTTTCGCTTTCTGTCGTCAAAAACTCTAGTTTGTCCACAGTTTCTAAAGGGACCCCAAAATACGCTCCTTGCATCAAAAAACGCTGCACAGCTTGCAACGCAGTGAAAGCCTCCATCAGGTTAACAGGAATTTCGTTTGAAGTGACAGAGTTGTCAATGTCTTCGTCAGTATCCAAAAAATAGTGATTACTTTCCGACAAATGTTTTATCATGCCATTGGCGGCCTCAGCTATTTCGGCGTCTGTTGAAACACATCATGCCATTATGTTTCTGTGGGTTGAGACATTCATCAAATGTAACAGAATCGAGAAGAACGCCACAAGCTCATGCATCGGTTATGTCGAATTCAACCCTATCTTCCGTTGTGATTTCTTCTTCTATGGCATTTTTAACAGATTTATGGTAACAGCAAATATATTCTAGTTCTTATCGCATGTAAATTTAACAGGAAATGTTTGTTATGCAAGTGTATATAAAAGTCGCCACTCCTGCATGTTTAGCCTGGCGGCTATTCTGTTGAAATTATGAGTGAGAAGCTCTGAACTTATAAAACGCGTTTTGTTCTCATTAAGCCGGGGAAATTTTCCAAGAGCCATTGATTATCAGTTCGTGGTAAACGGTATTTCGTCTTAACCATGTTCGTGTTAAAGGAAAAAATAACATGGGGATTCCTATACTGTTAGACGGAACCTTAAAAAACGGTTCGTATTAAAAGTAATTCGTCTTAAGCATGTTCGTTTTAATGAGGTTCGACTGTACTAGAATGCTTTCCGAAGACTTGGCTTGTGCCATACTGTTTAATAACACATCAGTCGTTTCATCACTAATTGCAGCTAAAATTATTAGAAGCTGACTTGACCGTGTCGATAATGAGGGTGGAATTTCGTCCGTTTGAACTTTATTTTTGCTTGTAGCCGCATGCGTAATTTCTCACTTGGTTTTCAGAGCCTGCCGTTTCAGAAAGAGTAACTTTCCGCACCCTCCATGATCTCTCTGGAGAGGGCGAGAGAACAGCAATTATAAACCTCTATGGCAGCGTTTCTCAACTTGGGGGTCCCGGTGTTATTCAAGCGGGGTCGCGAAATTAGCCTACAACTTTACACGTTAACAATAATGAAATCATTTTATGATTAGAAGAAAAATCATTTATTATAAGCATTTTACTTATAGTTGTAAGTACATACACCCTATAACAAAAAAAATCGACGCACCAAGAAGTAGTTGTCCGATTGCGATAAAAATTGGTGGATGTGAAGAACATACATAGAAAAAGAAACGATTAAAATTTCAGAACAATTGAATGATTTATTGCAGAGTTTGACCGTTACAAAGGGAGGAAGTCAATAAGGCGTTGGTCCACCTCTGGCCTGGATGCAAGCTGTCACCCGGCGTGGCATAGACTGATAAAGATCCCGGATGGTGTCCTGCGGAATTTCTTGCCAAATTGTCTCCAACTGTCGGGCTAAATCGTCAACATTCCGGGATGGTTGCAATCGCCTTCCCATAGCGTCCCAAATGTGCTCTATGGGAGAGAGATCAGGAGACCTAGCTTGCCAAGGAAGTGTTGGGCAAGCTTGAAGACAATTCATAGCAACACGTGCCGTGTGCGGCCGGGCATTGTCTTGTTGAAACGTAAGTCCAGGGTGTCGCAAAAGGAACGGTAACACAACCGGTCGTAGAATGTCGTCTACGTACCGCTGTGCTGTAAGTGTGCCAGAAATGACCACCAAAGGGGTCCGGCTATCAAAGGAGATGGCACCCCAGACCATAACGCCCTGTTGTGGGCATGTGTGGCGTGCGATAGTAAGGGCAGGATCCCCACGCTGCCCTGGACGTCTCCAGACACGTCTGCGGTTGTCGTCAGGACACAGTTGGAAACGGGACTCGTCACTAAAGACTATACGTCCCCAGTCAGCGCAGTTCCAAGTTGATCGAGCCCGGCACCACTGTAATCGGACTTGACGGTGTAAAGGCGTGAGAGGTAAGCGGCGTAACGGTCGGCGCGAGCGTAAATTCCGCTCTCTCAGTCGTCTGCAGAGGGTCATGTTGGACACATGTGTGCGGGCCACACGTTGGATAGTTGATAACGACGAATCCGGTGCTGTGACAGCTGCTCTGACAATCGCTCTGTCTTCCCGTTCTGTTGTGGCCCTAGGTCGACCGCTGCCGTCCCGACGCTGACATCTGCCGTTGTTGACCCACTCTTGCCAGCACCGTCCAATCGCCGCATCGCTTCGACCCACATGTCCAGCGATTCTTCGATTCGTCCAACCAGCCTCTTTCAATCCGATAGCACGACCTCTTTCAAACTCTGACATATGCTCGTAATGAGCACGAATCTTTCGGCGAGGCATTGTTACAGTCGACGTAAGATATCCGCAGTCAAAATGCAACAGAAATTTTGACCACATATTGAGAATCGCTCCTTATATACACCTGCTGAATGCGCAGTTCCGATGCGCTGGAGTTCCCGCTATTCATTCATTGGACACCAAATTTTAATCATTTGCATGTTCGGTCAAAATGTCTTTGCATACGAAATTTCATTACAATCGGACAACTCCTTCTTGGTGAGTGGATTTTTTTGTTATAGAGTGTATATAAAGAAAATAAATTGATGGTTGCGTTTATTTTTCATGTAAAAATTTCTCCATACGTGGATCGATGAATATTAGAAATACACGTAAGCGAATTGTTTTCAACTGATAAAAGACGATTCCGATATTTACATATCAAGATAGAACCTGTAAATAGCTCATGCTTGTACATTTCATACATCCATGCTCACACACGTCGCTATCAGCCCAGCTAAATAGCTTAAACTAGGTTTCATTCGGTTGAAGGGAGGGGTCGCGAAATATCATATATATATATATTTTTGGGGGTCATGGAGCTAAAAAGGTTGAGAATCACTGCTCTGTGGCAACACCAATGTTGAAAATGAGTCTCAGGCTCTGCAGACTTTTTCAGTAATTGATCATTTGCTGGATACAATCATTCGTGCAGTACCTTTTAAGTTTCATCATTATCTCCTTTACTATTTAACATTTCAGTTTATCTTTAGAGATTTCGCTCGTTCTAGATATCTCTTCTTTGATACTGTGCAGATATACCGACAATGATTGATCGCGGATGCTCTTTGTTTACGCCAAATCGATAAAAGGTTCGCTCGCCTCGGGAGTTTCGCAGAACGGTTTCTCTGAACAGATCGTGTGTGCATTTGGTTTCCAGACTTAAAAATTACGACGTGCCAGACAGACAAACATTTTTAAAATTACGACGTTTGATCATTTTCGGCGTAAACTAAACATGCCGTGGTTCACTGAATCATTATACCCACGTGTCAGAACCGGCCATTCAAGAAAAAACAAAAAACGAACGGCTTCACCATAATTGGTTTCTTTCTTTATTGTTAGGCCACGGTGTACTGGTAAATCAGGAAAAAAAAAAACTCTTCTCATTTTTGAACTCTTGGCCATATATCACATTTTATTTCTTTTATTATTTCCTCCTGTCGTAATTGCGGAAAAAAGGGCTTCCAGAAATACAAACGCGTCTCTGGGAATTGCTATTAGACTTGATTGCCGAACGTTAAATTATACAACGTACAGTATGCCACGTGAAAGATATTTTGTCCTTACGTATGATCCATTCCCGATGTTAAATGTGTCATTTTAGTAGTTTACATGGGTTGTCTGAACCCCCACGTTAGGTATCCCTATTGTTTGACATGCGATGGGGGGGGGGGGGTTGAACCTTTCAGTCTTTTTGATATGAATTTTAGGTATTTGCTGACAGCTGTGTTGGCACAAAAATACAGAACAAACAGGTTTTAGTCTCAGCTGCCTTGAAAATCATCCATTGCTATGCCTATTTCAATTGATGCCAGCTGAGCTATTGGGCTTTGCAATGGCTGTAGGCCAGTAAAACTTTACAACTGGGAACAAACAGCTGGCATTCCCCTTTCATTAGAGTGCGGTTTTTAGGAAGATGCGTCAGCCTCTTGATGACCACGTGACCCCTGACCAGCGATGACTGGGTCGCCCTTGAGCTGTATCTTGGAGGATGTTGTGCAAAATATCTTGCAACATGCTAGTCGATTCATTTTTCCCCAAACAATCGAAATATTAGATAAATCTTGCTACTTCACCTCCCCCCCTCCGGTCCCCTTCTTTTTCAAACCTTTTGTCCTGACAATTATTTTCATTTCCCTTTGCCTTATAGTTTGCAGTGTTTGTAGAAGGATGAAAAAAAATTGGTGGAGGAGGCTACAGTAGTCAGTGTTGAAATGATTACGGGTTCCGGTGCAGGTGTCCGCTGGAATAGGAAGTGACAGATACGTATTTTAAATCTGGAGAAAAATATATGACTAGGAAATTTTGCCATGACGTTATATTTTAAACCATAGCATTCCTCAGTTGGTCAAGCGTATCTTGTTAATTTGGTCTCCCGACTAATCAAGCGGTTGTAATCGCGGCCTATGAACTCGCTGGATTGCGGTGAATTTCTCGTAAGCTTGTGTCTATCACATAAAAATACTATTGTAAATATAATAATATCTATAAAATATACTATATAAATATATGATATAAAACTATCACATCAAGCCGTCTGTCTCGTCTTATAGGTAAGCGGAAAAAAGAGCCTGGAAAATAAGGCCGATGTAAAAAATGTCCGAGGAGAGAGAGAGGGCCGATCACAGAAAATGGAGACTTTCACAGATTTTAAAAGTTTTAATTGCAATTGAAATAACTGCTATGTCCACAGCTGTAATCCCCTTAAAACGATTATCATCAGGGGCCAGGGCCGGATTAAAGTTTCGTGGGGGCCCCTAGACGATTTTTTCCTAGCCTCTTGTAGTATAAATTAAGCCTGTGTGATTACATTAGCACCGTATATATCGTGGATCTTGGAACCAACGAAAATGCTCGCTATATCCGATCGATCGCTAAATCCGTCCTGGGATTTAAAATTTAAACTTTGAAATAAAGTTTATACAGGTAGCATATTTGCCTACAACGTACATACAAGAAATTCAAAAATTCCCGGAAAACGTCGCGGAAATTCGCGCCTTGATAAAAACACTGCCTTGGTGGTAAAGTTCCGATTGGTAACGATTTTGAGGTAGCGTTGAGTCATCACCGCGCCGGACCCCTAAAAAAAAAAAAAAGCGGGCCTTAGACATTTGTCTTGTTTGTTTATGCGGTAATCCGACCATGGCAGGGGCGTATCGAGGGATGCCTTTATCTCAGGTGCTACTAAAGTCACATTTACCAAATTTCATAGACAGATAGTACGCATGGGTGCCCTTATCCATGACAACATATCAGAGGCATATTGTGGAGTGCCGCATCCTCGCCCCCATTGTTTATCTCGGCTGCTATTGAAGCCACATCTGCCAAATTTTATATACAGAGTACATACACATGAGTGCCTCTAACATGGCGGCATATCGATAGGTGTCGCGGCCTTCATTATTTATCTCGGCTGCTACTGAAGCCACATTTGCTAAATTTCATAGACAGAGAGTACGCATGAGTGCCTTTAACATGACAACATATTAGGCACATATCGGGGGGTGCCTCAGCTCCCTATTCTTTATCTTGGCTGCTATTGAAGCCACATCTACCAAATTTCATAAAGAATACCCATGAGTGCCTTTAACATGACAACATATTGTACTTCACCTTCGAAGACAGGAACCCCTTAGAGTGTGCAACGTGCAGCGAGATAAATAATGGGGACTGCGGCACTCCTCGATATGCCCCTGATAGGTTGCATGTTAAAGGCACTCATGTATACTCCGTGCAATTTAATAAATGTGGCTTTAATAGCAGCCGAGATAAATAATGGGGGGCTCCAACACTCCTCGATACGCCTCTGATATGTTGTCATGTATAAAGACACTCATGTGTACTATCTGTCTATAAAATTTGGTAGATGTGACTTTAGTAGCATCCGAGATAAAGGCACCCCTCGATGCATCAATGATGATAATCGTTTTAAGAGGGCGGTAGCTGTAAACGTTGCAGTTATTTCAATTGCAATTAAAATTATGAAATTTGTGAATGTCACCCTTCTCTGTGGTCGGCCCTTCTTTCCTCGGACATTTTTTCCATCAGCCCTTTTTTCCTAGATTCCGTCTTATATAACCCATCATGCACTTCATTAAAAAAGAATACAGTAGACTCTCGACTATACAACCTAATGTGGCGGAAGGGCAGGCCGGAGTTCTAAAAAAGCTCCATTCTTACCCAACTCACATCGGAGGTTTCAAGTATTACGTAAGAACTTTGGGGGAGAGTTGGTTTGCCGTTGGCCTTATTTCCCTATGTCAGCCTATGTTAATGTTTGCTTACTGGAGGAGGGAGGGTTGAAGTGGCCATAATATTGCTTACGTACTACTTGAAACCTTCCTACCATTAAAAACACCCCCTTTTTTTTACCAGAACAGTCTGTTTTACAGAAAAAAAGTGGGATAATAAAAATAAATAAGAACCCCCCTTCTTATTCATATTTTCCAACCTCTTAGTACAAAAATACTTAAAATAAAAATACAGTATTGTACACATTTTAATATAAAATTTATGTCTAACTGAATTGTAGAAAACATAAAATCACATACACTGTACAGTATGAATACATATACTTTTAAAATAAACAAAACATTAACGTAAAACATAGATAGACTTAATTTTTACAAAAATTATTTAAACTTATTTTAATGTTCATTGATAAACGATTATACAAATATGAAAAGGTAAGCCCACGATGAAAGAGTCAAAACCGATAGTTTTTAGTTTTTGAACAAGTCCTTCATAGATGACTGCTTCTCTCTTCTTGCACTCTTCAACGACGCAATGGTCCTCCACTTAATGCAAGCAGATGATATCAATTGGCGTCGCTTCCTCCTACTCACTAATGTACTGCAGCGCTGCCTTAGTGGACTTAAAATATTTCCGAATGTGGGGTGACAATTTTCCCGTCATCTAAGGATCCCTCCTGCTCCTCTTCTTCTATTACTTCCCCACTGTGTCACGATTTCCATAATATCCTTGTCTGATATTTCATCAACTTTATCGTTTGCCATCCACTCTGCAATGCCGCCCTCTGCATTGACATCGTCACCGCCCGGTACTTTTTGGAGCAACGAAACAAGTTTACCGTTTTCATCTTCCACTCCGGTGTCACACACGGATTCAAGGTTGACATATCCACTTCCATATTCCAAAAGAATTCGTTACACCCCAAACCCCCCAAATTTCTTGGCACCACCCCCCCAAAAAAACACCTCAAAGTTCATACACCCGCAAATATTAAAATTACAAGAAAGAAAAAATATTGCGCAAATTATTTTTCTATACTTTTTCTGCATATGTAAATTGTAATAATCTTTTATATGCAACAATTTTTCGAAGAAAAATATGGATAAAGATACCAAGGGGGGGAAAGGAACCACAGGAAGTAAAATCCTGCCACCTCAAAAATTATCAACTGTGTGTGAATGGGTTAAATGTCTAAGAAATGCTTGAATTTTGTTTTCTTCCGAATAAAGAAATGAACTTTTTGTGCAAATATGGACGAATTATTTCATAACTACCGAATATTTTATTTCGTTTCTTTTCTGGTAAGTACATTTTATAAAAAAAATTAAAATTTTGAAGGTAAATTTGACACCCCTCCACACATCCTGCACCAACCTCTTAAGAATTAGAATCGCCCAAGGTCATCCGCCTTCCTAGCGTAGCCGGACAGTAACACGGTCGACTGGGGTAATCCGGAGATAATAATTATTTAACTAGGCCAGATAGTCGAGAGTTTACTGTAAATTTTAATGATATGTGTATGTAAGTATTAAAAGATGGGGATATTTTATTTTGATCAAAAAGCAAATAATATATGATTGATTGTTTGGCTTTTTTATGGCGCAAGAGCATCTGGGCTATACTGCGCCAAACATGGTAAAATCAAAGACTGTAGTAAAAACCAGTACTTTTTAAAAATTTAAAAACGTGCGTAAGCAAGTGATATAATTTCAAGTCAAAATAACATTTCCCAGCCTATTTAGAATTTGTGGTCCAAAATAAGGCGTAAATTGCGCGAGGACACCACTTGTGTGTGTATACAGAGTGATTCAGAACTAATGGAACAAACTGAAAGGGGTGGTAAAGGACGCCAAATAAGCCATATTTGGCGAAATCATGTCCGCAAAGGATCCGATTTGGCTGTACAGTGAAAGTATTATTTACATTCATGTCGTTGTTATAGTCCGTTCGCGGAAAGTTGTCCACCAGTTCCGTTAGAATTCAAGGGAATTGAAGTAACAGACAGGTTGTTTCATTGCAGTAATAAATTTTTGTTTATTCAGCCCAAATTTTTATACATTTTCGTGAAGTACATATAAACAATTTGAGAAAACGTAGAAATCTTTCAGATTTCATATTTAAGATTTGGGTTAGAATTGGAAGAGAATATAAAGCCGAAGCTTGTTACGGGATTCTCTTCCAAAATGGTTTTACAATTCTATTGAGAGGGAAGGGTGTCTTTCCTAACTCACTTTTTTCCCTGACTCACGTTTGGGTCATTCTTCCTTTCTTTTCTTTTTTTTAAAGCATTCTCTATTCCTTATGCAGGGCTTCCAGTTTAGCAATGCAGTGTTGAGGTTTACTAAATGGTATCCATGTTTTTTGCCAAAAAATTACAGTTTCAAAAATTACTAAATGAACACTTTCACGGACACTTAATTTCACACATCTCAACACTTGAAGTACTTGTTTATTGGAAGGGAAGTTACCTAATATTTGATTTATTTTTATTCCAATCATATATACATCATTACGAAGTCTACTTTTTAGTGTCATTTATGCAAACCACGTATTACTGCTTTATATGAAAGACAACTCAATACTGGCTATGACTAAGCGCTGCGGTCCATGTTCCCGACAACGCCCGCACTCCCCCCCCATACCTCTATCGTGACTTCTACGTGCTGATTGGTTATGTGAAACTATGGTGAAAATTAGTGATGAAACACTAGGAATAAATATGTACAGTATAATGCAAATTCCGGGCTTTAAACTTTGAGTTAATTCTTGGGGGTCCGCGGTCTAGGAAAGTTACAATACTAGTGTATACACTAATAAAATAAAAAGTTAAAAATTTGCAATTTTATAGGCATATAGCATTTTTCTTCAGTTCAATCTACTATCCTTTAACCCACGAGCAGGCGCGCGGGGTGTTTCCCCCCACAACTTACAATTTGTAAAAAGAACCGTCCACCCTTGCTTTTGAAACTGGCCAAACTCTTTCCTGTTGCCTTCAAAGTCACAATCTTTTGGGGTAAGGTGACAAAGCGAACATTCCACTTACTGTTCCTGTAAAATTGGAGATTTTTTATGAAATAATGCTATATAATTAGATGGGGTGCAAAGCATCCCGCACCGGTTCTCGCGTTCCTCTAATCCGCGCGCCTGCTCCCGGGTTAATTTGTACTTACATTCAACGTCACAAGGCTGCTATAAGTCATCGGAAGACGGGACAGACAGCTTAACGTGATCCCGGAATCACGATACACAACTAAGAGTACTTGCTGGAAATCGAACTCGGCCCAGAGAGCCCGAAAAAGTGTGGAAAGAATTTTAATTGCAAACACCACTAGCATAATGCAGTGAAGGGCAACACGAATAAATGGAGGAGCCTTAGCACACATCAAAGGGACATCTGTTGATGTTCATTTGCCATGTTGGATTACGTACGGAGTTACGCCACGCTAGCCCATGTATTGAAATGGGCAAAAATATAAAACCCTTTTTATCCGAACTTCCCTTAACCGAAATCCAGGTTTACCGAAACGGTCTGCTACACATATTTCATTTTATTTATTTATTGTTCGGTTCAGTTTTTGTTAAAAATGCTCATATTTAATGTTCTAGTGTACTTTGGCCCTAATTAAGAGAAAAACTATTGCAAATGTAGTTGATATCAGACACAATGCGAAATATGTCTTTATCGGATATATACTGAGATACCGGACTATTTCCACAAACAATAGTTAACATCTTATCACATACTTCGTGACTTTTTTTTATTGTCAGTATAGTAGTTTGGCAATATGTAATTAAACGTGTTTTTGGTTAACTGTTGTTTCTTTGCATTTTTACGTTGAAAATTAGATTTTTGGATTATTAGAAATCGAGGCTGCCTGCTTTATTTTGGATAATCGGAATTCAACTATACGTATATAACTCCGCTGATCCAAATTATTTCCCTGGAACTCATTATAGTTCATTTTGCGGGGTGGTACTGTATATTTTAGATGCTGCCATGTACCGCGTGGGGGTGCGAAAGTCTACTCAAAATTTAATTGGATTCGGTTATCTTCCGCAGAAGTTGGCACGTTCTATTCGACGCTCAGGAGTTAAGCTCTAAAAATTGTTCCACGAGTTTGACCCGGAACAGTACATTGATCAAAATAGGGTACGGGGACCCACAATTCACTCACTGAATTACAGCCTGCCATTGTGTTACCCAACGTGTGGGCAGCCCAACCTCAAAAATGGTTGAAATTGATGTTTGTGCCCGCTATTCTGTCTGGACTTGGGCTCCGCTTTTCCTCGCGGACCGGTCTACGTCTCCGGGGTCGTGCGGGCGTCCTTTGTTCCATTCCGGGCTGCCCAGCCAGAGTCTCCGCTCGTGCGTGGCGTCGATCGTCTTGGAGAAGCTTTCGTTCACCCATGAGTGGGACCCCACCTGGGCGATTGGATAGGATGGATGGTGTTCGGCAGACTATCGTAGGAGCATCGGCCGCCCCAAGGTGTTCTTCCGTGCCATCCATCTATTTCATCTGCTCTCCGGGGCGGATCGATCGTGGATTAGTTTACGGTTGACGTTAAGTGACGGCACCAGTGCGTCTGTGTACGCCAATACGAATCGACAGTCTTCTCTTAGCCCATTGGCTGTTAAGATCTTTTGATATTAAAACCTGTCTGTTAAATGACTACACATATGCGAGCGTGCATCTTTGTGTGCTGTGTATGGTCGACAATCGAATACCCCCACTGAGCTAAATTACAACTGGAGTGCGGACTCCATATTCAACAGCCCAGCGGCACATGAAGCCGGTTTTTTGCTGCGGAAGGATACACGTCGTAAGCGAGTTAGGCAAACAATCCGTCAACGCGAGTACCGAAACCTAATCCCATTAACAACAATTTTATTTATTTGTCACAATGGTTGTAGCAACTTTCCATTTCACTTAGAAAATACATATATAAACAATAACACACACACTGCAATTCAATAAACCACAAATAACCACAATCCATCGTGACGAGTCACCAGTAAAAATCATACGATTTAACAGGCTGAGGACCCTAACAATTTAATGGCGCAAAATCACCTCTTAGCAAATAATCTAATATTTTTTTTTCTAAATAGATTAATATTATTTATGTCGTTAAGAGTGTTTGGTATTTTATTCCAACTCCTTAAGCCCGAATATTCAATGTCCTTGTTATAAAATTCCGTTCTGATTTTTGGTAGTCTATATTGACCTTTTCTCTGGAAGCTCGATTGTTTCCATAATCTATTAATTCAATATTCTCTATATTTATTTTCTTTTATTCTTTTGAACATTATTTTTAGTATACTATAATCATATATCTTATCTATTGGTAGAATACCATATTTGCTAAACAATATAATTTGATTTAAACTTTTAGTTTTTTCAATTATTTTTATAAATTTAATCTGTAGCGATTTAATTAGTCTGGTATTTTTCTTATTTAGATTTTCCCAAATGCTATTACAATAGGTCAAGTGACTGTATATAAATGGATAATATAGACCCAGTAATATATCTCCGGGGACTGTTCGCGACAATTTTCTCAAAATCCCTATTCCCAAACTCACCTCCTTTTCTACTCTTTCTGTCTGCCTATTCCAATTCAAGTCCTTTGCCAATACCACCCCAAAACATCAATTTCCTTAACAATTTCAATTTCTTTTTCATTTAAATAAATTTTTTTTTAATCTTCTATTCTATCAATTTTCTTATGGCA
>QLNU02015360.1:59791481-59866685 GCA_006491805.2 Dysdera silvatica
TTAACCCGCGATCAGGCGCGCGGGATGTTTCACATCCCACAACTTACAATATGTTAAAAGAACAGTCCACCCTTGCTTTTGAAACTGGCCGAACTCTTTCCTGTTGCCTTCAAAGTCACAATCTTTTGGGGTAAAGGTGACAAAGCGAAAATTCCTCTTATTGTTCATTGTAAAATTGGACGTTTTTAATGAAATAATGCTATATAATTAGATGGGAGTGTAAAGCACCCCGCACCGGTTCTCGCGTTCCTCTAATCCGCGCGCCTGCTCCCGGGTTAATTTGTACTTACATTCAACGTCACAAGGCTGCTATAAGTCATCGGAAGACGGGACAGACAGCTTAACGTGATCCCGGAATCACGATACACAACTAAGAGTACTTGCTGGAAATCGAACTCGGCCCAGAGAGCCCGAAAAAGTGTGGAAAGAATTTTAATTGCAAACACCACTAGCATAATGCAGTGAAGGGCAACACGAATAAATGGAGGAGCCTTAGCACACATCAAAGGGACATCTGTTGATGTTCATTTGCCATGTTGGATTACGTACGGAGTTACGCCACGCTAGCCCATGTATTGAAATGGGCAAAATTATAAAACCCTTTTTATCCGAACTTCCCTTAACCGAAATCCAGGTTTACCGAAACGGCCTGCTATACATATTTCATTTCATTTTATTTATTTATCGTTCGGTTCAGTTTTCGTTAAAAATACTCATATTTAATGTTCTAGTGTACTTTGGCCCTGATTAAGAGAAAAACTATTGCAAATGTAGTTGATATCAGACACAATGCAAAATATGTCTTTATCGGATATACACTGAGATATCGGACTATTTCCACAAACGGTAGTTAACATCTTATCACATACTTCGTGACTTTTTTTTATTGTCAGTATAGTAGTTTGGCAATATGTAATTAAACGTGTTTTTGGTTAACTGTTGTTTCTTTGCATTTTTACGTTGAAAATTAGATTTTTGGATTATTAGAAATCGAGGCTGCCTGCTTTATTTTGGATAATCGGAATTCAACTATACGTATATAACTCCGCTGATCCAAATTATTTCCCTGGAACTCATTATAGTTCATTTTGCGGGGTGGTACTGTATATTTTAGATGCTGCCATGTACCGCGTGGGGGTGCGAAAGTCTACTCAAAATTTAATTGGATTCGGTTATCTTCCGCAGAAGTTGGCACGTTCTATTCGACGCTCAGGAGTTAAGCTCTAAAAATTGTTCCACGAGTTTGACCCGGAACAGTACATTGATCAAAATAGGGTACGGGGACCCACAATTCACTCACTGAATTACAGCCTGCCATTGTGTTACCCAACGTGTGGGCAGCCCAACTACCCCCCCCCCTCCAAAAAAAATGGTTGAAATTGATATTTGTGCCCGCTATTCTGGGACTTAGCTCCGCTTTTCCTCGCGGACCTGTCCTTTGTCTCTGGGGTCGTCCGGGCGTCCTTTTGTTCCATTCCGGGCTGCCCAACCAGAGTCTCCGCTCGTGCGTGGCGTCGATCGTCTTGGAGAAGCTTTCGTTCACCCATGAGTGGGACCCCACCTGGGCGATTGGATAGGATGGATGGTGTTCGGCAGACTATCGTAGGAGCATCGCCGGCCCGGGGTGTTCTTCCGCGCCATCCGTTTATTTCATCTGCTCTCCGGGGCGGATCGATCGTGGATTGGTTTACGGTGACGTTAAGTGACGGCACCAGTGGCGAGCAGTGCGTCTGTGTACGCCAATACGGATCGACAGTCTTCTCTTAGCCATTGGCTGTTAAGATCTTTCGATATTAAACCTGTCTGTTAAATGACTACACATATGCGAGCGTGCATCTTTGTGTGCTGTGTATGGTCGACCAATCGAATACCCCCACTGAGCTAAATTACAACTAGAGTGCGGGCTCCCTATTCAACAGCCCAGCGGCACATGAAGCCGGTTTTTTGCTGCGGAAGGATACACGTCGTAAGCGAGTTAGGCAAACAATCCGTCAACGCGAGTACCGAAACCTAATCCCATTAACAACAATTTTTATTTATTTGTCACAATGGTTGTAGTAACTTCCCATTTCACATAGAAAATACACACGTATACAATAACACTGCAATTCAAAAAAAACAAACAAAAAAACACAAATAACCACAATCCATCGTGACGGGTCCCCAGTAAAAATCATACGATTTAACAGGCTGAGGACTTAACAATTTAATGGCGCAAAATCTCCTGTTAGTAAATATTCTAATAGTTTTTTCTAAATAGATTAATATTATTTATGTCCTTAAGAGTGTTTGGTATTTTATTGCAACTCCTTATGCCCGAATATTCAATTCCTTTTTTTTTATAAAATTTCGTTCTGATTTTTGGTAGTGTATATTGATCTTTTCTTTTGGAAGCTCGATTGTTCTCATAGTCCATTAATTCAATATTCTCTATATGGAAGAAAACGACTCACTGTGCTGAATATATCACAAAACTTGGTAAAATAACACAATGGGCACAGTTTTTGAACTATATGTTTTAATATAGCTTTAAAACGTTCTCTCGAAGGCTTTTAGCCCTCTTCAAAGAAGGTTACATAATACTGGAACTATTAAGACTGAACTAATAATAAACAAAATTTTCACATACTGTCACACTATCTAAAGTCACGTACAATTGACTAAAACCAAATGAGTTTAATAAAATTATTAAAAATACACTTAAAGAAAAAAGTAAACAACCAAACACAAACAATAATCTAAAATGGAAAAATCTAGTGTAACTTAATGTGTAGGAAATTAGTCCATGCCGGATGTAATTTTGTGGTAATAGCCCTGTCATTGACCAAATTAACTTTGTTTTGGTGAATAATGAAAGTTTCGAAAAAATTTAAATCAGCCGGAGTAGGGGATTTAAAGATTATTTTTACATGATCAAAATTGAATTTATGGTCATAAGACCAACAATGATCAGCTATGGATGATTTTGTTTTTTATTCTTTGACGTACGCTTCATGTTCTTTAATCCTGAACTTAAGCGCACGACGGGTTTGACCAATATAAGATTTATAGCAGGAAAAAAGGATTTCATAAATTCCCCATAAATTATGGTCCGGAATGATACCTTTTAATTTAGGTATGCCAATTTTATTGATTGGGGAGAAAGTAACTTTAAAATTAAACCTAGAAAGTATGGAGGCAATTTTTGTACTAACGTTAGGGATGTATGGCAGGCAAATAGTCTTTAAAAAAGGTTCTGTGATTGGAGAGAGGCAAGTGACGGCTTTTTTGATAGTAAGTTTTCTAACAGCTCGATCAACAATAATTGGATTAAAACCAATTGTTGATCGAGCTGTAAAGCATCTGCGAACAGTACAAGTCCCATTGAAACTGGTTGTTTGCCTAACGCGTATAAATAAAGGAGTGATGTGGTCCTTCGAAACCGGCACGGTCAGCCTGCACTCCGGTTCTAATATAGCTCAGTGAATACCCCACTTCCCCCCAACTGCTTTGCGGTTGGTTACGCTGTCTGAGCGTCCTGTCTGGGATTACAGTGCTGCCTTTGGCAGCCAAGCTTCCCATTAAAATTATTCCCAGTTATCTATCTCGATCCCCTCACCTTAACTCCTGAGTGTTGGACAGTGAGTCGAACTACTTTAAAAAGGGGTTTTCAGACATGCCGGCAGTGGCAGATCCTGAATCTTTCAAAGGGGAGATTGTTTCCCATTCTCATTTTTAGCCAAGTTTCCGGTACTATTTATTCCGTTTTCCATGATGTAATCCCGGCTCAAAGGGGCGTTCGCCCCCACCCCCCCCGATCCGCTAGTGCACGCGGGTGAGGCGAGATGGTGGAAATTCGTCATATAGTCATATCTAAGCACGCATATTCAATATTTATTATTAAGCGTTATCAATGTAGCACTATTTGTTTTCGACGGAAAATTTTTCCACGCTGTGACCAATGTTCCTTGTAACTTCTAGCTATTTACTACGGATAACTAGTGATGTGGTTTAACCTCATTGCGTTCATTCTCTTAAATGACTTGAACGTGCTAAATATAAAAGTCCTCGCCATGTGGCCTTCCGGAACGCTGAAGCATGGTTTATTTATTTTTTTTTTTAACATCTGTTTTCAAAAATGCAGCAGTGTTCCCCCCCCCCCTCCCTCCGACCTGTCTTTCAGTGAGAGGCAGCTGGAAGTTATTTCGCTTAGTGTACGGAGCCGAAGTGTTTGAATAAAACACGTCAATTTCCTACTATTGCGTGACAGCTCTTAACCATGCACTACCGAGTCTACTTGCGAACTAAATGGCGTGGTGCTGTGACTCATCGGAAATGCTGAAATACGATGACCTTGCGTCTCTGTCCATTTCACGCTTCCCAAGAAACCAGTTACGGGCGCTTAAACACCAGTTAAGAATCCGAAATTATTTCTTGTGATCGATTGTTCCTTGTCCAGCGCAAATATTCCGAACCAGTCGGTGTACATTCCGACGAATTAATCGTGATTGGGCAAATACTGTGTGTCCCTCGTCCAATTACCAGCTGAAGTGGAGTTCGATCTCAGCTCTGGTGGCATTGTGGATGTCTGTTCTCTGCTGTCCGGGCAGGCGGGTGTTGGTTCCGGCTCGCTTAAGACGGAGTGATTGGGATATTCACTTTGGCCGCCGGGCGGCGGTGGATGGATGCCTGCTTCTGCTATTCTGGGACCGGACTCCGCCCTCCCTCGTAATTCGGACTTCGTCGCTGGGGTCGTGCTTGGCCTTCTGTCCATGACGGGCGTTCGTCATTGTCTTCGTCCGCTGCGATCGCTTGGGGGCCAGCTTTCGCAAACAGTGGATGATAATTTGGTATGTAATGCCTGTCCGGACTATGCTGGTCTCGCGCGCCCTGGTTGCGGGGAATGTTTTACGCCTGTTCGCTGCCGCTCGCGGCACCTCACCCACTCAACGGTGTCCGGTGGTTTCCCGTAGGAATACCGGCCGGCCCGGGGTGTTCTTCCGCGCCATCCATCTATTTCGGCCGCTCTTCGGGGCGGACTGATCGTGGATGGCCTCCGGTCGACGTTGAATGACGACAATCATGTGAGCTGTGCGTCTCTGTACGCCTGTTTCGATCGACAATCCCCTGCAATGCCCCCTCCCCCCCAGTGTCCCTTCTCGGTCCACTGGTCGTCATTTTATGTGACAAAAGCCTGTCTGGGAATACAGCGCTGCCCCATTCGGCGGCCACCTTTCCCATTACACTTCTTGCATAATTCACTCACACAATTCCCAGCCGAAGTAGTATTATTTTGCCCATTGTCTTTGTGTGCGATTCTCTTGTCTTTTCGAAATTCAAATTTCAGCGTTTCATTTAAACTCTCGTGAGAAGAGCTTGATGTGAATCCTACGCAAGCCCATATTTGGTTGAAAGCATCAGATTTTTTCCCGAAATTGAAATATTGGCAAATGAAAGTTTTAAGAAATTTAGTTGTAATCGCTTATATGTCATTTGAGCAACTGTTCATTAAATTACCAGGTCTACTATAGAGTTCGGTTTCTTCTATATAGGTTTGCGCAGTGGTGTATATTCAAGGAGATCTATAGTTCGCGGAAGTTTAGTTTCTCCGTTCGCGGAAAGTTGACCGATGGTACTGTTAGAATTCACGGGAGCTGAAGTCACAAACGGGCTAGTTTATTACAGCAGAGGGGAGGACGTCATTTCAGAACTGATTTTTGGCGCAGGCAAACGTTCGGTAAGAATCATTTCTGAAATGACGTCTTCCCCTCTGCTGTAAGGAACTAGCCAGTTTATGACGTCAACTACCGTAAATTCTAACGATTTTATTGGTCAACTTTCCGCGAACGAACTATACGTAATCTCGATGGACCAACTAGTTTCTTGCTTTTAAGCTGTTTTTCGCAGAAACGGTTTTTCTTTTCATACACGGAATTTAGTTACGCGTTTAAGAACAACTACTATTCGCAAAAAATTGTTTAGTCTAAAATAAAGCCGCCGCCTTTGTCAAGTCAGAGTCATTTGTTGGAGCAATGGCCAATAACGGAAGTCGTTTGATAAGCTCTCACTTCTGAAAATGATACAATACAAACGATATGTACATTTTTTTCAAAGATAGAAAATATTCAATCGTCTTCAATTTCGTATCCGGTTAGCACAATAGGTGTTACTGACCTGTCCAGTTCCACATGTCTTCCCTAACGTTTGTGTCAAAGTCTTACGTGTCAGAAACCCTTTGTCACACACACACACATTGTAGTTTAATACGAGTCTATGGTAATAGGAATATTACCTTATTGCAATAAGCATTACATTAAGGCATTCGAATTATAGAGGGGTGTTGAGAGTCGTAATGGTTTTAAATCAGTTCGAAATCAACGTAGCCATGGGCGCCGACTGCATAAAAATATTAGGGGAGACGAGGACAGTACACCAATGGAAGGCCGCTTGTTGTTAACCAGGATCGTAGTCAGCAGCCCCCCCCCTCTTCTGAAATGTTTTTGCTGCCAAGGTTTATTCATTAGCGAGGTTGTAAACATTTTTGCCTCCCTCGAAATGTTTCTGGTTAAGGCCTTGTTATTAACTCTTTGCAGGATTAACAGCCACCAACGAGGCAGTGTTTAAGTTAAATGTGCTTCTGCTTGATGACGTTCACTTTACCATAAAATCAATATTCTAGTTACATTTCCAGTTTCATTTTCGCATACAATGCTCCTTACTAAATTTCGTATTTATTAAGCTGGTGATGATGATGCAGGCAATCAGTTTAATTTATGTCGTTGATAATGAGCGTAGAGGGCCAAAAATTTCCTTGAGCTTGCGAAATTAAAATTGGGAAAATGTAGTTGTAACGTTATTAAAAACGTTCCACTTGAAAGTTGAAATAATAACACGTCAATGAAAACGCTGCCGTGCAGAAAAGAGAGCTATATAATGCAATCTAACAAAAGGTATAATTACATCAAATAAATGACAAAGTGTATGTTCTTATTTCGAACTAAATACACTACGCCGAAAAATATAACCACATTCCTTAGATTAAAAAAAAAAGAAAAGAAAGAGAAAATATTTTAAACTTTGAACGACGTTACATATTATAATTTTTTTTTTTGGGGGCATAGAACCCTAATACCAACATTGGGGGACGGGTCACCCTATTCCCCCGCTAATGGCGCCCTTGGGTGTACCATGGGGTTTGTATCGTGGGTGGTGGGGAGGTCGAGCAAAATAATTACTCCATGATGATTTTCACTTCCCTAATCTGTAACGTTGATGTAAGATTGAATAAAAGAAAATATTCATAAACTTACAGGTATCAAAAAATCCTAAATTAAATCTCAAAAGGGGGTTTGTAAACACTTAAACGCACCCCTTGGCTAGGCCACTGCCGTCATTCAAGGTTTTCGGAAAGTGATGAAGTCATAAATTAGTTTCAATTTTCTTTAATGCTGGGATGGAGTACTAGGGCGAAATACATGATCCTACAGCAAGCACGCGTCCTTCTGGTCTTTAACCACTCCCTCCCCCCCAAGAGGAAAATTGTATTTCGCACTAAATACACTACGCCGAAACGTATAACCGCACTCCTTAGAATTTAAAAAAAAACAAAAAAAAACGACGTTACCTATTATAAAATTTTTGTTTGAAATTGGAGGGGACGTGGGACCCTAATATTAACATTGAGGGGCCGGTCCCCGGTTAATGGCGCCCGTGGACGTAGCACTACGTGAAATGAATTATTAGTATCAACGTCACGTAAAATTTTTTTTTTAAATATATGTACATTAAGATACGTTCTACCCAACGCATTAAAATCTACGCTTTATAACGTTGATACTAATATTTATTATACAGTGGAACTCAGTTATAGCGAACATTGGTATAAGTAACTCATGGCTTTAGCGAATAAATGACTCAGTTTGATTAAATGTATGACATATAAAAAACATATCGCATATAATGAACTATTTCGCCATAAGCATACGGAAGGGGTGGGATTGAGTGGTGGAGTTCACAATCTCCTCATTATGATAGAATTTTTGTGTGTGTACACACACATGTGGTGGCTATGATTAAAGATGGCTATGATTAAAGTTTTTTAGAGCCTAATGGTGAAAAATCTATGGGGCTAAACTTAACCAAACTTGGTGTGCCTGCTCCTTGGAGATCATGGGATTTTGATTTCTCAAGGAGAAAAGAAGTCAGAAATTTCCGAATTGTGGCATTAGTATTACCACTCTTTTCTTCCATATTTTAATAATAGAATATTACTAGTAAAGCACAATCACTTTAAGTTAGCATATCTCTCTCTAGTCTTATCCCAAGCAAACACGAACCACATTTTCACTTCTTTTATATCCCCTAATTGACTTCACTTTACTGAAATTTGTATAATCTAGCTATTTCGAGTGAAAATAGGCACATTTACGCGATTTCAGCATCATTTCTCATGTGGTGGTAAAAATTTTGAACTACTTTTCTTTTTAACCTTGTTTCGCGCAGAATGATCATGTATTTATTGTTCGTACGCTAAAAATTCAACCAACTAACCATTTTTATTTTATATATATTTATTTATTTATGTTTTAGAAATCACATTCCTATGGTGTCCAAGGAATATCTACACCAAATTTGAATTTGTCCAATAGTTTTTTGTTCTATTGGGATCTAAACGCCTTATATTTAATCATGACCATCCTGTGTGTGTATCGAGTGAGTAGCCCTCCCCTCAAACCCACAGATAGATATAACGAGCCATTTTCCCCTCTCTGATTTTATGTTTACTCTTATTATTCGAAGATTTTATGATTTTTTACTTTAAAAATAATGCTTTTACTGGGAAACATTTACAAAGGAAACTTAAGATTTTCCTTACACTTATTTAGATTAATCTCGCATTGAAAACGGGACTTGTCCATACTACTAACCTGGGTAAATGAAAACTTTCACAATTTTTAATTGCCTTACTGATTAAATATTAAATTATTTATATTATTATTATAAAACACTATTATTTTTAAAGCGTTAAAAGTAATAGTTGAGCCTAAACGAACCTTAAAACACAAGTTAAGAGAGCATCAAAATTATATAAAAGTGCTGAGTTTCGTAAACCCTCCATTACCGTCCACTGCTGGGAAAATAACCATTGGTTTAATTTCCGTGAACCAACTATCCTCTGTCGGCCTAGATTTAATCTTAAACTGGACTTTCTAGAGGCTTACCGCATTAAACTTAATTCACTAAATATTGTGACCGATCAGAAATCTATACCGTACTTCAACCACGCGTGGGCCATTCTGATGCCAGAGACCACATTCGATACCAGCGCGCATGGTTGATTTTTACCTTCGATTTCAGACAGTTTCACCAGGAACCAACGCTTCCGAAGAATGGCAACACGGGATCGTTTGTTTACAGTGCATTTCGCCCAGCGAGCACTGAAAAAGAAGAGAGGGAGCGCAAGCTTAAAAAAATGTAAGGAGCCTAGATGTACCCAGAGAGGGGACATAAGGGTGACAATTTCTGATTGGCTGACGGCGCCACTGGCTATGTTTCATCGAGATTGTCGTCTTGAAAATGGCAATTGCGTGGTACAAATTGCAGATGTGACTAATTTGGCTAGATACATCGTGTTCTGACTAATCTATAAGCTAAAAATGTTTTTATATACGTTTCCCGTAGTTTAAACGCATCAAAAAGCGACCTTAAAAGCTTGTTTGTTAGTTTTAGTATTATTTATAAGAGCCCAAAAACCTTGAACTTTTCGTACTTTAGGGTGGGTTTTCCCTTTTCATTGTGTCTGTGCATCGTAAATTTGTATGAAAATATCAATCAGAAATTTGAAATATCTAAGTTTGCTATTTTAGTGACCATTTTATTTTTAACGTAATGGATGGGTGTGTACATTATGGTGGGAGAGTAGCGTATCTATGTGTTTTGGGGGTTTAAACCGCCAGTGAACTTTTATATTGTTCAAAATTTGCATGAAAAAGTATAATCATTTGAAACATTTGTTTTTATAATTTTGAAATTGCTTATAGTTATAGTTTTGAAATTGCACTACAAAACTCTTGTGTGGCGTTATTTAGAAAACGTAATTTAGAAACCATATAATTTTGTTTTTATGTAACTAAAACTACTTGTAAAAAGGGCAGAGGGTACTTTTATTGTTCATAAATGTTTGGCTCTGGTGTAATTGCACCATTAAATGATTCACCACTCTAGCCTACGTGTTATTGTGGTAGATTTTGAAATATTTTAATAACAAAATTTTTTATTTTTGCTTACTATTATTATTATGCTTAATTTTTTTTTATAATTGCTTACTTTTGCTCTAACTTATTATGAATTAATTGTACATTAATGAATATTATTATGTTTATGATGGTTTATATTAAAGTTGCCCAACATACGGATCGCGGACCGGAATCCGGCCCGCCGACATCTTTTTGAATAAAACAAATTCCAGAATTTCAAAATAGTAATTTTAGATTCGCCTCCCCCAACACCCCCGGAAACGAGGAAAAACCGCTAGAACAGCAGGGGTGACCATAATAATTACTGTGAAAATTTTTGGTGCCTATCATGTGGTCAATTGCTTCTTCTTTTTCTCCTTATTTACTTACTTTTTTTTTACGAAACTTGCTGAAACTGCTGGCCCACGATATCCGTGAAGAATTTTCCAGTGACCCTTTGCTCGGAAAGGGATTGAATAACACTGGTTTGTATGAACTTGGCGTTGTTTCTCAAAAAATATTCCTGGTTGTGCTGCTGTTAATTGCTTTAAGAGTAGTCGAAAAGGATTTTGTATGCGAGTTTTCCCCAAGAAATTCTAGACTAAGATCATTATGGCCCTCAAAACTCAAACCAGATAACTGGAAAGCAATAAATAATAGTTATCTTTGTGAGATGAGAATTTTTTAAAAATATATGCCTTTGTCAAATACATGAGATCGCGTATATTCAGACATGTAACCAGAATTTTCCCACCATGAAATGGAGGAGTCCATTACATAAAATTAGGGAGGGTATGTCGGCTCCCTACTTAAAATTTGTATAAAATACAGTGAGCCCTGTCTATTCCGGAACTTCAGTGACAGTGAAATATTTCCACAATAGACTGTTTACGCCTTTTGAAAGTTGAAATACATGAATTCAGTTCTGAAGCCCCTTTTCATCGTTATCGTAGATTCACTTCGATGAAGATCAGCGGGAGAAAGTTAGAGTTGACGCTAAAAGTAAATTGATACAAGATGCCATTCTAATGATATTCGAACATATAAAGCCAATCAAGAAACGAAATCAAGAAAAAAATTATAACTGTTGACAGTTTTATCTGAAGAATGTTAAATTCATTCTGCTATATAATGCGAGTATAATAAAATGTATTAAAGAATTATAAAATTACAGTTATTTTCTATTGTTTTGATCTTAATTTTAGAAATGCAAATATGTACTTTCTTTTTAATATTTTTTTAATTGACTTCTTTTTAATTCGGGATGTGTAAAACTGCCCAATAATCTGACATAATTAAAATATGTGTTCTCTCGTTCAATAAATTACAGTGGGTAATACTTAAGGGTTTAGTATGAAGTTTCAACCATAATAAAAGTGGATTCAAACATGATTGGAATTGGTAAATAAAAATACTTAAATGATCTCAGAAATCTATTTCCCCACATTTATTTGGATTTACACCCATTTAGAAATTAAGACTAATTGAAAATATAACGTTTTCCCACTTGTCTATTTTCTCTGTCAATTACATAAAGCGTAAAAGAAAAATCACCCATTGAATAGTGTTAGGTTACTATAGCAACGAGTACGCGTTCGACGAAACATGGCTGTCGATCTTCGTGTGGCGCCTCTCTGGGTACATCTAGGCTCCCTAAAAAAATGTAGCCAGTTTTCCGCCATATTGTTGATCCCCTGAGTCCATGTGAATGAATGTGGGGAAACAGAAAGGAGTTTCCGTTTCCCCGCATTCGTTTACATAGAGTCAGGAGATCAACAAAATGGCGGAAAACTGGCTACACAACTTTGGCGTATTGGGAATGCGGTAAGCTCCCTCTGTCGTTTTTCAGTGCTTGCTGATTTCTCTTGAAGAAAGGCCAGCACGTTGCCTTGCTCGAAATGCATAGAATTTTTAGTTATTGTTTAACTATTAAAGTTCATTATACGCACAAAAAATGGTTGTTTCCCTATTTCATTATTTAATAGTGCTTAGTTAGGTATATATATATATAGGGCCGCTTACAACAATTGAGATTGTTCTCAGTATTAATAAAGAGACCCTTCTAAATTACTAAAATATTGTTAAACTAATTATATTCTGGGTTTATACTGTTTTTAGCTAAGTTTTGGTCAATGCTGGTTTATTCAGTATTAATCACTAATCTTAATTGTTGTAGTCAGAAAAAGCAAACCAATAACAGGGATTTTGTGCGGTCCCTGATGAAGAACAAAATTCTTGGTATTGTTTAATCTTTTACTCCTCTTCACCTTTTACTACTACATGTCAATTTTTATTCTGAGATGTTTCTACTATTTTAATTTACTTGGTTTTACTACCTTGTGTGATATTACTTTACAACTTTAACTTTGTCCAAGTTAATATATGCTTAAGTGTAGTGTATTCATGTATATTACATTAGAAGGTACTACATGTCACAATCATACTACAATTTTGCTATATATATATATATATATATTGAATTCATATTGGCGGTTTTACCAAAGTAGGATTTTTCATAAACGGTTATAGCTAAGAAAACCCGTTAAAACTGCATAGTCCGTCACACGACTGGATATTTTTGCAATGTCGCCACAAGCAACTGGCGAAGTTATTTTTGCCATGTTGGAAATGTTGTTGACGGTGTTTTTTTGGTTTTTGGGTTAGTATTTACTTTTTTCAAAATTCATACTTGAAAACAAATTATTCTTACCTGTATCAGAGAAGGGTTCGTGGGGGAGATCTCGCTTCGGAGTAAACCCCTCGCTGTTCGTTTGGATAGACTTGGAGTTGTGCTTGAATAGTTGAAATCTTGAATCAGTATATATACCTGTAAATCTTAACATCGCTCTAGGCCACACCCTCAATCAGGGTATGGAAAATTCCTTTACCCAAACGCAATCGAAAACACAGCGTACAGAAACGCAAAACGGGTATAAATAGTGTTACAAGCATGCAAGAGACGCCCAAGTATGACATCATAAGCCGAACTACTGCAATTTCAGGAGGAGAGAGAACGCGTGTGACGAACCGTGTAGTTAAACCGAAAATCCTCCGGTCCCTCGTTGTTCGTTGTAACCGAGTTGGATTGTCTTTTAGGTACTGCTCCATCGATTTTAAGCTCACTGCTTATTTTTATCTCTATGCTTCTTAACACCTCATATATATACAAGTAAAAGATGTTTTATTTATAACGTAATCTGTCAATAAATTAAAAATTTCAAAATAAATTTCGTGTTGTAATAAGAGAACGCGATTTTTTAAATTTTGCGATTACGCATGCATTCTAGTCATTCTGTGATTACCATCACCCCTTAAGCTTAGGGTAGGGCTCCTAGGAAAAGGAGCTGGCGCATATCCGCCATTTTGTTGCCATTGTATCACGTGATCGTGGTTGCAAATTGTATTTATTGGCGACATCTTAAAAGTTGCGCCAATGTTTACATTCGTCGGATAATGGCGGAGTGTTGATTATTTTTATGCCAAAATAGCGATCATTGCTCCAAAACTGAAAACCTTTATCGCCAAGGTAAATGAAACCGGAAGTGTGCAGGAAAATGGCGCTTGATGCGTTGGCTTAGAATTCCAGGGACTCTAGCTTAGGGGCCTCAGGTTAAGCTTAAACGGAAAGGTATCGGACTCATTTTAAATCTTATGTATGTAGTAATGCTAAAGCTCAAACAATGCTATAACTATCCTTCGAACATGCTTTAATAAAAACAATTACACACTTAAATAAAAACAATTTGTTGACCGTATTTTTTGCCCGTCTCATGCTATGGATTATGACTTTGGCAGGAAATGCTTCTAACACTTTTCCTTTTCGTCGTATGCATGAGGAGATGCGGGGTTTTTTTTTCCTTCTTTTTTTCGATTCGATGTGTTGGGTTTGATGAATGTTGTCCGTGGGTAGGCAATGAATACTTAATATGCTGGCGTAGTCCGTGACTTATTTTAAATCAGTTCTATTGCTTTAGTTCAGTGATTCTCAAAGTGTAGTCCGCAGATTTCGGGGGTGGGGGTCCTGGCGGAACTTTCAGATGGTCTGCAAATTTAAAATGAGTTTTATAGAAATACTAAGACGTTATATGTGACCTACATAAATAACTCTTTGTAGTTTTTGATAAATGTATGAAAATGTAAAAATAAAACAGGAGCTTGTAAGAACATGTCTTTTCTTGTGTTGTCATTAACCTGGAGCAGGGGGGGATCTTCAACCTTTTTTCAGTCAAAGGGCCGATTTTGCTTATTCTTGTTGGTTCGCAGGCCTCACTACTGTACCGGCAATATTAGGACTGAACAAAGGCTGATCCAAGGTGGGGTTGCACTGAATTCGCTTTTGTTGTAATTTCTTTTTAGATCTCTATATTGGTTTGCCCTCACCCCGAAAATATTTCTTGATCCGCTGCTGGAACCAGTCATATATGAGCATAAATTACGTATTGAAGCAAAAAGCAGTTATACGATTTTGAAGTACATTACATAAAGCGAAATCAAACCTTTTAGTGAGATTTTAGCACTGTTTATTTTATATATATATATATAAATAAGCTTGCTACAGGTTGTATTTTAATGTTGCAACCCTGAGAGTGTTTTTAAGGTGGACGTCGGTTATTCTGGTTCTCAGTTTCGATTTTATTAACTTCATTTTTGAAAAGAGCTTTTTGCAGACGTAAGTTCTCACGAATAGTGATACCGTTTTCAGAGCATGCAGTCCGATGGTTGGGAAGATGTTCTTATCGATATATTTAGAATAGAATTCAATGAGTCATAAGTTGAATTTTGTTTTAAAATCACTGTTGCACTGCAAATCAATAAAACTACCTTTAATGTCCATATACGCACAAGAAACTTAGTTACTGGCGCATACTCGGGAGCCGAGGAAGGCTAGGGCCTCCTTAGGCTAACAAAGTGAAAAATTATTATGCCAACAGACAATGAAATTATTTTTTTAAAAGTTACGAAATTGAGATTAGTGACGATCCCAACAACATTTCCCTAAACTCTTGTGTGTGACATTGATGAGATTGCTGTTGAGTAAGGCAACAGCAGTGGCTAGGGGCTGTCTTCAAACGCTTTCCAGGAGGTAAAAGTAGACTAAAACAGTTGAAATGGAAATTCCGACTGCAGATATTTTTAATTATGTCAAGAAATCTAGCCTCACTGATGACGATAGGAAAACAGTGCTTAAAAGTCTTTGGTAGACATATGAAAATTGCAATTTTCCCACGACCGTCACAAGTGCTGTATAAAGTCAAGGAAAATCTCACCACAGTCAGAAGTTCTGTCCATCTGAACTGAGTAAGCATAACTATCTAGCATACCCAAAGGTAGAAGACAGTGCCTATAGCAAATTTTGTGTGTTCTCTTTTCACCCCATGAAGTCTGTTTAAGATCAACACAAGCCACAGGTCAACTTGTTTCAAAAGAATTTAATAATTGGAAGAAAATGCCATTGAAGAAGTTCAGCCAACATAGAACTTTTCTCTATCATAAGGATTCAGTTCACGAAGCTGTTGAGTTTTTTGAAGGTCACAAAAGGGAAAAAGGCTTCTGTAGACCAAATAATGGACAGAGGGCAAGCAAAAGTAAGTTTTCACAATAGGGAAATTTTTTAACATATTACTAAAACAGTGATCTTTTGTGGAAAACAAAAGCTGGCCATTGTAAAATTGTATAAAAAAATCCACCATTTTTAATCATTTAAGTATATTGCACTGTAGAATTAGTAGTAATTTAATAATGATAAATGAACACAAAAACAACCGTAATTGATATGGAGACTGGCCCTTTATTTCCACCAAACATTCCTTGCACCACTTGTCCCCCTTGGGAATATTATGGGTGCGCCACTGATTAAAGTAAAACACGATTGAGGGAAGACCGCGTATTATTTTAGTTCTCTAGCGTTTTAAGATATTTATAACTAAATGCGAGCAATATAAAATACATAGACTTAAGACTCACAGGGAGTAAGGAGTGTATTCTTTTTGTGAAACAATTCGTATTTTTTCATGAGCCAGCGGGCCGCAAAAAACATACCGGCCGCGAGTTGAAGACCCCTGACGTGGAGTATTAGCATGAGCATTACGACTTTGTTTGGCGCCAGAGGAGATTTTTTTTATAATTTTTAATCTTTACTTTTTAATTATTATAAAACGTCTGTGCGATTACAAATCCTCTTTCCTCATTTCTACATATTCATTTTTAAATTAATCTTTACTGGATTTAAATGTTTTTTACATCAACATGTTAGTGGACTAAAGGTTGAAATTAATGTAAAATTTATGTAAACGCATTAGTTCATTTCATGAAAGTATAGAAGATTCTTTCTCCATTCGTTGAAAGAAAATAGCTTCGTAATAGTACTTGTTAGTGAATAGTAAAAGGTTCATTTAGCAACGTTTTTTAGCACAATATAACTTAAAAATTAAAAAATCGACGATAGTTTCGGACGATTAATGGTCGTCCTTCTTCTAGGATAGTAAAATGTCGAATAACAACAAGTGCGTGTTGCCGATTTCGGGCTTGTTAAGTTGCCACAAAAATTAACAAATATAGAAACGATTAATCGTAAAGTGTTAAAGAGAACTGTGTGAAGGCCAACTTTTTTCTTATGAGAAGCGTGGAGGCCAACTTTTCTTTATGGTAAAAGAAGAGGCAGTATAATTGCGGAGGCGAATCCAAATCAAGAGGAGGGTCTGGTGAAGAAAGCGGAGATGGTATAGGCTGGAGAAGAGAATTCCCAGCACCACTGAAGCCAGGATTGCATCCAAGATCCGTTAACTGGGCAATTCCTGAACTTGTGAATGAAAAAGGCCTCCAATTCCAAAGGTGAGCGAAGTTTAAAGATGATGCTAGCATCGTTGAAGAGGAATTTGTGATTGAATTGATGCATCGTCATTATCACCATCATGATGACAATGTATAAATATACGAATTGTGATTTTTTAATTCAAGGTGGTGGTGGTGGGGGGTGATGAACATTTGAAGATGATCTACTTTTGAAAAGTCAACTTACGCTACGGGTAAGCAAAACATACACGTAGCTTGTGCAATTTCCTGCAGTATTAAAATAGCTGATGACTGTGGTTGAAAACTGTTACTTGACTGAATATAATTTCGAATTACATATTACTTAACTCTTGTTTAACTATTAAAAATATGATAAACTATTTTCAATGAGTTTTTACAGGGTTTTATTTCGCAATTGATTTAACGTGTCGAGATCAGAGAGTCCTCATGACGTAAGAGAGTCCCCAGGAAAGACCGGATGCGGCCAATAACTTTTGAACCAAGACAGATATTGCAAAGAAAGTTAGATATTAGTTAATAAAATGACTATGTACTATCAGACGAGATGAACAGCAGCGCTCCTGATGGCGAATTGAGGAAGTTAAAAATTTTATTTCGAAAAATAATAAAGATAGCGAAATATTTTCAGTTAGAAAGTTGTAGAGCATCCTACAGTTAGTAAGCAAAACATACGGCTCACATACAGTGTGTAAACGTATTGCCACAAAGTGAGGTATTTCAGAAATTTTAATGTATCGCTTTCTGTTAATGCTTTCTGATGTTTTAAAAGTTGAATTGAAGTTCCTATAGGAGGAAGATCACGGTTTCTTTCCTTTAAGAACTTCAATTCAACCTCTAAAGCACTAAAAAGCATTAACTGAAAGCTATGCATTGAAACATCCGGAACACCTCACTTTGTGGCCGTTATTTGTACATACGGCGTGTGAGCTGTGTGTCTTTTCTTACTAACTGAAGGATGCTCTACAACTTTCTAATTGAAAATATTTCTCTATCTTTATTATTTTTCGAGAAAAAAAAATTTAACTTCATCGATTCGCCACCAGGGGCGCTGCTGTTCATCTCATCTGATAGTGCATAGTCATTTTACTATACCAATACCCAAGATTCGTTGCAATATCTGTCTTGGTTCAAAAGCTATTGACCGCATTCTGACTTCACTAGGAACCCTGTACATTTCGGGCGTGTGAAAACTTGTATTTATACAAAAACGCAACCTTCGCGTTAAGTGGGGAGTTGCATTTCCAAGAAGTAGGTGGAGCACTATAAAGATTAAATATGCCGATAAAACAAGGGATCTCAGGTATCTGATATATTATTTTTTGTGTACGAATTAGATATTTGTGGAAAAGATGTTTAAAGCCGTAAATTTGCAAACACTCTTGAATTTTGAACGATCCTTAATTCTATTTCCATCCAAAAGTTCATTCCCACCTTCTCAATCTCTTCATTATTAATCACGTTTTCTCGTCATAAGATTAGTGTTATGTGTAATTAATATTGCCAAAACATTTGCTATAAAAAAAAAAATGTTGTTTTCGAAACGCTTAATCTAAAAAGTGTGGTTTCATACAGTAAAAGGATCGTGCTTTTTTTGTGCTTTGTATTGTTAAACTGTCGTCAAGTGTACCAAAGAATTTTCAAGAAAACGCCTTGTTTAGCGTAGAATCCTTCGTGCTGTCCTTGCGCCATAAAGTCCAATCAACCAAGCATTTTCAAGAAAAGCAATTCTTGTAATGAATTAGGAACATCTCTAAAGATATTAATAAGTGGTTTATACAGGATGTCCACTCATCTGAAAAACCTGGAAAAGTCAGGGAAGTTTTTTCTAACTGGAAAAATCAGGGAAATTTGAAATACAAAGGCCCAAGTCAGGGAAATTTGAAATTCATTGTTATAATAAATAACTTATTAAAATAATTTTCCTGAACTGTGCTTTTCATACCACATTACCTACTGAAAAATTTGAAAAACTTGTACTTTTGACTAAACTTCTTCCAAAAGTTACCATTTTGCACCAAAACTAATATAATTTATATAAAATTATTAAGCCTATATATTTCTCAGGAGAAAATGTTTGCCAAATATATAACTAAAACTTGAAAAACAAAAAGTGTTTTTAGCTAAATTATTTAATTTGTAAGGGATTTTGATCATACCAATCTCCTTTTCCTTATATATAGTCATACACATTTTAAATGAAATAGAAGATGAAGCATCAGCTTTGCGATTATATAGTTAGACTCTCTTATAATGAACTCAAAAGGGCCGAATGGAAATGTTGCTGTAAATACCGGGTGATCCAAAAGTAACAGAAAAAGTAAAAAATTTAATAATTCGCGAAGTATAGATAGTAGCACGATGCGGTTTTCGCAGAAATGCACAGAAAGATATGGGGTTTCTTTAATGAAGAAAAAAAAATTACTGACAGAATAATTACATTTTCTACCGCCACGTGGCGCTTCAGTTGTGTCAGTAGTTTGTTCAGTGGTGCAGCACATTATTATTCTAGGTGTAATGACGGGCAGATCTGTTTAGATAGTGACAGGCAGCAGCTCCGGGACTGCTACAGCGCCAACTGGCGGTGGAAAATGTAACTATTCTGCCAATCATTTTTTTTTTCTTTATTAAAAAGAACATCTCTTTATGTGCATTTCTGTGAAAACCGCATCGTGCTACTGTCTATACTTCTCGAATTATTAATTTTTTACTTTTTCTATTACTTTTGGATCAGCTGGTATATAATTAGTACAAGTTTTTAGTGTAAAGAAATACTTTTTAATACAGCTTTTGAATTTGTAAATTCACTATAATTGAGTTATAAATGGCGTTGGAGTTTGCATTAATTGATTTCATGGCCTTGAAACTTGCTTTGATTGGGCAAATTTTAGTGCATTGTGTGTTGTTTACTGTAATTAGCGACAGGAAATCGATTAAGATTTGGTCTGGAAACCTGGAAAAGTCAGGGAAGTTTGAAATAGAATTTGGGTAGACACCCTGTTTATAACATAAACAGTCATAATTTGTTGAGTGGCACGCGGCACAATTTGATGAGTGTGGTCCCGTTGGTACGCGGAATGGTTCTGCAGTACTTATTACTTTGGCACAATGCTCCTAAATGCATGCCGATCCCTGGTATAGATCACAGTAAAGCTTATTATTCGGACTTGGAATTATGATACGCCCTTATCAGTAGTTAATTCGTTAAATCACACACGTTAAAATCATCGTATATATTAACACTGAACGGACGGGTCACGTAAATTTACGTTTTTCCATTCTGACTTCCTAGGATGGGTCACGTAGAGTTGTTAGACATGTAAATAAAGAACTTTGTAAAATTTTATCAAAAATAGTGTTGATTTAATAAAACTGCAATGCTTTAAAACCATACATACATATTTATTTAATTCTCTTAAAAAATGCCCGGAAACCGAGAAAGACAGAAAAAAAAAAACCCGTCTGTTAAGTGTTAATATAATGGCCCACCACAAGATTTGAATTCAATAAAAGCAGGAGAATTTAACGTATAGTCCGTTCGCGCAGATCTGACGCCTGATACCGTTACCAGACGGGTTGTTCCATTGCAGTTTAGGGAAGGGCGTCTTGCCCCTAACTGATTTTTCGTCGCGCAGGATAAACCAGTATGGCAAGACGCCTTCCTAAACTACCCGTTTTAACAAACGTCAGGTCTGCGCGAACGGACTATAGTTATGTTTAACCCTCCATGGGACCATATGTTTCAGCATACCATAATTTCAAATTTTTATGCATACACTTGACAAATGTCACTCCATTTTTCGAGCGTTGTGTGCTTCAGTACGCATTTAAGTTTCATAATTTCAGCAATAGACATTACATGCTGGACTTTTATTTGTAGCGCCATTTGCTCCTAGACTAGTGGTTCCCAACTCAATGAATCCGCGGACCATTTTCGAAAACTCACAAGTTGATGTAATGAAAAAGAGCCAGGTCTATTTTTTTTGGGGGGTATGTGTTTGTAAATCGTTCTTTGGGAAAAAAATAATAAACAGAAAAACAAGATCTAATGATAATACAGTCAAACCTCGTTAAGACGAACATGCTTAAGACGAATTACTTTTAATACGAACCGTTTTCTGAAGTTCCGTCAGATTGTAAAATACTACAAATATACCATCAATTTCATTTTTATATTTAATTTTAATGTTTAATAATAACAATTTTTATAAGTATTTATTATTATTATTTTTAAATAATGACCAGTCTCGCGGACCAATTGGGACTCATTGGCGGACCACCAGTTGGGGAACCTACTGTTTGAACGAATGGGAAAATTCGCTTAATAATGATGTCTAGTTCTGCTCCATAGAGGGTTGGTTAATGGTGTTATAGATGAGATAATGAGGAATATTATAGGCGCGCTGCTTCCTGGGGGGAAAAGGGAGAGTTCAAGTATTACGTAAGCAACATTTTGGCCATTGCAACCTCCTCCCCAAGGTTAAGCTTACGTAATACTTAAACTCTCCCAAAGAACTATTGCTACTGAATGAATAATTTTCGTGTTTGTGGCCCTATTGCTACTGAATGAATAATTTTCGTGTTTGTGGCCCTGCTGTGGTGCCGTTAACCAGTGTTCGACCCCAAATAGTGCCCAAAAAAAACCGAACACTTACCGACTAAATTGCGCACACTGTGGTCCGAGGGTTCGTTCCCTACACTAAGATTCGGATTCCTCGAAAAACTGTAGGTCCTGGCGCGTGATGTCCTTTGCTATCCTTGCGCCGTAAAAACACAAACGAACATATTCATAATATATAATTTGCAGTATTGTGGCATGAAAAAGTTTGTTTGGATTTTTTATGGCGCAAGAGCATCTGGGCTATACTGCGCCAAAAAAAAAAAAGTAACCAATAATTATTTCGACACTGGCATAAGGTTTAAAAACAGCCAGTGCCAAAATAACTGTTCGTTATGGAATCTCCTGGTGAAACTCTATTGTTTCGTTAAAAAAAATAACATATAAGTATATCGTTTCATTTATTTGCAGTTCCTTTAAGAACTTGGATTTTTCTTCAGCAGGAAATTTTGCCAATTCATCGAACAACGTAAAACGTTTAGCTATGTGTTTAGGTGTGTGTTGTGCGTAGGATAATATAGAAGAGAAATATCAGAAAGCAGTGTGTGCAATAGCTAGTGATGTGCGTTCTGCGGAAAGTTTTGAAATGGAAATTTTTCCAGCACTTCGATTAACAGCAGAGAACAGGCGTAAAACATTCCCCGCAACCAGGGCGCACGAGACCAGAACAATCCGGACAGGCATCATGTGCCCAAAGTATCATCCACCGTTTGCGAAAACTGGCCCCCAAGCGATCGCTGCGGACGAAAACGATGACTGATGCCCGCCATGGACGAAAGGCCAAGCACGGCCCCAGCGACGAAGTCCGAATTACGAGGGAGGGCGGAGTCCGGTCCCAGAATAGCAGAAGCAGGCATCCATCCAACTCCGCCCGGCGGCCAAAGTGAATATCCCAAGCACTCCGTCTTAAGCAAGCTGGAACCAACACCCGCCAGCCCGGAAACAGACATCCGCACGCCACCAGAGCTGAGACCGAACTCTGCATTTATCCGTACCCTGAGCCTCCTGATACTCTCAGCCACTAGCAGTCTCCCCCCCCGGGATAGCTGCTGAGACCCTTTCCGATGCATAGCATCGGAAAGATACATGCATATATTTGATGTTGGCATTTGTGCGAATTTTTTCAGATATTGTGAAACTTCTATGATTTTATTTTCTTGTTTCACTTTTTTTCAGTCACTAAAACTGGTTCGATGTTTTGAAATAACGTGGAACGCGTAGATCTAATCGAGATCTATCGTTTAAAACCAAAACTCTGAGTCATGATTAATTGGAAATTTCCGCAGACATCCATATTGACCGCTGGCTGTCGAACCCCGGCCCTCGCGTACTGCGCATACGCGGCATACAGTGACCACGCATACGGTGACCCCATGTTGTGGGAAGATACCCATGCCGGCCCGTTCACAGTCGATGTACTTGCGCCGTCGTTGAGAACGCCGCCTACGTTCACATTTTGCGTGCCCCGTGCCTCCTGATCCCCCTAGCCACTGGCAATTGTATATCCCTGGATAGCTGCTGAGACCTTCCTTCCGATGATATGCGTTTTCTATATGTATCATTTTGGCATTTTCGCGAGTTTTGGCAGACACTGAAAATATTCTTTTTTTTTTTCTTTTTTTTCTTCTACTATCTAAAAGTGATCTAATGTTTTGGAATGCACGTGGAACCCTCTTATCGAGAACTATCTTATCGAGATCTGTCGTTTGCGACCGGAACTAGCGCAGTAGCTATTTGGGATCAGGGCCGGATTTAGGAGACGATGCGCCCTGGGCACAACGATTTTTGGCGCCCCCTCCATTGGCGTAACTAAGGGGTAAACCTCCTAGAAAATTTCTTCTAAGCATTGAGGTATACGGTTTAGCCCTCTAAAAGTAGGTCAGCCCCCTAGACTTCGAAGCTAGTTACACCCATGACACCTCTCCTGCCGTACTAGCAGAAAGAAATAAAATTCTGTCGTCGCGCCCCCTCAAATGCGACGAAAAATTGCGAGGATAGGGAAGGGACGACATTTATGATTAGCCTATCTTATGTGCATTATTATAAGATATAATAACGATATTTTTATAAATAAATTTAGTTTATTTCACGACGATTTTTTGGATATTGGGAGAAGAGGAGGAAGGGCAGGTGCAGAGCAAAATTTCAGAGTGGCCGCAAAGCTTGAAAATTTCACTTGTAAGTTTAGTTTTATTTTTTACTTGAAAATAATCATTTTTAATGTAAACTTATTATTCTTGAGGGGCGCACGCCCCCTGCCTGGATCCGACCTAGGTTGTTTCACACAATTTTTCAGAATTTCAGATTTAGATAAAAGGTGGAGGGCGCCTTCTCGGGGAGAGCTGATCGACAGAATTCTACGGTAAATAATTTGCAATTAAAAAAAAAATCCGCAGCTTCTTGCGCCCCTAGAGACTTCGCGCCCTGGGTAAGTGCCCAACGTGTCCATCTTTAATGCGGCACTGCTTGGGATCATGAGCTATTCTGATTAGAAATCTCCGCGAAAGCCCAAAATGGCATTTTTGCGTTGAGCCTCGCCCCTCGCATACTGCGCATGTGCGGCGTTAACTTCATGTTTTGGCTGAAACGGAACTATATACCGGTTGGTTTGACAGCAAAACTATTCCAATTGGACTTGTAATTTCGGAGTTATTCAATGGTTTGGGATATACTTCGCAAACTTCGCATCAAATTTCTGGGATGTCATCCAGTGTGATTTTACAGACGTTATTTACGCTAAAAAGCGTTATGCAAACCTCTAGTGCGGTAGCGTTAACGCTTGCGCTACTGTGAAGGTTAGAGGTAATGAGAAAATGTTATGCAGAGTTACTAAATTGATTAGAGGTAAATTTGCAAATGTAAGAGAGCAAGAAGTTGAAGGCATGGAAAGAAAATGGGTAAGAGAAACACGTGCATACAAGGAAGATTAAATATTGGTGATGGCATTTACTTGAAAATAATCCATTCAGTTCCATTTATTTATTTTCTTAGTCTTTGAGCCGTAAAACCAAAAGACAAACAAACAATATTTATTTTCCAAGTTGATCTTAACACTTTACCTATCTATCTATTTGTCTGCCTGCCTGCCTGCCGTAGGCAAAGTGTTAATCATTGCCCTGCGGTGGCGCACTGTAGTAACGCGTTCGCCTAGTGTATCGTTAACTCGGGTTCGATTGTCAACTGTACAAAGAACGTTTACTCAGATCTCATAAAGATCGTATTGTTCACTGTAGTCTGGGGTTTGGTTCCCTGGGCCTTAAGAGGTTTGGATTCCTCAGAAATTTGTAGGTCCAGAGGTTCGGATTCTTCGAAAAACAATAAGTCCCGATGCAGCATGACCATTGTAGTCCTTGAGCCATAAAACCCCAGACAAACATCTTAAGCATCCTACAGCAGGGTGGTCCAACTTCTCGTGCCAAGTGGGGCCGCACGAGTACTTCAACACGAAACCGCGGGCCACACATCGAATTAAATTTCAATATCGTAAATTGAAGTGTTCGCAATATATGTAACATGCACAATTGTTATATTTAATTAAATATATAATCAACTACACAGTTAAAATACTTAATTATTAAACATACAAATTTAATACAAAAACAAATGTATATGCTTTCGTGTTACCCGTACTCCAAAGGTATTCCAAAATTATTGTACGTATATTTTTTATAATCGGTGATCGCTGTCTTTTTTTTTTTATTTATTTATTTATTTTTTTTGTGAATAAGTGCGCCAACGAGACCGTTCATTCTATAAAAATTTACGCAAATGAATATATGTTAACAGACTTAAATTCTTTAGGCTTTAGGATATATTTTCTTGAATGTAGCCGCGGGTCGCCAAAACCTAACGGGACCCTTTAACCTCCTAATTATATATATATATATATATATTAAATAAATATTGAAATTAAAGGATCAAATCTTGTGGCTATACCACAACACCTTTCAACATAAAATTAATAATTATATGTGTAGTTACATGTATACTTTGCGATCTTAGCAACTTACTCTACTGTACTGTGACCACAAGAGATAGGTGGGGTATTGACAACCCTATTTACCTGAGGCGGTGGTGTTATCCCGGGAAAGTGGGGTTGATTTCCTGGCAAATCCCTACCTCTTGAGTATTCAAAGGAATTGCACCATGGCATTTTGCAAGACCCTCGCAGGATGGACCACCTTGTCCTACAGTATTAATAAACCCGCAAGAAGGCGCGCCGGTAAGAGGGACGCGCGCGGCGTGCTTTGCGTTCCATCTAATTGTATAGCATTATTTCATTAAAAACGTCCAATTTTACAGTAAACAATAAGTGGGATTTTCTCTTTGTTATCCTACCCCAAAAGAATGTGACTTTTAAGGCATCTGAAAAAGGTTTCGCCAGCTTCAGAAGCAATGGTGGACGGTTCTTTTTCACAAGTTTAAGTTGAGGAGTGTGAAACACCCCACGTGCCTGCTCGCGGGTTAAGCATCTTAAAATAATCTCTTGTGGTAGCGCCTAGTTCGCCTATATGGTCCCGCCTGGCTATATATTAATATGTATTATACGGCTGTTATTGAGAACTAAAGCAACCCCTCATCTATATGTAATTATATATAGATGAGGGGTTGCTTTAGTTCTCAATTCAATAACAGCCATATATACATACAATAAAACCTCTCTTAACCGCCACCTCTACTCAGCGACCACCTCCCTTAATGACCACCTTTTTGGAAACGGTTTTCCTCTCCCCGCCCCATAAGCCGAATACTAAATTTACGTCAATTGCCACTTCGCCTTAGGGAGGTTTCACTGTATGTACTACACACACACAATGAAAATCTGTTTTGAATACATTTTTAATATCAAAGAACAATTTCCATTATGGTGTAAAGTTTTGTATAAAACAAAATCCTACAAAATTCACTTTGAGAAAAAATATATTTCAGGGAGGCGAGCCTCCTGCCACCATCCTGGCTACGGCCCTGTGTTTGAGATTTTTATATGGGAATCAAATGTAATAGCAAGTCCCGAATTTGTCTTTTTAAAATTCAGATGATTGAACTCGAAATGTTTTGAGATTTAAAAAACTACCATTTGAAATATATTTTGAAAAGTGTTTTCGGCAGAGAAAAAATCTTTTTCTATCTTTAAAAAAAAAAAAAGTTCGTAAATTTAAGGTCTTCAATTTGTTACAAATAAATTTGACAGTTAAATTATTTTACGTTGTAATTAAAGGTAGGACCACAAAATATTTTCTTGTAGAGGAGGGGGCGCAAAGCTTGAAAGCCAGTATGAAGCTATTTCGTGAAATTTGTCGGTGAGCTCAAGTAATAAATATGAATCTTTGTTATTTTCAGAGAGTGAGTGTGTGTCTATGCGTTCCCCCCCCCCGATTTGCGCTTAGTTGCATTACGCGAAGGGTGGGGAACCTGCGGCCTTTTGGATGAATCCAAATTTTGCAAACCAAATCCTTTTATTTTTATTAATATTATTTTGTTCATCTTATTTTTTATTCATTTACTTTATTTTAATTATTATCTTAAATGAAAGTACGTATTTAAAATACAAAAGATAAAAGAAGCATCTGTATGTATACCCGATATTTATATAATATAGATACACATATCTATTTATATACCCAATATGTATAATTTGTATTGGTTTCTCTCTTAAGGTCGGAGTACATTAGAAAGTGAATATGAACGTTTTTACCGAAAGCATTGAACGAGTATCTACTAAAATAATTACAATAAGTTCAGTTGGGGTCATTCCATGTCAAGTGCTCCAATTTTGAAATACATTTTTTACCTCAAATTTTTCGATTTTCTTAAAATTTTATACACTTGTTGAATGTCCTAAACTGAGTTTAAATATAAAATTTGAATTTGTTATATAACCCTGTTTTTGAGTTATAATAGTTTGAAATCGCCAAAAATGGGGAATTTTGGCATTACCTGACTGTGCATTTAAACCTAAAAATCTCGTCCCAGAATTGAGATATATCAAAAACAAAAATATCGTTCTCTTCAGAATTTCATGAACTTCAATATAAATAAATAAATTAATAAAAAATAAGTAAAAAAATAAATAAATAATGAATAAAAGGATTTCTTTCAAAAATCCCTTTTATAGGGATTTGTTGGGATATTATCCCTACGTAATATAGATTTTACCCCAAATATAGCATAATAGAGCATGAACGCACCTATAAAATATTTTTAAAAACTATGATCCCATTGAGATCCCAAGCTGGAATTTTGCAAACAGCTTTTAGAAATATGGAGTAAGTCATAATTTTTTTGAAATTTTTTCATATTAATTTTTTAATCGCTTTTTAAAATTTTAAAATTAATTTGAAAGTTCAAAAGTAACCCATCATGTTCCATATCATATTGAAGTTTATGAAATTCTGAAGAGAATGGTATTTTTATTTTTGAACTATCCCAATTCTGGGTTGAGATTTTTAGGTTTAAATGCAGTTGGGTAAGGTAATTCCCCATTTTTTGGCAAATTCAAACAATCATAGGCCCTGCGGTGGCGCAGTGTGGTAACGCGTTCGCCTAGTACGCCGTTAATCCGGGTTCGACTCCCAACAGTGTACAAAGAACGCTTACTCAGAGATCTCATAAAAAGATCGCACTGCTCACTGTAGTCCGGGGTTTGGTTCCCTAGGCCATAAGAGGTTCGGATTCCTCGGAAAACAGTAGGTCCCGGCGCAGCATGACCATTGTAGTCTTTGAGCCGTACAACCACAAAACAAACAAACAACCATAACTCAAAAACGGAATAAGGTATAAAAATAACAACTGAGATTTCAGACTTTCTCTTATACTAGTTTTAGTATACTAAAAATGAAAGCAATAGAAAATAGGTAAAAGTCATTGGACCACTTGACATATAGTGACCCGTTGGCCATTTCGGTTAAACGGAGTTCGAATAATCGGGGTTCTGCTATATATCTAACCAGTAGCGTATGAAAGGGGACAAAAGCCCACCCATTGGATAGCAAAATACCTGGTTCCGTTTAATGCCAAATCACATGATCTGTTAAAAACTTTGAGCCCCACCTGATTTTTGGTGCTACGTCCTGTATCTAGTGAAATTCCTTGAATGCGATCTTCTTCTGTTAGGACTAACTTAGCGGCCTTCCAACATGAAACGGTTCTTTCTTTTTGGTTTTACGGCTCAAAGACTACAGTGGTCATGCTGCGCCGGGACCTACTGTTTTCCGAGGAATCCGAACCTCTTAAGGCCTAGGGAACCAAACCCCGGACTACAGTGAGCAGTGCGATCTTTATGAGATCTCTGAGTAAGCGTTCTTTTTGCACTGCTGGGAGTCGAACCCGGATTAGCGGCGCACTAGGAGAACGCGTTACCACACTGCGCCACCGCAGGGCATGAAACGGTTCTCTGCCCCTGCATTATGCGATATGGGAAATTATAAAGATATTTCAAATCTGTTCATACTTAACCAGTATCAATACGTTTTAAATAATTAAATTGGTGATTGAATTTAAGTTAAAAAAAAGCCTGTGTGTCTAGTTTATTCTTCGTTTTCTATAAGTTATTAGGAAAATTACACGTAATTCAATGACTGATATTGTATAGTGCAGTGTTTCCCAACCTTTTTCAGTTTTTGACCCCATTTTGTAGTAGCCAAGTAATCCGCGACCCCTTTTTATATAGTAACCAAATGGCCTGCGATATCCCTTCTGTCCGTCGCCGCCCATTTACATAATAAAAGCATTTTTAACGAAGTAAAGAAAACACATTAAATATAAAATTATAATATATTAATAATGTATGTTATATTAATAACAAATATTAAGAATAAGTATGAATACATTATATTACAATACATGTTAATGTACGTATATTATAAATTCAAAGTTAAATATTAATAGAATATTGCAATGTAGCCATGTTGAAATATAAAAGCGTTGGAAACATTTGGTATGAAATTCTTTATAAAAATAATTGCAACTAAAAATAGTTGCGGCGAACCCCAGGTTGGGAACCACTTGTCTAGTGGGATTTAAAGGGCACCTTTGTATTAATTCGTAACGTAGATTTGGAGCGGTAGTGGCGCCATCTATGGAATGAAAGTCAAACGTTTATTCTGTGGACAACTACACGTTTAATAAAAGCAGGGGTCTCCAAAATACGGGCATGGGCAGATCTACAATTTTGCCGCCCCTTTCTACCCGTCCGCCCCCCTCCTTAATCAGTCGTAGAGACATAAAAATTGTTACATTCAATATATGCCAAAAACTTTTGTATTGATACTAAAAATGTTGAAAAACAAACTCATAAATTGAAACACAAACCTTAAACAATATTAACTTAATAATAATAATAATAATTCATTTATACTTATTTATTAACCATTTATATCGAAGTGTTATTTCTCTTTGGCACATAATAAAATTCAATTTTATTGACATAAATTTTGATCAAACAACAATATTTATTATTTATTAATTTATTATTTATTAATCAACGTTTGTTGGCGTAGTGGGTTCAGGTCCCACCGAACGCAAAAATATTTCTTTTCTTTCGAACGTTTCACCATCTAATCACGCCATAACATCGGCGCTGGTATCACTACGCCAATAAACGTTGATTTATATTGTTGTTTAATTTAATCTGCGTAGTGTTCGATTTATTTAAATAAATTTTGATTTTAGGAAAAAAGAAAAAAAAAAAAGGCCTATCGAACACAGGTATTTAAATAGAAAGCATGACGTCTAACTTTCTTCTAGGCAAAATATCTGAATTATATCAGACTCAATACACAAAATTTTGCCGCCCTAGTCTATAGCCTATTGGGAAATACGGCACTGCCCGCGGGCCAACAAGAATAAGCAAAATTGGCCCTTGGACTGAAAAGATTGGAGACCCCTGAATAAAAGGAAAGCGAATGATATTTTTATCCTACATTTTCTTTTTACTTTATTTTATAATAAAGTATGGAGTTATTATTTTTCTTGTCGCAAACTGTTAAGTCCCAATTAAGTTTCCAACCGACAGTAAATAAATCATTTTCCTGTAATTGCAATGAAGTCCCATACACTGGTTGTTCCGAGGGGGCGCCCCACTTCCCTTGAAAGATTTCTATATCCGCCATTAGTCACATGTTAACAGATATCTTTTTATTTTATCTGTCTGTCGGTCTTTTTTTTTTAAACTTTAATAAGGATATTAAATTGGGGTATGTGGGTGGAACAAGGTTCATCAATAGGAGATGAATGGATTTGATGATATGAGGATGAATCTACTGAATGACTCGCTGAATGAGGATTTCTGCGCTCACCTACTATATGGACAACTTGTTCAAAATGTGCGATACGCACCTCACTTGAGAAAGCTCCTATTAATGATCGGTATAGCATGACCTTTGCTGTCCTTTTGCGCTATAAAATTCAACTGACTCAAATTCAGTTTTAATTGAAGAAAATGGGAATGGTGGGTCGCGTATACAGAATGTGAGATGAATCAAAATTACTTGCTTTTTTTTACGCTTATATGTTGAGAAAATGCAATGTCATGCAATAGTATTGATATGCAAAAGGCAAAGTTTTTTCACCAAATCTTAGTTCTTTAGCCCAAATCTTTAGTTCTCCTTTAATATATTAACGTCTTCCCAGCCCAGTATTTTAAGCATTAATTTCTACGAAAAGGATTGCAATTTTAATATATTATTCATATTTCTAGGGTGTTCTATATTGTGAAGTTTTCATTTAATCTTGAAATGTTTAATAATATTCTGCTTTTAATAATTTGAAATGTTTAATATTCTGCCTTGTATGCTTCTAAAATTTTTGTCTGTTTTAATATATCTTTAAATTCCCACTTTGATACTTGAAAATTGTTCATTATTTTTAAATACCATTTATAACTTTCGTGACCTTCTGAAGATAGTGACCTTTAGAATTCAAAGCTAGGGAGGGATTCGTCGCTTGCCGAGCCCCTTTATTTCTTTAAATTTCATAATGAAGTCTTGGGTAAGAATATTTCGTATGTTTAGGTGAGCAGAATTCCCCCGATCTGCAGGGCTTGTAATTATTTATTTACACCAGTATGAAAAATAGTGAATAATCTCATTATTTTTCATATAGGGCGTTTTGTATTCTTTACTCCATTATAGTAATAGACTTAGTGATACAGTCTAGTGATGGAGTTTTAGACGGAAGAGAATGATCACGATTAAGTGGGCCCAGGTCCCTCAGCACCTGAAAAAAGCGTATGGTTATGTAAAAAATTTAACATATAACAATAATTTGTTTCGTGGGTGTTGATTTCCCAAAAGATTCCCTCATGCGTTTATTGGAAACGCGAAATGTATATCTAATCATGTTACCACATATTTAACCCGCGAGAACGCGCGCCGATTAGAGGAACGCGAGAACGCGCGCGGGGTGATTTGCACCCCATCTGATTATATAGCATTATTTCATTAAAAACGTCCAATTTTACGGGGAACAGTAACTGGAATTTTCACTTTGTCACCCTACCCCAAAAGATTGTGACTTTGAAGGCAACAGGAAAGAGTTTGGCCAGTTTCAAAAGCAAGGGTGGACGGTTTTTTTCACAAATTTTAAGTTGTGGGATGTGAAACACCCCGCGCGCCTGCTCGCGGGTTAAACGGCACGTACGGCCTCGCCTTGTTTGGCGCAGAAAGCATTTGCTGTCTCTTTGTCATAAAAGTTCAACCAACCAACCATTTTAAAACTTTTGTCACATACGGGAAGAATCAGGATTCATGGGAAAAACTGCAAAAGGTGATAGTACCGATCGAGCAATACTAGATATGGAACCTAAGGTCGTAGACCACTTCCAGCGCCAGTTCGAAAGCCGTCCGGCATGCGTAAGTATTTACAACCAGTGCACGAGACGCACAAAATACAGCTCAGGGCAGCTAATCTAGTGCATAGACGATTGGGGCATCGCATCTTGTGCCTCTCATACACTCGTTGTAAATAATTTGCGCATGATGGACGGTTTTAGAACTGGCTCTGGGAGTGGTTTGCGACCTTGGGTTCCATATCTAATATCATTCATCTTGATGAGTACTATCATCCCTTAAAGTTTTGCTCATGCGTTCTGATTCACCCTGTATATGAAAAAACGTAAGGAATTAAGGCGCAACCAGGAACCTGATTGTGTATGTATGGGGTGTACAAATTGAGTCGGATTGGGGTCATACTTTAAAACCCGCTTCCCAGATTTATTTTTGGACGTTTCAAAATCGTGAAATGTACTATTTAAATCGAATATTTATCTTTTTTGGCCTTCCGAAAAGTTGTATATTTATCCTCATAGTCGGGATACAAATAATTTAATTTCGCGATGGATATTTTATAAGGCGAGAATATGAAACTGCATAAAGATTCGTTATATAACTAATGCCTTGAATGAGGATTAAATGCAGCGCGCTGCTAAATGTAGCGTTACCGCATCGGGATTCGACTAGCCCGCCTGTGGTGGGAGCAGTACATTAGCCGGTAAATAGCGTTGTGAAAGGTGGGAAAGATTGATTGGACGAACATTTAAAGCGTGTTTTCCTGTAGCCCGCTAATGTCAAACCTGCTCTCAAAATGTAGGTGTTGGAATTTTGAGTAATGTTTAAGAGAATTCAAACTCCCTTAATGTGATAGGTGTTTGTTTCCAGAGATGACATCATTTCTATCTTGCATTTTGTACCCTCTTTCTTTCTTTCTCCTCGTTTTTGTCTTTTCTTTTTAATACCTTTACCGCTTGTCGTCCGCTGAGGATGCTCTCGGTGGTGTGTAATTGTTTGCAATTAGTCATGCATTTCCAAGGTTCATGGCTTTTTGTCCAGTAAAAGAATGGGTAAGTTGCAAAAGTCTACCTACCGAAAGCAGCCATGCAGCAAATCACGCGCCTGATTCATGTGTTTACTCGACAAGGGAAAGTTTTGAAATGCCTGCACTGATACACTTTCACTAGTGACCTAGGTATTGTGAGAATAATACCAGATGTGAAAATTATCTAGATCAGAATTTCCGCCGCTATTTTCCGGTGGTCTTGCTTTCAATAAGGGGACGGAGCGCTATTTTTTTTTTTTTATTACATTTATTATTATGATAATTTCAGTAGCAAATATGGTGAAAAATGGAGTATGGGAAGAAACTTCGTTAAGACTTGGCGTCAAAGTTGACCTGTCGTCGTTAGGAACTTGCTGGTGCACACGTTCTCTTCTGCAGATAATGATGTGCGAACGTGATTGAAGGATCAGGGACAGTGCAATTCTTTGTGACTTTTGTACAAGCAAGAAGCTAAACCAAAGCCTTGCGAAAAATAGGGCACGCAGTACCAAGCTTTTTCTTCCTCACGAGATACCCGAAGTCTTCATTCTCTCCAGGAAGTTCACGAAACGCAAAATGTGTCGTTAACCGAACTTCATTTAAAGTTCGACAGTTTCATCAGCGGTAAATCGATTATATTGAACTAAATCAGCATACCATTACCACCAAATGAGTTTTTAGACGTTCCCACGAGGCGACCTCACGGTGTTTTGAAACGTCGGCGCTACTAATTAAGCTGCGATGGATTTCATTTCAAGGATCCTATTAAAGCAAATGCATACATATATATGCAGATGCTTCTAATTACTTTCATATACTGGGATTCATATTTCGAATTGGCCGCCAGAATTGCTTAGCGAGCAAGATTCTGTGACTATATGTCGCTCTTTGAAGATATAACCTTTTTTTTTTCCGATTCCCTAAGAAGTAAAACTGTAGTTATAGTTCGCGAGTTACTTTTGAGACGTAGTTCACGTCTCATGTGATTTAAGGAGGTACGGGTATGGTTTTGCACTTTTTATTTTTTAAGATAAAGACTTGGAATTTTTTTACTGAACTAGCATCTCCACATTAGACATAAGGTGAAAAATTTTTAAAAATGTATTTTTTCATACAAAATATATTAATATATGACTAAAATTATGGTTCCATTTATTATTTTTTTTTTAACGATTTTCAGTTTATTTTTCAAGGAAAATAGTTTTATAAAGAAAACTATGCAATGCAACTTTTCATCAAGGGAATTTCTAAAACTATGCTTAGATTTTCAATTAAATTTTTTTAAACTTTTAATAACAAATTACTAAACAAAGAACTTTAAAAATTCATATTTTAAAAAATTACACAAATATGCAAAATCCCCGTGATAAATTTCAAGATAATGTCATTTTCATTTTACTTACCAGATTTTATATACGTAGCTACAACGGTTAGAAAGTTATTAACACATAATCACATAATAAAAAAAGTTCAAAAATGCTAAACCGAGAAAACGAGCTTTAAATTTAAAGAAAAAAAAATACACAATTCTTTATATTTACATTGCGTCTAAGTTCACCAATTATTACCTAAAAACCACGTGCTTTATGTGTGTAATACCTTCCTTGGATTTTTGTCTTTTTTTTGGGCTCTTAATTTAGCCAAGTAAACGATTTTACGATATTTAGAATGTGCGGTGGTTGATCTAGACTGAGTTTGTCGCTTTCTGTATTTGTCCATACGAAGAGAATAGTTCAGCGTGTTAGACCCTATACTGTATGTTGTAGCAGACTCCATTTGTATAGTTATTTTTTTATAACAAAAGTTATATGAACTGCTATTGCTTCGGCGGTTGCCATTTCCACGCGTCACAATGAACTCTTGCATAGTTTAGGGCATTTTCTCATATTCGACTATGTAATGACTCGTTTGCATTTTGAGTGTAACATTGTGTGAAGTGTGAACCCATTAAATAAAAATGTTCCATTATGCATTTTTTAATAAGTCGAAAAAAAAATGGTGAGAAAGTGTTTCTTTACAAGAATTCTGGCCCTTTAAATTTTAATAGGCTATATTTATTAGTTTATTATTTATTTATAATTCGAATTTGGAAGTGAAAAAAAAAATCGTATGGTTATAATAAGTATGGTATCAAAATGTTCAGAAAGGTTTGAAGTTTTTTTAAGATAAAAATAAAACATATCGATGTTTTTGTTATTTTTCGTCAGAATCTCTGCCCTATACCTCCTTAAGCAGTCATCGAAATTAAAACTCGAAAGGGGGGGGTAAGTGGGTGTGGGAGGGTCAAACCTTTTCCTAGCGTACTTTTGCTCTATTGTAATGACGTAACGGTTAAATACGGATTTATGTGCTGGAGTCTGTATGTCCTAGGCCTCACGAGGTTCGGATTCCTCTGGTAAATGTAGGTTTACTACGTCTTACGATGGCTTAGTGGTTAACGTCCTCGCGTCTATCCTGCCATTAGCTAGAGTTCGACTCTCAGTTGTATCGTGGAATGAGTGCCGTTTCTCTGCCTACCGCAATGCGGGGCAATGGCGTCTTAACGGACAGGCTAACGAGGCCCCGACTCCAATAGGTGTGAGCCCCCCCCCCACACACACACTTGGCAGAGTTTGTCTATTATATTTCTGTTATTGCAAAATTTGGAAATTTAAAAGCTGATGTAAAAAGTGGCCACCAAAAATGATCATGCTCAGGGCCACTGAATGTGTCAAGACGCCTTTGGTCCGGGGTTTGGTTCCCCTCACAGCAGAGATTCGAATTCCTTGAAAATTTGTAAGTTCTGACGTAGCATCATCTGTGCTGTCCTTGCGCTATGAAACTACAAACATTATCGCGCGAACAAGGAAAGAGGAATGTATCTCATCTCTCTTTTTTTTTTAATTCCTAATTTTATAAGCTAGATATGTAACTAAAGTTCCTAAAATATAACTTATCCCATACTGATTTTTTATAACGTGGTCTTTATTCCAGGTCTTTTTACAAAAGTCGAATGATTTTATGAATAGATAAGCAACATATTTGTACACAGCAAACATTAAAGAATAGATCTTTCTAAATGTCTTTTCCATCGAGAAAAAACTTCCAAACCTATTTGATTTCATACGAGAAAGTTGTTTCCATTTGCTAATTAGCGGGTGCGATGATAACCTTTAATTAGACGTTGGCAGCTCTGCAAACATAATTTATTCACGGTTGTTGACTTAAGCCTATAAAGTGCTGCTAGAGCTAAAATTCACACACACTCGTGTCCTGCCCAACGAGTTAACCCACGCATTTTTAGTGCGATTCTGTAATTGGTGAAAAAGATCAGCGAGGCGACGTTTCTCTGACGTTTGCCAATGAAACTTTTGAAGCAAAGGCCGAACATTCTGCCTGTACTGCTTCAACACGAAAGGAATTTATTCTCGAAATTTATATTTCCAAATGGGCTCGGTCAGGAGCTTAACAATCCAAACATTATGGGAAGGGGGCGGGGGGGGGAGTGTTGAAAGGGAGGCTCAAGTAAAATTTCAAGCTATTGCTTTCCGCCCCCTCCCATTTTTAACCTATTGTGATCAGTTTCTCCTTGTTCCAAAGTTGTTTTTTCCAAATTTAAAATTGCAACACCATATGTACAGAAGAACCCATTTACAACGAACCCGCATTTAGCGAAGAAAATAGGGATTTTGTTTAGTATAACGATTAGGTGTAATATACTATTTCATCATTTTTAGCGAACAAGGCTTTTGCAGATCCCGGATGTAAAGAGCGAAATATGGCGAGATTATTTTTTTAAGCGGCAAGTTAAAAAAAAAAAAAAAAAAAGGAATAATCAGTGACCGAGGATGTCTTCCTATGGAGGCGAATATAATGAAGCAAACTTTCCAACACTTGAAACTGACGAATTTCTGAGACTTGTCATGCTTTTCGGAATACGTAGTGAAGAATTTACAATGAGCACTTATTTGAAATCATGGATTAGACTGATGACTATATATTTAATGCGCGAAATGTTTTACAACGAAAACTCCTAGTGAAGAGTAACGTTGCGTAATTAATAAAGCAAACAACCATAGACTGCGTTTGAGTATCCCCGAATAACGCTTATTTTGAGAATAATTACTAATGTGAGGAAGAATTCCTTTTTACATCATGTTTTTGTTTTCCAATTTGGTTCGTTGTACTAAAATTTAAGTGGCTATATAATACATTGTTCATTAAATCTTAAGCATATTCAAAGCTGAATATTATTTTCTGCATGGCGTATTTTCAAAATTTAGAATTTAAAATTCCAAAACGGATGTGGAGCGACGGGTATGGAGAGTATTTTTGTTGGCCCCCAGCTCCTCGTTATGTAAAGGTCCTACTGTATTATTATTTACTGCGGTTGAATTTTTTTGCTTTATTTAAAAAAAAAAAAACAGAGGCCATCTGATTCGGCGTTGGAGAGGAGAAAAAAAAGTGCCTTTATATCAAGTGGTAGGGGCTTGGGTCCCTTTCATACGTCACTGACTATAGTGTATTTTGACGCGTGGATGAAACAGTTTGCTAAAGAGAGTTTTCTGTCTTACGTCATGAGATACTGAACAGCTTATTTGAAAAGGAATCGAAGGCTTAATGCTCGAATGGCAACCGGTGTGCTGATTTTTGTTTCACCGGCTGTACATGTCTTTGACATAGGGCCATACTGTTAGTACCTAGCACCCACAACTGTATTAAATCGAATAACAAGCGATACTGACGATGAAATGTATTTTTAAACATAATAGGCATATTAAATATCGAGCTTTATCTCATTCAAAGTATTAAGTTCTCCAATTTCAGAGAAATGAGGAACTAACTTAACTACATTGACGAAAAAAATATACAGTGAGGAAAAACGTTTAAGAACGATTACGCATTGTAAATCCGCAATATGTATATATTTTAGTATAATAATTTATTTTTTTTTCGAATATCTTTGCAGAGCACCAAATGTTCCACAGAACATTGTTTGAAAACCACTGCCTCGGAAAAGCGTATGCCCTGGTGCTGCTTGACATTGCGCCCTAAAACCTTAACGAACATTTAAATATATAAACCGGATGCGTCAGAACAGGTTTATTAAGGTTATCCTATAGTCCCTCTTTCTTTCTTTCTCTCTCCATTATTTGATATTTAATGAGTTTTTGTCTACCATGCGGTTAACCCCGGTTTCGATTACAGTAGTATCGTATGCCTCTTTTTCTGCCCAACGTAGTCCAGGGGTTTGTTCCCTAGTCAGCAGAGGTTCGGATTCCACAGAAAACTGTAAGACCCGGCGCAGCATGGTCTTGCTAACCGTTCACCGTAAAAATACGAACGAACCACGATTTAGTCGTTAAAATATAGCACTTTAGTGCTCAGGACCACGATTACTGAACTCACGGTACTTGGTTCTATTCCCATTAAGCTTGACTCTCTCTCTCTCTCTCTCTCTCTCTCTCTGTGTGTGTGTGTGTGTGTGTGTGTGTGTGTGTGTATACGTGCCGCGGTTTGGAGGACAGGCCAAGCAGTTGGTCTCGTTCCATATAACTTCTCTGGCAGTCTTGAGACGTTCAAAAGAACAGAAAAAATACTTATGAATAGGAACAGTAGCACTGCAAGGACAACGAATGTACTGTGCATTCGCGCTCAGTTGGCGCGTGATACCGTTAGCAGACGGGTTAGACCATTGCAGTTTAGGGAAGGCCGTCTTGGAGGAACTGGTTTTTCCCGCGCGAAAAACCAGTTTCGGCAAGATGGCCTTCCCTAAACTGCAATGGACTAACCCGTCTGCTAACGGTATCAGGCGTCAGGTCTGCGCGAACGCACAATATACGTAATCAGAAGTTGTTTTGGGTACAAACTGTCTGCTAAAGTACACATTAAAAAAGAAAAAAAAATTGGAATAGACCTGTCTTCGGAATATAACACCTGTCATTGCCACTTTATTGTAGTTGTATCAATAATATAATCATTTGTGTTAAAACCAATAAAAAATGATTGTTGCCACTATATTCTGGTGGAATCAATAGTAAGAGTAGCTACATGAAGAAATGTCAATTGTTCTTAATTCATTTTATGTTTAAATAATTTTTTTAATTTTGATTGCCATGGTAACTCGAAAGGCACGAAGTGCCAGGGAGTGCTTTTTATATTTTGTTTTTTAGTATTCATTCTAGTGTTGACCGGTACTGTGCATTCGCGCTCAGTTGGTGTGTAATACCGTTAGTAGGCAGGTTAGTCCATTGCAGTTTAGTGAAGGCCGTCTTGGAAGAAGTGGGTTCTCCCACGCGAAAAACTAGTGTCGGCCAGACGCCCTTCCCTAAACTGCAATGGACTAATCCATCTGCTAACGGTATCAGGTCTCCGCGAATGCACAATATGCACGACGTTTTCTATTCCGCTTAAATTCGAATGTTATTCTTTATTCACCAATAAATTTATTGGTTTGGCATGCTGGATATCTTGATGTTTTTCTTAAATAAACTATTCAGTACAGTTCACTATTTATTCAAGTGAACTCACTGAGCTATTTATCATTATTCAACATTTCATTCACGTATACGCAGTCAAAAGTTGTTTTGGGTACAGACTCTCTGCTCAAGTACACATTAAAAAAAAAAAAATTAGACGTGTCTTCCAGATATAACATCCTCTTTTGGAAAAGCGGTTTTGTAATCTTTAAAAAGTGTACTTTGACATCGGCCATGAGTGCCTCTTTCATCGCCGTTTTTATGGCAGTCATGCAACGTTTTGAGTGGAAGATGATTGTGGCAAACGTTCTTATACACCCGGAACTATGCCCAATATCTTAATACACAGAAGTCAATATATAACATCGAGGAAGTAGTTACGTTTGCAAAAAATCAATTCTCTTTGCTTCTTTTACCCCATCTGTCAAAACATTTTTTGTGAGACAGGAAAAGATGTTGCGCATCTGCTATTTGTCACACACAACCGTCGGACCCTTCTAACTCTGGTAAAAATCTCTATGTATCCATCTCCCACCCCCTCTACCCCCATAACTTAAACTCCTAATTAAGGGAAATCGTCTCGACATGTTATGTTTGCTTCATAATTATCTAAACTTTCTTCAGAATTATTGAGTAGGACGTGTCTTTTCAGTTAAACCCTCGTCGTTTTCTTGTATTTTGTTCTTGTCAGATTCGTAATCCGAAGAAATTTATTTTACCAAGCACTCTATTTTTTGTACCAGCGTATTTTATATTAATTGTATTTTCCGAAGCACATTATTATTCCGTCAAATAATTGTCACTGCACCTTTTTTTCTTTTTTTTAAATATATAAAGAAAAAGTGGGGAAGACGTGGAACCAGAATTCTGTTTGAAAAAGGCGAAATTTTTATAGTACTTGATAGAAGTTTTTGTTAGAAGTTAGGAAATTTATAAATGCCCTTTCGTAGTAAATTACACACAAACATACTATTTTACTGGTTTTTTTTTATTTATAAAAAGTTATCTTAGTAGTTATAGTATTTTTTAAATAAACCTTTTCGCATGATTTCTTTACGTGAAATCAAAGCTTTTACAACGATTTTTAAATAAAATAATCGTAATATGTAACGATGGGACACTTTAAAAAGTCACCGACTGTTTTTTCTCATATTTATTTATAGAAATTGTGAGTCATAACGGGGTAGACAGGTTTTAGATCCTCGGAGATATTGCTTCTCAGACTTTTGCTGTTTAGAGTAAAAAGAGATGTAACTAATGGAACGCTAAAAGGTATTTCAAAATTTCCAGTCAAAATCTGGTTCGTGCTGAGATAATGGCGTTTTAACAGAACGTTCCAATTTTATCAGCTGATTTTTTATTTATAATAGTTTATACAATATTTTCAAAACAGTCGCTCCAAGTCCATTAAAAACAGACGTTAAAATTTTACCAATAAGAACATCAATTATAAATTAACTTATTAGTTCTTCATTTGTACTGCATTTAACTAAATCATAATTCCTGGAAATTTAAAGGAGTCGTTTAATATACGTAATATCATCACGAACGCATTCTTTCAAAAAAAGAAGAAAGACAGCCTCTTGCAGTTCGCTTTTTTTTGCTACTTTATTGTAATATATACTTAATTATTCATATATTTATTGCGATGTTCAGTATACCAGAATTTTTTTTTTTTAAAGAAATATTTTCACCATTCGACCAACCTTGTAATTATGCAGGGTGATTAACTGAGATTTTTGCCCAAAATAAAAATGCTATAATTTTGAAAGGGGAAGACATTTGAAGCTGAAATGTGATTACAAAATACTGCTCTTCTTCACAATCTCATTAATATCACAAAAGGTGATGAAAATGTTCACCGTTAACATTTCAACAGAGATCATCAACTGGTTGCTGCATATTGTTAAATCTCATACACTTCAGTATGTTGGTATTTTACAGGGCCGTTCTTGGAGGGGGTGCCAAAGGGACCTCGCACCTGGGCAGCCGCAGACTGACTAGGTGGGGGTATCATCATTTATTAAATAATATCAAATAATGAAATAATTCCCATTTTCATGTTAACTGTTTAAAACTATGTATCTATAGATATAAAAGTAAACACTTCGCATATCAAATTCTTAATTAAACGATATTAAATTAGTAAGGGCGGCAATGTTGTTTTTGCACCTGGGCGGCTAACAACACAGGAACTGTTCCCTGGGTATGAATTACTTCAGTATCCTGTGTGATGTTTCTCGGCTGCTGAATAGTACTAGGCTTATTGCTGTATACAATACCTTTCAAATGATCCCGTAAGAAATAAGTGGATGGGATTAAATCTGAAGACCTCAGAAGCCACCAACTTTTGGTGATAATCGGATCGCCGAAGAAACTTTGAATTGCAGCTATGCGGGCATTGCAAGTGTGACGAGTCGCACCATTCTGGTGAAAGAAGCCATTCAGCAGTTCAGTATCATATCATATTATATCCATAAAATGGCGCACCATAAGCCAATTTTTACGAGATGTATTCTGCAGATATGGGTGTCAGAACGTACAGCACTTTGTATTCAAATTTTAGCTAGAAATGTTTCCTCCTTTTAAAATTGTAGCGCTTTGCGTGTGTGTGTGTGTGGGTAAAGTCCCGGAGGAATCACTTTGTATTCGTTGGTGCTTTTCCGTTATTGCTTTGCCTTAAAAATCCACGAAGAATACAAAAAAAAAAAATCGGAAAATTGCGATTTTTTGGAAGAAAACCTGTCAAGTATCCCCCCCCTCTCTCTCTCTCTTTCTTTCTTTCTTTCTTTATTTTTACAATTCTAAAATGACAATCGCGTTGGAATTTAAGCATGAATCTGATGTCGAGTAATTTAAAAAAAAAATTCAAATTCCAAATTTGACCGATTTTGGAAAATGATTCCTAATTCCTTCTTGGCGTTTTTTCGTAGATCACAATCATCGCATTTTGTGTGTGTATTACAATGCACGATTTAAGATGTAGGTCGGTTCTCGTATGATCTACGATGTTTACATTCGTCATAAATTGCTTAATAAACGCCGTTGTATTCTTAAAGTATATTAAAATAGATGGCAAATTAGTTACGGCGATGTGGATTTTATGTTTTTTTCAAAGTCCTTTCAATTAAGGTCAAGACACACTGACTGCAGAATGATATTTTTCATTGCCCTGAGAAATTCGCCGTTAGCGTTGCGCTTAGGATAACGCCGAAACTAATTTTCTGCCCTGAAAGAAAAAGTAGCGTTGGCGACAGTCTGCTGATGTTGGCTTTGTTTTTTTGTGCTTGGGACAACCCTGCAACGCTAGTGTCGTTGCTCTTGGCGTTCGTAAGTATCTTTTTGTTCTACGATTGGCCTCCCCACTTCCTCTCTCTCTCTGTACAGGTAGCCTTTGATTCTCACCGATTTGGAATATGCATATACAGGGTAAATCCAAAAGAATCCTCCTAATACAAATGATTTTAGCAAACGTTAATTGGCACATAATTATATGCGTTACATTAAATTTTAACGCACCAAGCTTTACATAGATGGCGTTCGAATACATTTGACGTACGTGTAACTTAGATCTCCTGTATAGCGTTATAGGAGCCATAGTGTAACCAACCCAGAATGCATTTCGTTTCTGAAACAGCGAGTTCGGACGAAAAGAAGTTTTGTGTTCCAGCATGCAATTTACAGCGCCTGTGTTCCAGCAGGATGAGGCACGTCTACGTTAGCATTCAGATGTCCGTAATCACTTGAACGAACACCTGTTAAGACACTGCATTGACCGCACAGGAGCACACCACAATGCGGATTTTGCATCCTCTCCAAATTCGCCGGACCTCACCCCTGGCGATTTTTTTTTGGAGGGGGGGATGTATTAAAGACAATGTTTTTGTGTCACCGCTGCTATCCGTTCTTAATGAACTCAAAATCCGCATTACCAATTCCGTCGCCTCAATCACAGGGAATATGCTTCACCATGTGTGGACTGAAATCGACTAGAGACTAGATGTTTCTCGCGTTACAAAGAGTTCTCACATAGAACATAGATAATGTGTAGCAAGAAACGTGGTGCGTTAAAGCTTAATTTGATGTGTCACAAATAATTATGTGCCAATTACCTTATTTGCTATAACCATTTCTAATAGGAAGAATATTTTTGACCTACCCTTTTCCTCACCTTGCTTGGCGCAGAATGACATTTGCCCTTGCTCCATAAAAATACAATCAACCAACCGATTTGCCCTGTGTGTGTGTGTGTGTGTATATATATATATACTTTGCACGCTCGCACTGCTGCTTATACGAAATCGGACCCTGTAGTGGTTAAACATTCGCATAGCGTCCCGTTAGCACGGCTTCTACTTCCAATAGTGCGAAAACGAGAACACTTTCCGAAAATTGCTCACTGTAATTCAGGGAGTTGGTTCCCCGGACTTTAAAAGGTTCGGAGCTCGCGGAAAATTCTAGGTCCCGGCTCAGCATGACCTTTGTTGTCCTTGCGCAATAAAACAGATTGTGCGAAATCGTAATTCTTACATCGCTGGTTTCGAATAAAAATTAATAATAATTGTAACCAGTTGTTACTGTCGATGGTGTAGTGACGAAGGAGGAGGAGCGTTATGTCATTCATGAGGCGTCAATCATGAAATTTTCAAAGAAAGCATGGCAGCCCACATTATTTTTTTCCTTCAAAAACGTGACCGTCAGAAAACTAACGCTGCTTTATTAGGCCATTGCCCCCACTACTACGTGCACAAAATGGATTTTTTAATTTCCCTGTATTTACAAAGCTTTAAATACAATGCCATTATATTTCTCGTCAAGGTTTGGATGCCGAGAACGTATCTTACTGACACCTTTCCCCATTGATTTACGTTATAAAATACTAATTTACGCCGAATCCGTTTACACCGATTTGCCCAGAAACGCATCCCTGATGCGTAATTCGAAGACGTAGATCCACAGTGGCGGATTTCTAAGTAGGCACAGGCCTAGGGGCGGCACTTACTGGGGGAGGGGGGCGGCATCAAATTGCTTAAACATAAAATTGTCCAAACTTGACAACGTTGAAAAAATGTTTCTTTTAATTATTGCCCTGTTTCCCCAATAGCGATGACATATACTACTTCATTCGACGATATATACTACTTCAACTTTTCTGCAAATATAAACTACAGAATCGAAAGACAAAGGGCCCTGAAAATTTTGAGCCCCGGGCATTTGCCCAGAGTGACCATTTATAAATCCAGGCTTAACACGTTTGTTATATATACTAATAGTAGAAGAATGAATAATGAAAAACTTGAACTGATAACGAAAAAATTCATGCAAGGATGCGTACGTGTATTTTTAAATAAAACTACAAAAAATAAAATGTACTACTAAAAATAAAATCTACAAATACTACTATAAATATAATCTATAAATACTACTAAAAATAAAATCTACAAATATGCGAAATGCGCACAAAAACATCACATGTTTCAGCAGTCCATACTAAAATTATTATTCATTCAAAGTGTCTCAAATCCAGGAAGTCGGAGACTATGGTAGCAATAATGTCGAGTTGTATCTTATTAGTTTGAATAATTATATGAAAAATCTCCTTTACATATCAAATGTTAAGAGTATGATATGCGTTTTTTTTAAACAAATATTCCTTTCTTAGTAAAGGAGGGAGGGGGCGGCAGTACAGGCTGTGCCTAAGGGCGGCAATTTTATAAATCCGCCACTGCGTAGATCGAATGCTACCTGTGTATTGGTTTCCCGTTTTATGAGACAAGCAGTTGGCGAAACGCCTCGAAATCGAGACCACACGGAGGAAGGATTTGATGCATGTGTCATTTTCTGCGTAAAACCACTTTATTGTCGTTATGGATGCTTACGTCATCCCCGGCATAAAACGTTTCCGCGAAATTTCGTCAGACTCGAATTATGAGCAGCGCATTTTCGGTGACTTCGTTTTAAAGAACGGGGAGTTTCAATTTAGTTTCTGCTTATCTATATAGGACCTTCCTCCCCGTACACACACCTCTTGCTATATGTCGTGACTGCCCTGATGGCAGTTGTTACCGAAGCCGCCTTAAAATGAACCCACATTTTATTGTTATAAATTGGGGTTCCGCTCACGGAAACCCCTAACGCATCGTACTAACATCGAGTTGAAAGAGTAGGAATACAGTCAAACGCGTAAGTGCATGAAATGTTGTGCCTCATTTTCTCCCTGTCTTTTTAATGTTATCTAAACCTCCAACTGCATATCTGTAACTGTACAAACCGGTTAAGTTCACATAATTTTTTTAAAATCAAATTTATAATTTATTATGGAGAATTTTAACCTGATACGCGCACAAAGGAATAACCGAGAAACCACGCGTGTGTTTCCATAAAAGTGTCGCGGCGAACCCATACACTGGAAGTAGCACTGTCCATAATTTTTCTATTCTTCGAAAAACTGTAGATTCCGCCCTACCAGAACCTTATCTGTCCTTGCGCCGTAAAGCATAAAACTCTATATTTGCAGGATTTTCGACAAATGCAAATTAAAATGGCCGATTACCGTTAGAAATTCTATAAAAACGCATGCAAATCGAAAAGAAGCGGGGGGGAAAAAAAATAGAGATGTAAATAATTGTTTTTCAAAACACTTTATCATTATTTGAAAATTCTTTCCCAAAGTAGCTGGGTCACACTTGTGAAGGGGTTATAGTAGAAATAACTGGATTATATAATGCGATCGTTATTTCAGGTAATCGTGTGTAAAGCGCGTTTAAGTCTCACTTAAGATTACGGAAGTAGTTTCTAAAAAGATGCAAAAAATTCCTTTATTTTTTGTTGACAATAAGGTGGTTGTTTCCAGGTCTTAAAAGAACTCTGTTTGTGCTTCATTTGATTTTTTTTTTCTTTTTTTTTTTTTGACAATGCTGATACACGGAAGGGAAAACAATCCCAGATTACCTTTGTCAGTTTCAACCGGTAGAAAAGCATTGCCGCGCATCCGAAAATAAAAGCCGGAACATTGCCTAGTTATTTATATCGTTGATATGCCATAGACGTTTGTGGAAAAAGTAAGGCCGCTTTTTGTTCTGATGTTATTTACCCAGTAACGAGATTGCGCTGGGATTTCGTTAATCCGCGTACAATATACCTAAAGAAACGAGTTATTTTTCTGCGTGTAGTTATTCTGGATTTTTATTTTTTAAGGCGGCTGGCTGACAGTTTGATTGCTTTTTTTCTTTCTTTTCTTCCAAGGGTTTGGGATTAGCGAAATATGAAGAAATGCGTTTTGGAACGAAAGTGTCAAAATTTAGTAAGAAAAGAACTTTGAAAGACAAATTCTCAAAGTATAGAAAATAACGTTAAAATAAAATATAGATTCACTTGGTGGGGGGGACGAGAGATATAAAGAAGGAAAAAGAAAACGTTTAAATTTGGATGGAAATTGACAATTTTTTGGTTCTCCCTCCCCTTTTTTTTTCTCTCTCTCTCTTCTTCTGTTATATATTTTTAAGTACAGTGGGCTTCGCTTAAACGAATTTTGACGCTTCCAGAAAATGTTATTCAATTATCTGAGAAAATAGTTTCTGTACACACATGTGATGTACATGTTACAGTTTATGTACAGTACATGTGCTAGTACACTAGCATCCACTGCACGTATAATTTACATAACGATGGAAAAAAAATACCACCATGTAAAAAAGAAAAAAACAGTCATGCGTACTTATATATTTTTTTAATGAAATAAAAATTGTAAACTATCGTGCACTTGTATTTCATTTCTTAAGCCGAAAGAAATCTGTCAAAGCCTTTGTATCCCACTTCCTAATAGGAAGACTTCGAAAATCCTTCAAAAAAGGATGAGGATGGAGGGGGCATCGTTTATAAAGAAATTTTTCTCCCCGTGTGTTTTTTTCCTTGTTTCAGCGCCGATTTTCATGCCAAGATTGTCCAGTCTTTACTGGACTATCTGGGGATGGCCTGCGAAAACCTTTCGGTAAAGCTGGGACGTTTAATATTAATCCTATAGAAATAATTTTGGTTTTAATAGATTTCATTGTTATACGCGGGATATTCTATTATCCGTGACCTGAATAAGTGGGGTCGACTGTATATATTTTGAAATGAGATTGGTTTTGATGTTCGGTGCGGGTTTACGTATTGCGCTGAAGATGGATGGAGTGGTCGACTCCCAATGGGGCATAAAAATAAAAAATCTCGCTTACCGACTAATTGCTCACCGCAGTTCAGGGGTTGGTTCCATAGCCGTTGAGAGGTTCGGTCCCGACGCAGCATCACCCCATGCGATCTTTACGTCGTAAATCATAAACGATAGATGGATATGAAGAAAGGAAAGGCAATTTTTATTTAATGTCTTCTAGAATTCTCCACATAACCGTTGCCCAGGGTGCGAATTAACGGGGAGGGATGGGGATTCCCAGCTCGTGAAATTTATCGGCAAAGTTTTAATTAACTTCCCTGCCAGGGATGATTATCCCCCCCCCCCATGACATTAGGAAAACAAAACGATATTCATATTCTTTCTTTAACTTTTCCCCACAATTTTTTGATTCTTAAAGTGTTTTGGTGATTTTTGAGTGATATCACTGGTCCTGGTGAAGGCAGGATGGGTGGAGGAGAGGGAAGTTGGGAAAGAGCTAGATAGGGCCCATTTGGAAATAGAAGAGAAGGCTAATAAAATAACGGCAGCTATTCCCTAAGGGAATAGAGGTGTACTTCTCAGGGAACATCGGATATCCCTTTGATATTCGAAGTAGCCGCTAATTGTTGGCAGGCTGATTGTACGGCGGTTGCAAACATCTTGTCTGATAAAAACACTTGTGAACCCTATCTTGGGAAGATAACCTGATTGTTTCCGAAAGCAACAAACCAATTTCCGAGAGCGATTGACAGACGGTTGACACAGACGGTGGTTTTAGCATTCCATTTTGAAAGTCGGACATTGGAAGAGGAAGGCCAAAACGAAGAGGAGTGAGAGAAAGTGAGTCCGGTGACGGAAGTACCACCCAATGTAAAACAGCGCACTTTGACTCCTGTTGAACAAAATAAAGTAAGCTGACGTATCTTTTCAAATTATCATTTAAAATCACTATGCAAATTGAATATCGGTATTATAATGGTATAACGTTTTTCTGTCGTAACAGCAAGACTTTAACAGCTACATTTTAAACAGTAAATATCATGAGGAATTAAATAGTGGGTTTTTATGAGGCCTTTTATAATCAAAAGAATGAGCCTAAAATATTTTTCGGGTGAGTGAGTAATGGGAGGAAGGGATGTAGTAAGCAAATGATATAGAAATATCGATAATTATTACAAATTTCGGCAATCTTACTTTATCTTAAATATGTGGATTATACATGTTGATTCAGGGGCTTAGCTATACCATATAACAAAAGTAGGCAAAGCCTCGGGGCCCCTTTTTCATCAACGCCTATTGACTTAGCAAATGGGGGTGGGGACAGAAAAGCTTGAAAGAACTTCTTAATAGTTTTGTACATGGTATAAGGGTAGGCTGTGCTCCCACCCTCTATGATTTAAATTTACATTACACGATGGTACAAATAAAACTTCTCAATTTGATGTTCGGAAGTATTTTTAGGTTTGCCAATTTGGGACGCCATTGTTTTCATTTTGTCTACTTTAAATTTTCAGACCGAATGTCGATTACCAACGACTCATGACCACATGGTACACTGCCTCTTTATAGCGTCTACTGTCTTTAAAACACCACTAGTTTAGTGTTAGTGGTAGAAAACAACATCGTAATTCGTATTTCATACAAGTGCAGGATAGATCCTAAATTTGAAAATAAACGATAACGTAGAATTAAAAAACAATATGACGAGTTAGCTTCAGATTTTTTGTTTGATAATAGCGATCAATTTTTTAAAATCAGTGTTTTTTACTATGTTTTAGGCAAAATTATAATGCAAATTAAAAGTCGTTTTGAAAGCATGAAATTAGTAAAAAAATATTTTGTAATATTAGAACAGAAAAAATAATAAATATGTCAAATGCTGAATTGCTAAGTGAGTGTGAAAGTCTCATAAAAGAGTATTCATCTGTATTCTCGTCCCAACTGCCCATTTAATATTGTAATTTAATCACGCTTGTCAAACAGGATTTAATGGCAGACATGTCTATTAGATAATTTTTTATTTACTAATTTCAAAATGTAATGGTCTGCTTGTAGAAAATGACTTTACGGAAATTTTTACTTTATGCTATTTTTTACCCTACCCGTATCAGCTGCCTCTGCCGAAAGATCAATTAGTAAATTACGAATAATAAATGATTACAAAAGAAATACTATTGGTCAAAGTAGAATGTGCAATATTGGCTACTGAGCCTAAACATGCCAGTAAAATGGTCTTATTACAAATAAATTTGACACCCACGTATTAGTAGCTCAAACTAGAGCTATTTTTGTTTAGGAGAAAAAGAGACGCCGTCCTCATCCCGGATTCGAACCAGGGTATCCGAATCCGAGATGAGGACGGCGTCTCTTTTTCTCCTAAACAAAAATAGCTCTAGTTTGAGCTACTAATACGTGGGTGTCAAATTTATTTGTAATAAAAAAATCCCCCATGAAAAACTCACAAAAATCTCGCCCCGGTGGCTTTGTGTGTTGACCAATATTTGGCAATTGTGTTATCCCTGTGAAGGGTAATAATATCTTACAACTTAATATATGGAGAAAAGAGCGTCTGTTCTTGTTCTCATTCGTCTAGTAGGTCAAGACACCGCGGGGACCCTGGTTCGAATCCGGGATGAGGACGGCGTCTCTTTTTCTCCTAAACAAAAATAGCTCTAGTTTGAGCTACTAATACGTGGGTGTCAAATTTATTTGTAATAAAAAATCCTCCACGAAAAACTCACAAAAATCTCGCCCCGATGGCTTTGTGTGTTGACCAATATTTGGCAATTGTGTTATCCCTGTGAAGGGTAATAATATCTTACAAAATGGTTTTGAAAGATATTTTCAATAATTTCGCAAAAATAAAGGAGCAAAAAGCAAGGTTTTTTTACATTTATTCGTTTTAAAGTTTCGATGTATTTTAGTAGTAGTATTATAAATTTATTTTTGTCGAATTGAATCTGATAAATAGTAGTATACACCAAAAGTCGTTTATAACGACGCTGGTTATAACGACTAACCGCATATAATGACGGAATTTTTACAAGAAGTTTGGTTTGCTATTCTACTCCATACTAAATATATCGGTTATAACGACATCGTATATAACGACGAAACCTGCTATAATGACGGCGATTTTGTAGTCTACGTAGATTCTAAGTAGGGATATAACGACGTGACTTGACAGTCATAAATCGGAACCACACAGGTTAATTATCGAAATTGAAGGTTAGTTATCAAAATTTAAGCGTTATTCTAATCTTGTTTATTTACAAATGTCCAAGAAAGTTTTATTAGGGAGAGTTCAAGTATTATGTAAGCATCTTAGGGGGGAGCAGGGTTGCTGTTATGTTTATTTTCCTATGTTAGCCAATGTTAATTTTTGCTTACCGGGGGGTAAAAAATATTGCTCACGTAATACTTGAAACTCCCTTACTGCTAAACCTGAATATTGAAGGTAATGAACCTTTATTAAAAACAAAAACAAAACAAAAAACGGCGTGATTTATTAATTGAATATCACGAGGGTCATATTCTTTAGGGGCCTATTTTATTTTTTCAGTGTAAAGCCCACAAAACACTTTAACCGGCACTGTTCGGAAGTCATTAGTATAATATAATAAATATTATTCATTAGATTTGTTTTCTACATTATATACTTTAGTATTTTCTAGAATTTTTTCAATTTAAAAAACTAAGGAAGTACTATGTTTTTAGTGTGGTTATAAATATAATTTAATATAAACGGAAATTAAATTCATTATAATTAAATATATTTTTATTTAATTTTGAAACCAAAAAGTTTAATACTTTTTACTATCAAAATAATTTATAAAACTCTAGAGTGTATTATACTATAGGCTACTATGATTTTAAAAAGATATCGTTTATAACGACCGAATTTGCACAGTCCCTTGAAGGTCATTATAACCGATTTTCACTGTAGTTCGAATTTTTTATCACCCCCTTGTAAAAAAAATTTAATTCGCACCCTGCCGTTGCCCAAAGAATATCAGTGACATACACTTATTGTTTTAAATCCTTTGAAGAATCTATTTTTTATTGCTGTAATCTCCTATCTAGTTATCATGTCTATAAATACAGGTTTGATTGCAGCCAGTAGCCAATGTTTGTTTTGCGTTTTTTCCTTCTCAAATCCATAGTCAGCGATTTAATGTCCCCAGTGGAAAAGGTTCGTATTCCTTGGGTTACCGTAGGTTTTGGCACAGCATTGAAAATAGGCTACGATACACGCCATCACATGCTACTACTGTAGTTGTAAAGGTAGTGAGACGGACGGGTTTTGAGCTAGGATTGTGTGTTGGGGTGAAAGGCGCTTAGATGCCACGCGGAGAGAAAATCTTAGGCATTATAGCGTTGATAATACTTCGTCAGATGTATAGTTTCTGAGGCTGAAGTGCCTGTGCGTTGTCAATCGGCTGCTTGGGATGGGATTTTTTTTTCCCAATTTATTGGTGCACCCCGATGCCTTGGTGATTAAATACACTGCAGCGTATAGTCCGTTCGCTAAAAATTAACCACTGGTCCCGTTAGAATTCACAGGAGCTGATATCACAAACGGGTTATTCATTGCAGTGGAGGGAAGGGCTTCATTTCATAATTGGTTTTTCGCACACGTTTTTCTGCGCGAAAAACCAGTTATGAAATGATGCCCTTCCCTCTACTGCAATGAACCAACCCGTTTGTGACGTCAGCTCCCGTGAATTCTAACGGGACCAGCGGTCAATTTTCCGCGAACGGTCTATACTTTCATTATTATAAGTTTAAATTTTAGCAAAGTGGCAATGAGTCATACTTCGGCGGTTAGGTTAAGCCATCATCCCTGTTCTAGATGGCCCAAATGCGAGCAAGTCAAGGACGCAGTTCTTCGTGGTCTTCGCAGTCTGTTCGTGGTATGAGCTGGTGTTCTTTCTTTGGTCATTCTTTTCTAACCATGTCTTTACGAACGTGTTGAAGACCGTATCTCAGATTGACCTGTGTGCTGAAGATGTGGCTGATGGTTAGTCATTTGACCTAGGAGGGTTGATTGGCAAGCGATAAGCGATGTTAAGATATAACCGACGTGTTTACCAGTGAGGTCAAAAGTCACAGAAGTTACAGTTTGGTGAACGCATTTTTTTTTACAGAACCTGTAAAATGCTAAACTACTTTTTAGTCCATCATCGCGTGCTTACATTCAAACGGAAAGGGGAATTTCAAGAACGCAAGCTATTGTATAATATTTTATATAAACATTGTTTGATATATGCTTGATTCCTTGCTCTATTTTCTTAAAATAGTTTTAATGTTGTGGTTAAAATATCGATAGAATAAGCGGGAAGTGCCGAATTCACTCCATCCATGCATCGCGTCTTTTTCTGACAGATTTTTCAATATATAATATGCTGTGTAAGTTGCACAAACTGCGGGTCGCGAGCAGCCTGAAACTCAGTAAACGCCACCTTGAAATGTAGCCATATTGGGTTTTATTAATCTTCACCAAAATCGACGACCTTAATAATAGTAATGTTGGATCCTAGTTAAGTTGTTTAGTAGTTCCTCAAGATATCGTTAATTTTACGTAAGTTTTTTGGCATCGTCTTTGGTAAAGATGAAAATAAATAAATAAAAATAGGCAATCATTGCTTTGCCCTTCGGTAGCAAGATAACGAACATCGACGAACCTAAACATTACAATTTTGATGTAGTTTAATCATCCATTTATAAAGAATCGCTGTGTTATAGCATTTGGTGTTTTAGGACTGTTAGATGAAAATTTTCAAAGAAGTGATTTAAGACTTCTCACCTGTTGTATTTAACCATTTGTATGAAGTGCGTTTGGTTCGGACATTACTCGGAATAATTAATACAAATTCAAATACATGCGGATGCTAAATTAGTTATATCGCTCGTCGTGTTGTATGCTGTTTTCCATAAAGAGGATATGCAATCGAACCCGCGTAAGTGCATAAAATATTAAACCTAAATAATTTTCCTACTCCCTTAACGTTAGCTTAGCCCGCTCAAGTGTGTATTCATAACTGCACAAACCGCATGTGCACGTATTTTTAAGTCAAACTGGGTATTTTATTATGGAATTTCAACCTGACACGTGCACAAAGGAATGCCCAAGAAACTGGGCATGTGTTTCCACAAAAGCGTCGTGGCGAACCCATACACCGGAAGTAATACTCGTCCACCTGTATCAAAATCCAGCGTATTGCACGAAGAATGAGTCACGTGTCATACTTTCGCACAATTTCATTCATCTGTAAGGAGCTGTTGACCAGAAAATATCATTGCTGCTTCAGCATTTTTTAGTTCATGCCCATGGCGTGTTTAGTTACGTGAAACAAAAAAGGAAAAATCGTCCTGTTTAAAACGTTTGATAAAAAATTAGAGATTTATTTAAAAAAAAAAAAAATCGAACGTAAGTTCTATACTGCATTTATCTTTATGAATGAAATAATAGTATACTGTATAGTTTTTTAAATAAATACTATACTTAATTTATAAACTTGGAAAAGGGAATATATAATTTTTATAACAGTTGAAGTATTTTAAAAATTTAGCGGAAAAAATGTTTTACGCGTAGCGCTTTAAAGAAGCCTACATCAATACCCAAACCTCGTATCTGCACAGATTTTCGTTGCCTCGTCAATGTGCATTTATACGGTCTCGACGGTACACATCTGAAAGAAGCGTTCGGTGCAAAGGAGACTTTAGCGTCCGCAATTTTTAAAGCACTAAGATGAAATTCATAGAGAGGCTTTAAAATGTATGGACTAGATTATTTTATATATGGTACTTGGTGTGCTCTCGCGGTTATACAGTTGGAATACACGAATTTCAAATGGCAGAACGCTATTTTTTTCCTAAACTGATCGTGATCAGAATGTGCAGATTTAGTTTGTTTTATGGCGCCGGGACTTAGTGTTTTTCGAGGAATCCGAACCTCTTAAGGCCTAGGGAACCAAACTCCGATTACGGTTAGTAGTTAATTGGATTGAAGTCAGCGTTTTATTGTTTTTTGGCACAATTAGGAGTCGAACCCGTGATAACCGCGAACTATAGTTCGTTCACGAAAAGTTATCCTATGGAATAGTTGGAAAATAACAAGAGCTGACGTCACAAACGGCCTAGCCGATTGTAGCAGAGGGGAGGACTTCATTTCAGAGCTGGTTTTTGGCGCAAACAAACGTTCGCTAAAACCAGTTCTGAAATGACGCCCTCCCCTCTGCTGGAATCGGCTAGGCCGTTTGTGACGTCAGCTCCCGTTATTTTCTAACGATACCATCGGACAATTCCCCGTGAACGAACTATAGGTTACCACTGCAGGGCCTAGCATGTGCAGAAACCAAAATGGGGAGTTGGTGGCCTGTCAAGCTGGCAATTGCCAGCTTTTCCCTCCGATTTACCGTGGCATAGATTGCCCTGTAAACAAACAGATAAATAAATAAATAAAAAACCGTTGACCTGTATTTTTTGGGCTGAAAAAACGACTGAAAAAAAGCACTTCAAATTCAGCTGAGGACATACAGAAAAATTGAGATGAAAGAAACTAGAAATTTGTAAATGACCATTTAATTACGAATGTTCGAGTGTCAGCCATCAGAGGCAATGAAAAATGGCATACCAGGAATCGTTGACATTTTGGATGTAGCTCATTACATGGAATATATATACAGTAGGTAGAAAAAGTGAGGCAAGCTTTCTACGATACCGGCGGATTTCCTGCATTATGCCACAACGCATTGCAAATCAGTTGATTAAAGGTTCATTTACCGCTTTCGGGTTTCTTTTGTTTCGTCTTCTCCGTAAATTCTCACTGAATGTGAAAGTATTATTTTCCAATCGTGTTTCCGCCTAAGAAATGTTGCTTAATTTTTTTTTTTAGCAGCAGCTTCTTCGCATGCTGGTTGGCGCAATAAGATAGAGTAAACCTAGTTTTGACATTGAAAATTTCCGAAATTGGGGCGCTCTAACCGTAATTGCGAGAGAACAAATACTTTTCCTGTGTTCGTCTGGAGCCCATATTTTTTAAAGTCTAAACCTCAGGTTCCATTTCAGTTCTTCAAAATTTACGGTCACCAAAGCTTCATAAGCAGCGGAAGTCTCTTTTAGCCGACCGTTTACCTATAACATGTTCGATATACTCGTATGCTCCTCATTTGCATGAGCCATTTGTCTAGCGTACGGATTTGACCCAACTGTGCCGGGGAAAAAAAAAAGCTTTCCGACCAACTACTAACCATAGCCCGAGAATTGGTTCCCTAGGCCTTAAGAGGTTCGGATTCCTCGGAAAACAGTAGGTCCCGGCGCAGCACGACCCTTGCTGTCCTTGCGCTGTAAATCTCAGAAGCAAGCAAGCAAAACATTCACTCATTTAATATAACGATCGAGAGAGACTTCTCGTTAGGTATACAAAGCGCACTTTTGATTTCTTGCTTATAAAAACCTCGTCATTATACAGGGTTCCTAAGAAATTCCGAATACGGCCAATGACTTTTGAATCAAAATAGATATTGCAAAGGTATTGGTATAGTAAAATGACAATGCACTATCAGGTAAGATAAACAGCACCCCTGGTGGCGAATTGAGGAAGTTGAAAATTTTATTTTGAAAAATAATAAAGATAGCGAAATATTTTCAATTAGAAAGTTGTAGAGCATTCCCCATTTAGTAAAAAAAGAAATACGGCTCACATTCCGTATGTGCACGTACTGTCACAAAGTGAGGTGTTCCGGATGTTTCAATGCATAGCTTTCAGTTAATGCTTTCTAGAGCTTTAGAGGTTGGGTTGAAATTCTTAAAGGAAAGAAACCGTGATCTCTCTCCTATAGGAACTTCAACTCAACTTTTAAGCTATCAGAAAGCATCAATTGAAAGCGATGTACTGAAAATTTCTGAAATACCTCACTTTGTGGCAGTACGTTTACACACTGCATGTGAGCCGTATGTTTTGCTTACTAACTGTAGGATGCTCTACAACTTTCTAATTGAAAATATTTTCCTGTCTTCCTTATTTTTCGAAATAAAATTTTTAACTTCCTCAATTCGCCACCAGGCACGCTGCTGTTCATCTCATCCGAAAGTGCACAGTCATTTTATTATACCAGTACCTAACTTCCGCTGCAAGATCTGTCGGTTCAAAAGTTGTTGGCCGCATTCGGACTTCCCTAGGAACCCTACATATCGTACTGAATCATATATCATAGGTGTTGGAGTTCTGTCGTGTTTGAAGACCGTTTTAGTACAAGGTCTTTTACTTATATTATTATTTAAATATTATTTAAGGTCTGATATATATACATTATCGACACATTATAGTTATCTTCGCGGTGAACGTACGATGATTGTGAACACCCCTACGTTTTTTTGCGCTTAATTTTTGATAGATGAAATTTGGCACACCTATGTAAATTTTCCATAGTTAACGGAACGGGTGTGCCGTAACTGTCATCCTTTGTCAAATGCTCTGTTTAACCTTGGGGAGCTTGCCAACATTACGCGGCGAAAGAAAATTACCTCCATGTCATAGTCGCCTTAAAAACAAATCTCCATTGTCCCATCTTCAGTTTTCACGTGGTCATACTTTTTCCTTTGCTTTTTCTACAGCTGTCAATTTCCTCTTTATATGGAATTAAACGATGCAAACGACCATTCATTCAGTTGTTTTGATGAGATCATAGTTTTTAAGCTGATATTTAAGATATGGGTTGCTGAATCATTTCCATTGTCATTTTCGTTTGATAGGTCGTTTCGTTCGTCTATTTAAAGGACAGGATTAACTCATTTATTTACAATGGTAGAGAATAGTTTAAAAAAAAAATGTATTTGGAACTTGAAATAAGCCTAATAACCTGGGAAGCATACGCCATCATTTAACTCTTTGAGGCACAGAATTTCAGAGAATAAATAGACCCATGTTGCACAGAAATTTTGTTGCGTTTTAAATTAAACAAAATTGGTATATTTTTATTAACAAAAAAATCATCACATAATATAAAAGCATAAAAAAATAATAATTCAATTGAGTTTGTTGTTATAGGGCGGGACTGAAATAGTCCCACCTTGCCACATGGGTTCATGAATGGTACTTATTAATGCAATATTACAAGGTGGGTCTAAAAACGTCCCGCCATGCATTACCGTACATCAAAAAGGTGGGACATTTTTAATCCCAGCGTGCCCCCAAAGAGTTAAGCAGTAAAAACAGTATTTTTTTTATTGTATGTTTGGGTTTATCGACGAAATTTGATGGTTTTCAAACAGGCTGCTTTTTTCTCAGAAAGCCATTTGAAGTGCATCCAGTAGAATAGATCAACTGCAAAAAACAGGATGTATTGCCATTTCCTCATAGTGCCCCTATAGGCGGTGGTTTTTTTTGGAAAGGTTAAGAGAATTTTTGGTCATTCACGATATTATCAGACTGAGCTTTAATGTGGAAGAAAGGCCTTGAAGATTTATAGTTCGTTCACGAAAAGTTGTCCGATGGTGCCGTTAGAAAATAAGGGGAGCTGACGTCACAAAGGGCCTAGCCGATTCCAGCAGAGGGAAGGACGTCATTTCAGAACTGTTTTTTAGCGAACGTTTGTCTGCGCCAAAAATCAGTTCTGAAATGACGTCCTCCCCTCTGCTGTAATAAACTAGGCCGTTTGTGACGTCAGCTCCCGTTATTTCTAACGGTACCATCGGACGACTTTTCGTGAACGTATTCTACTTGGCCTATGCTTAAATCCAGTGCTGAGTATTATATGTAGTACATTATACACTCTTCTGAAAAAAAACACCCCTAAAAAATTATCCGATCATCTCAAAATTTCGCATGCAAATTCCTTTAGATCAAGTATGCAAATGATTAAATTTTCAAAGCCAATGAGTGTTAACTTCGATTATAGCGCGCATTTCTACTGCGCAACTATCATCGTATAAAACAGCGGTCGCCAACCGGTGGTCCGCGAGAAAATTTTGGTGGTCCGCAGAAAAATCTGGACATTATTTGCATTTTTAATGTTTTATTAATAATAAAACAAAAATAATATTCTAAGAAATTCTCATATTCTGAATGACAATTTCCACCTTTATATTGCACTAAATTCACGAAATGTGGTCCGCGGGATTTAAAATTATGAATTTAGTGGTCCGTGAGGTCCGAAAGGTTGGCGACCGCTGGCATAAAAGAGGTAGACATTGCGCCCGGTTTATTTTTTTTCGTTATCAGCGTTGCAGTTCCCTGGAGACGCCACCAGTAATGCCGTTACGACGTTGTCGAAGACCTTATAGCCAAGTGGACGACTTCGAACGTGGTCGCATAGCCGGGATGCGTGAATCGGGCTGGTCCTACCGAGCAATAGGCCGCCACCTGCACCGTACGGACACTGCTGTGCAAAGGTGTTGGCAGCAATGGTTTCTGCGAGGAACCCATCGGCGTAATAAAAGCTCTGGAAGGCCAAGGTGCACGAATTCGAGGCAAGGTCGGTTGGTTGTGCAACAAGCCCGAGCTGATCCTATGACATCATTGTCCGCCATCCAACGTGCTACAGTCTATTCCATACCACCCGTGGCACCTTCCACCATCTCACGACGCTTGGCTGAGGTGGGGGTTACGCTCACAACTGCCTTTAAGATATCTGCTTTTAACCTTACACCATCGACAGAGTCGTCTGGAGTGGTGTCGTAGCCGATCATCGTGGCTGCCAGCAGATTGGCATCGCATAGTGTTCAGCGATGAATCCCGCTTCAGTCTTGGAGCAGATGACCATCGGATAAATGTGTGGAGGTGACAGGGTCAGCGGTCCCAACCACCCTTTGTTTTACAGAGGCACATAGCACCACCACACTAGGGGTAGTGTTGATCTCATACGACAGCAGGACGCTCCTAGTCATCCTACGTCCAACTTTAACAGCTCAACGATATGTTGATGACATCCTGCAGCCGTTTGCGTTACTCTTCATGACACGACAGCCTGGAGTCATTTTCCAACAAGATAATTCCTGGCCTCATAAGGCTCGCATATGTGAGCTCCTTCCTTAGTTTGTACTCTTCCATGGCAAGCATGGTCACCCGACCCTTTCGCCAATCGAACATGTATGGGACATGGTAGGCTGCTGGATTTGGGCACCGCAAAATGTCGCAGAGCTGGTGCAACAAGTAAGGACTGCCCGGAAGAATATGTCGCAGGATGACATTAGGAACCTTTATCACTCCTTATCTAGACGTATAGAAGCATGCATCGCCGCCAGTGGCGGGTTTCACTCATTGATTTGAACATTCTCAATGTTCAATTCCTAGCCATCGATGGGTCCTATGAAACTTTAACTTCATCATCATCATCATTTCCTTACCTGCGTATGTGCTGGATATATATTTAATTTTAATAAAAACAGATAATTTCCTAATGGTGCTTCGGGTGGTTTTTTTTTCTTTAAAAGAGTGTATGTTAAAGTACATTTATTACGTGTATATACAGGGTGTCTCAGCACCAGGGTTACAAACCTTAAGGGGTCATAGTACTCATCAAGGTGAGTGATAATTGTCATGGAACCTAAGTTTGCAAACCACCCACAGCGCCAGTTCTAAAACCGTCCAGCATGCACAAATATTTACAACCAGTGCATGAGAAGCGCAAAATGCGATGTCCTAATCATCTATGCACTTGATCAGCTGACCTGAGTAGTATCTGGTGCTTTTCACGCACTGATTGTAAATATTTGTGCATGCTGGACGGTTTTAGAACTAGCTCTGTGGGTGGTTTGCGACCCTAGATTTTATGACATATTATCGTTCACCTTGATGAGTACTATGACCCCTTGAAGTTTGTAACCCTGGTGCTGAGACACCCTGTATAATTGTACACCCCAAACAATAAACGACGAGTTCTACGGCGGCGTACTGGTAAGCCGTTCTTTTCTCGTGCCGTTAAATGGGTTCGATTCCAAAGGAGCCATAGAACGCTTACCGTTTTTCTGCCTACCGTATTTCGGGGTTTGGTTTCTTAAGCAACAGAGGTTCGGATTCTACAGAAAACTGCATTCTGGCGCAGCATGGTCTTAGCCGTCTGTGCGCCACAAAACACAAACAATTGAAAGTAGGGTGACATTTCCAAAAAGTGAACATGGGGTCGTGTATCTCCGAGGTACAGGCATAATTTGATAAGTAGTAATAACATTAACAGATCAACGGAAAGTTTACAATTGTGTAAGGGTAATGACTTTGAATCAACGCTTTTCTGTACTAAAGTAAGACGACATATAAAATAGCAATAAATGAGCGTGCGGTTATTTATTTTTAATAATTTTTTGTATAAAGAATTACCCTGAGAGTGTGGTCGTGTATTAAAGTTGCAATCATCCTTGAGAGTTTTGATATACATATCCTAAACTGCGCGATGCAAAGTTCTTCTAACGCAAACCGCAATTTACATATATATGCCCTTATGAATGCGACTTAATTTTTTTTCCTTAACATATTCGCGTTATTTCATACTCAGGTAACAGGGTTTTAGTGTTTCGAAAAGAATTTCAAGCAGTGGTCTTTGAATGTCCAATTAAAATAAGTTTTTGCAGCTGAATGGAACGATCTTCGAATGCAGCGTTTTCAGAACCAATTCGATTTGTGACGGGATAAGATAAAAAAAAAATTACATTTCATAAAATAAAAATTAGCGTCATATATATTAATGATTAAAAAATGTTATATGTTAAACGTTACTGTGTCCTGTCACAGGAAAATTGGGAAAAAGAGAGCCAAAGACTACTACTCTTGAGGAGCTCCCTTCCTCTCTCTCTCTCTTTTAAGAGTTGACTCACTTTAAGAGTGTTTCCTTGACTGAGATTCTTGAGTGACTTACCGATAGGCACAAAAGCAGATTAGGGGCTCCATCTGCCATTCTTTTGTGAGTTAACTCTTTTGAGCGACTCTCTGCTTCAGTGGGCGCTGTCTTTGCGCCATAAAACGTCAACTAACCAACTTCTTGCACACCGCTAATATGTAGTTCGTATTCCAATCATATTGGTAGCAAATAGTACAATTCTTTTTTGACATAGGTCTAGAAATTGAGGAAATGCAATAGTTCGCGCAATTTTAAAAACAAGGTAGCCTTCAGGCCAACTCTCTGGGCTGGGTTCCACTCGTAGTTAGCGTGGTTTTGCGTCAATATATCGTGATTTCCAGGTCACGTTAAGTCATCGATCCCTTCCCAGATAGGCCCTGCTTTGGTGCAATGCTAACGCGTTCGCCTAACACGGTTATCCCGGATTCGGCTCCCAATTGTGCCAAAAATTACTCTTACCTAGTGACTGCTCATCGTAGTCAGGGGTTGGTTCCCCAGGTTTTAGACTCAAAAACACGTAGGTCCCGGCGCAGCATGACCTTTGCTGCCCTTGTGCCGTAAAACTCCCACAAATAAACCCGTCCCAGGTAACTCCTTACTGTTGTTTTAGGACGTTTAACATATCCAAATGAAAATGTAGTTTGTGGGTTAGGTGATGTTTTGAGGCTCAAGGACAGCTGAAGTCATGGTACTACATACATATTTTTATGCATAAAATTCCTGAGGAGGACAAAGACTGTGTAGAAATAATAGAAGAATTCAAGAACATCAGATGCTTCTTCAAAAGCAATGTCAGATAAAAATCCAAAAATTGTATTGCGGAAAAAAAAAGAAAGAGAGCGAGAGAGAGGGTCGCGTAGGTTAGAGTCGTTTCGCGTAAAAGCAGCTAAACGTTGCTTTCAAGTTCTCTGCTCGATTCCTTTGTGAACTGTGATTTGAAGGTCACGTTAAGCTGTTGTTCTTTTCAGAGATGACCCACCGTACAGTCGGTCCTGAGGCTTAACGATCAACAATTAAAAAAAAAAAACCTTCCGGATCCGCTAAATAATAACCTTCGATCCAACCTCTCATCTCGGCTTATAATACTTCGCAAAATAATCGCATTCGGGTTCGTGCCGACTGGAATTAATGATAATCCTTATCTTTCGTCTACTGGGTGCGCTAAACTGTGCACTTCATTGATTAGTCGCTCGTTTGTATCTCAAGGCTGAAGTAATCGCCGCATAGGCTAACAACCCTTTTGATTAAGAGAATGCTTTTTTTTTTTCTTCCCCTGCCCTTGTGTGTGTTCAAGTTTTACGCTTTTGCTTTTGATTAGCATATTTATCATTCCTAGTGGCCCATTTCAGTCATTAACTTCGATGTCAATTGCATGGCGAGAGAGGAGGAGCTTAACAGCTGCTGTTCCGGTGGTGAAGCGGGGGCGCTTTATTATTATTTCCCACATTGCCTTGAAATTGGCGAGGGATTAAATTCTCCTCTGACTTCTCAATTTCCCTCGTAACCAAGTCTGCGGCCCGTGAGATAAATCGGACTACTTCTTTTGCGGTGTTTATATTTGGGCGGTTTGAAAATGACACTAGTTGGTCAATCGTGAGCGTACAGTCTCACGATTTCTATTCTAAAGCTTGCCGCAGCGTGACCCACGTTGTCCTTGCGCCATAAAATTAACTCTACAGTCATTTTGAAGAACTTCGTATTCAGACTACCCGAATGTACGGTACGGTTGTAAGTAATTATTAATTTGTCATTATCATTTTAGTTTTGAATGTTATTAATATTAACAGGTCCTGCAGCGGTGACGCGTTTGCCCAGCTTGCCGTTAACCCGGATTCGACACCCAGCAGTTCTGAAATAGAAGGCTTATCGACAAACTATTCACTGGGGGAGGGGGGGAGAGAAGGGATGGTCCCCTAGCCGGCCTTAAGAGGTTCGGGTTGCTCAGAAAACTGGTCAGCATGACCTTTGATGTCCTTGCGCCTTAAAATCGAAATGCTTTGTTTCAAATGATAACTGTAGTGAATGTTCTGGAATTGTAAATATTATATATTTTCTACTCAATTTCTAAAATGCTCTCGATTTTTTTTTAATGATATGTTCATCTAATATTGTGTTACAACAGGGTTGTCCAACCTTTTTGGACAGCGGGCCGCTAAAATTTCTTTCACAGATTTCGTGGGCCAGCAGCTTCGGCGAGTTTCATTTAAAAAAAATAAAAAAAATAAATAAAGTACATAAAGCCTCTCTACAGAGTTCCTTCCGGTTATTTATTTATTTGTTCATTTACGATATGGTAAGACGTCACCCATGTGGTTTTTCCCTATTTCTGAAAACAAATTGTAAAACTTCAGTTTGGGATTTTTTTTTTCATTCCAAATAGTTGTCTGCGGGCCGTGTGTTAGACAACCCTGTGTTACAATAAGGTTTTTCCACTTTTTGTTGTAAGCTACGAGGAGCACATCCTTTTGTCATAAAATGCCTCCAGCTTGTAATTTACATGCGTTTAACAAAAATCGTTTCAACGGGTACGTGTGGAACCGATTTTCATTTTGCAATTTACAGATGTATTGGGAGAGGTTTCTTATCACAGGAACATAATTAAAAAAAATTGCAATATGTCGTGACCGATTTAAACAGGTGGTAAATATATAGCATATGCGCGGGAGAGGAAGGACATACAGTTGCATCTCAAAATAGAGTAAGAATAAATGCGCTGGAAAATCTTCCGTTTATTCGGAAATCATTTTGCAATTGCAATTCTTCTTTTCAACGAAGAATTGAGAGGAAAGGTTTACGATGTCCGAAATTGTTGTTGTTGTTGGGGGGTTCTCGCTGGTCTCGTAAGCTTTTTTTCTTCAAATCTGAGCTTTTTTGAGTACGATTGGGGCTGCATCGAACCCAGCTCTCGCAATTCCACTGTTTAAATTTCACCAAACCAAACAATTCTCAGTAGCACACAGAGAAGACACAGGGCCGGATTTCCGAGTGGACACGTAAGACCATGTACCTAGGACAGGATCTAGCTGGAAGCAGCAGCAGAGAACTCGAAAATAAAATTTCCCAAACTCTACAATGTTGTTGGAAAAGATGTTCCGTAATACAAATGCGGGATGAATGTTCGTTTCGTTTTTGTATTGGCATAAATTGTAAATGAATAGGATAACGCAAACCTGCACAATATCAGGTTCCAAACCCTTTTTACGTGGCGCACCTAATAATTCTGTTATCTCATCTTAAGGGGCGACTATTTAGAGCCCAAAAATTAGGAGTTATTATTTTTCAAGATTTGTTAATATTATATGAAATTTTAGCCAAAATATTAGCTTGAATATCTCCGTACAAAACCATAGGTTTACACATAAAGAGCGGTGGGTGTGGTACTTTTTTTTTTTCAAATTCCTTCCTTGCTTACAAGCGACGAAGGCAGCACCTGTGCCTTGGAGCCGCAATTTTCTAAGTCTGCCACTAGGCTCCTTTATTGTACGATAAAATGAAAGGTTAGGCGTTCTGATTAAAGCGTATCGCATTTGCTGTTCGTATGCCTACTCACATTTGAAGTTAACGTTCGTGACGTTTTATTGTAAATTATTCTTCCCGATGAAAACGTGTCGTTTAATGAATGGGATAAAAAACAAATTCATAGTGAATTTATGTGGCAGTCAAATCCGTCCGGCCAAAACACAAAACACAGTTTTTCTTCCTAAAATTGGAAATTTGAGTTTAGTTCCCACAACTGTTCTCTAAAAATAGCCCTCTGTCCTCCCTCTTTTCTTTCTAGAATTTGATCTCACGCACCGTCACTTTGAAAACGTGCAAGGCGCATTTTTTTTTCTCCCAAGGCCGATACCTTTTTTGGAAACTGAATATACATTGTAGTTATGGAAACAAATATCCCACTAGTGCAATAAAAAATGGACGAATTGACACCCCCCTCCCCCGCCCGCCAAAAAAAAAAGTTCCGTGGACGCTTCGTTGCCCAGTTTATTCACCTCTATTGTTTAGATATAATTTTTTTCGGGGGATGGGAGATTCAGGAATCCGCGTGTTTTGTAGTACATTTTTATTCGGTAGTGGTAATCCTGCTCCTGCTTGATCATTGTATTTTACATTCCTGTTTTATTAAAGGTTGCACCAAGACCAGTTCACTGTTGTCTTCAGGAGGATGAGGCGAAAGCCTCGGGTGACGAGGGGAAGGCGGACGAAAGAAATTGACGCCCGCGTGGGTTTTAACTCGCCCAGGAAATTGACTAATAGTCGCGGTTCTCAAACTTCCAAGAATAGACTCATTTACAAGCCATCAGTCCTCGGCGCGCGCCTTTAATGCATGTTCTTGGTCATAGGAGGGGGAGGAACCTTTTCACGTTGGAAGGCCGCATGAAGTTAGTCATAATCCAAGAAGGCCGCATTCAAGACATTTCAATTAGATACAGGGGCGTAGTAATTAAAAAATTATGGGGACCCAAGTAGTTCTTTAACAGATCATGTGATTTGGCGTTAAATGGAACAATGTGTTTGCTACCCTGGGGTGGGGTGGGGCTTGAGCTCTATGAGCCCCATTTCAATACACCACTGATTAGATATATAGAACTCCGATTATTCGAACTCTGGTTAACCAAAATGGTCAACTTCACTAATTATTATTATTTTAGTAGATATTCGTTCAATGTTTTCGGTAAAAATGTTCATATTCGCTTTCTAATATACTCCGGCTTTAAGAGAGAAACCAATATAAATGGTAAATATTGGACATATAAAAATATACATTTATATGTATATATATCAGACTACTTATAAAACAGTTAATATCTTAATTAACGCATACATATATACTTTGTAGCGTTCTTTCAATATACAGTGAGTCAAAGTGAAATTCTTACATCCTTAACTTGTACATCTATAGAAGTTGCACGTACGTATACCAAGATGAATCTAAAGAAATACGCTACAAAATTTAAGTTCTTTAAGCAGCTTGACTACTAAAGGATTCCCAAAAAATATTTATATTTTAAGTAATTCGGAACCATAGCAAGAGAAATGCCAACCAAAGTGTGATAACGGCGCCAAATTAAAACTCGTAAACTTCGTTTCATATTTGTTTTAAGCGCGCAAATCAAAACACGATTACCTCAAACTGGTGTCATTGTTCATCCATTCATTTCGTATTAGTTTAATTCGTGTTTTTGAAAGTAAATCTTGTCCATTTTTTAAATGGGACACCAAAGAGGACAGTTATCTGAAGATGAGAGAAAGTTAATTATCTGGCATCATAAAGCTGGAAAATCACTTCGTGAAATTGCTAAAATTGTTAACAGGCCATTTACAACAGTGCATGGAGTAATAAACCGATATAAACGTGAAGGAAGGCTCCTAAATAAGGCGAAGGTGAGAAAAAATAAAATTTGTAATAGTTATGACGAACGATGGCTTGTTAGAAAAGCGAGACAAAATCCCATAATGAGTGCCACTATATATATATATATATATAAGCTTGCCTCAGAAGCTGAGAAACATCTAAATAAGAGTGTTAATCCCCTCAATGATAAACGCTCTTAATAAACATGGATTCCATGGGCGAGTAGCTAGGAACAAGCCATTTATCAGTAAAGTCAATAGACAGAAACGATTGAACTTCTCTAAAAACCGTATTTTGGGCTGTTTCTCATTTTGGAAAAATGTCATATACGCCGATGAAAGCAAATTTAACTTATTTTGTTCAGATGGGAAAACAACGGTATGGAGAAAAGCTATTGAGGAGCTGAAACCTCAAAACTTCCATCCCACAGTAAAGCATGGCGGTGGAAGCATTACATTATGGGGGGTGTATGGCAGCTGCTGAAGTAGGAAATTTGGAATTTATTGACGGCACAATGAACCAGTATATATATGTGTTGACATACTGAAAAGAAATTTAAAAGCTAGCTCACGAAATCTTGGAATTGCGAACAATTTTATATATTACCAGAACGATGATCCAAAACACACAAACATATAAATGATAAACTCTGGCTCTGATACAAATCTCCAAAACCGCTTAAAAGGCTTCCACAGTCTCCAGATTTAAATCTAATTGAAAATCTGTGGAACTGTTTAGAAGTTCATATACGAAAACACAACATATCAAACAAAGATGACTTGAAGAAGGCTTTGTTGGAGGAGTGGGGGAAAATTAGCCCATCTTATTGTAAAAATCTTGTCAAATCGATGCCAAATTGCTTGCAGCATGTTACAAAAAATAAAGGGCATCTAATTAAATATTAAAAATGATTTATTTTACTCTAATTTTTAATTGCAGAAACTTTTCGTCAAGTTGTACAAATTTCACTTTGTTGTCAAAATAATGCAGTCCAGTTATGATTCGAATTTCAGTTGGAAATTGCTTTTCATTTAAGCTCTTTTGGCTGTTACATAATCAAGTACACTGTGGTTATTAAAATACATCGAATAAAATATTTTCAAACCTTTGGCCTGGGTTTGAATCCTAAGCTTTACCGCACGTAAAAGCACATGGAGTTCGGAGGTTACATTTAGTCCTTGGTCCCGTCTTCGAGAGTACGTTGTATGGTCTTGCCCTTAAAACTGAAACACAACTTTTTTCAAGAACGACGACACTTTCCTTTATAAATGTGTAAGAAACTGCGATTTTTTCCCCCACCGATAAAGAAAAGCTTCACTTACGCGTTTGGACTTCAGATCTTGGCCTTTCTTTGAAAGTTATTAACGCACGAGGGTATATAAGTCTCGCACCTTATGATTTGTTTTGAGACATAGTTTATAGTTTTACTTCCCACCTTATAGGGGCCGTTCAAGTATAACATGATCAGGCATATTGACACTTTACTATAATCGTACCTAACTTTTGTAGTTCTATGAACTTTCATTTAAAAATTGTCTGGAGGTGTAAGGATTTTATTTTGCATCCTGAATATATAGTAAAACCTCGATAACTTGTCACTTAAGGGACCAAAAAATTATGACGACATAAGCGAAGTAACAATTAAAAGTACTCAATATGCATTACTGTAATGATCGTGTAATTTTTAATTTATCATGATATTCGTAGCAGTAATATAAAGTGTTAGAAGTACATTACGTAAGTGAGAGAAAGAAAATTTAACGTTGCCTCATTTTTTTAGCTTTATATGAACATTCAAATTCCAGTATTACACGGACCTCCGCTGTGGTGCAGTGGTAACGCGTTCGTCTAGCGTGTGGTTATCTTGGATTCGACTTCCGACACCTTGCATGGCGCAGAATGACCCTTGTTTTCCTTGCGCCAGAAACATACAACCAACCAATCGACTCCCAACTGTGCCCAAAAAAGAAAGCTTACCGACTAACTACGTTCACCATAGTCTGGGGGTTGGTTACCTAGGTCTTCAGAGGTTCGTTTGCTTCGCAAAACTGTAGGCCCCAGTACAACATGACCTTTACTGTCCTTGCACCGTAAAACTCACACCAACATCAATTCTACTCACTGTGTACACACAGGGATTCCAGCAGTAGAGGAAAAAGGGGGTTCCCGCTGCAGCAGTATGGTGCTTCGAAAGCGTCGAAGCGCCATGGCCCCAGGGTGGTGCGGGAGGGTGGTCCGACTGGTTCCCAGATTTGGCGCTTTTTTTTGTTTTTGTTTAACTTTTTTGTTTAATCTAAATTAATTTTTCTTAAAGTTTACGAGTGTTAAATTCATGATTACGCGTTGCCTAATATAATTAAATTCAACACGGAATTAAATCCGCCAGATTAATTTTAAGATTTTGAGACTAAATACATGGCAAAAGCGGCTAAACGTTATTGTCTTATTATGATTTTTAAATAATTACAAGTTTGTAATTAGATAATTTCAATCACATTCAAATTCTTATTTTAAAGTATACTCTATAATTGATGATTTCATTTAAACCCCGGCTTTCACTTTCGTTCCTGAGAATTATCAGTGTTTTCCAACCCAGTTTAGCGTGAATTTTCACGTTAGGTTTTTGTTCCAGACATTTTGTCAACAAACCAGTACGGGGTGCCCCACCTCCAAGAGGCACGGCACGAGCTTCTGCCCCAGTGGTGGGAGGTTACACACCTGTCACACACAGGTTGCGCAAATCCTGTCTGGGATTACAGCGCCGCCTCCGGCGGCCACCCTTCCCAATGAAACCCTTGCACAATCCTCCTCCTCTTCCAGGTTGCGCAAATGTTTGGCTCGTTTTTTCCCTCCCAAGGATATTTGGCGCCTTTGTTTTAAACTTTACAATTTTTTTCTTTCTTTTAAACACCTTATAATTTTTTTAATTAATTTTTTAATTTTTTTTTTTAAAATTTTAACATTTTCTTTAATTTTTTAATTAACTTCGTTTTTCAATTTTTCTATTTTTAATTTTTAACTTTCCTTTTTAAACTTTTATAATTTTCTTTAATTTTTTTTAATTAATTTCAATTTTTCCCATTCTTTTTTAAATACGCAATTTTCTTCTCTAAATTTTTATTATTTTTCAATCTTATTGTTTTATAAAGGTTTATTTTCCTCGTATGTTTGAAAACTTTCCTAATTTTCCACTCTTAATTGCTATTTATCTGATTGGTGAAAAAGTAAATGTATTTATATATAACGATCTTGGGGGAAATATCACCTTTTATTCCTCGTACAAATAAATCGCTAGATGTATACCCTTTTTCTATCTTTGTGAAATGTACTTTTTTATATTGGATTTCAATAAACAGAAAAGTTTTGTTTTAAAAAAATCGATTCATGTCTTATTTCATCCTGATAATTCGATCCAAAAGTTTTATTTACGATTTTAATCTTGAATTTTTAATCGTTTTCGTTAATAAAAATGTTTATAGCAAGTTTCGTTGTTTTTTTTATATATATTTTTCTCTCGAATGGATTATTCCCGATATTTGTTATTCAAAAACGTTTTCCGTGAAGTTTTAGTGCTACTAACAAGGGAACCCCTTTCGCTGTTCACTGCACTTAGAGATAAGACCTATGGAAGATGATAATGCTTGACTTCCTGATCACGAATGTGAATTATCTGTCTTCTAAAATAATATGACAATTTTTTATGAATATTTGAAGTCCAAAAATTACTTTTTTCGCCAGGTTTGATATTTTTTAATCGCACTGTATGTGAGCAAAAACAGGTTTGAAGTCGGTAAGATTATGAAGGATCATCGTATTTAACGAAAAATAAAAAAAAATATGTCTCAGCTAATTTAAACAGTATAAAAAAATTAATATGAAAAATGGACATTTAGCATAGATATTTGGCTAATTTGGCGAAAATTCTGGAGGCTACGCCAGATTGTCGTTTGAAGTAGTTATTTCGTATTATCGGAGCCCATGTCAAGTTTCTTCTACATTTCTTTTTCCAAAATATTATCTCATAAGGAAAAGAAACACATAACTATATAGAACCATGCATACATGAGTATAAATAAATGAAATGTATGCATGAATGAATGAATATATGAGTATGAATAAATGAAATGTATGAATATACGAGTATCCATATATGAGATGTATGAATATATGCGTATGAATAATGAAAAGTTGCTATATTTACCCAACCTGGATGTGGTTATTGCATATCACATGCTGTTGAAAATGCATTTATTGTAATTAGCAAAAATGTGAACAAAATTTCGTGAAATGTATTTTATTTCATGAAGTTATGTAACCATAAATTGTGGATTAATTGTTGAATTATGCTCTTTATTTAAAAATGAGAAAAATTAAACTGTGTACATCTCAGGAATGTCGTAAAAGTGATACAGTACAAAAAAAGAAAAGAGTGAAGTAAAGCAATTGATTACAGTGAGCACATTTTAAGAATAATAGAATTTTGCAATTATCTCGGCTACAATTGTTGTATTCAATTTCAAAAGAAATTTCCTCAACATTTTTCAATTTTCCGAGATCATGATTGCTATAACAGCACCTAAACCAAGCATATTGTAACGTAGGGCGATATTTTTTAGACTATAATGGATTGTGAACCAAAGAATGCATTTTTATTATCTCATTTCCATGTCGTATGTCAATATCCATTTCATCGATTGCTATTCTATATTATTTACAAATTTTTAATGTTGTCGAAAGAAAACATCCAGCGGTTGTATGAGGGATGTTGTTTTGGGGGTATTTGTAAGGATATACAATTTTCCAGAAAATCTTTGTTTGCGTCTGTACCACCTGTCCATGAGTCTAGTAAAATACAAGAAGGGGGAGACATGATAGGTTTTATACAACGTTCTACCCACTCTCTCATTTTGATTTTGTCCATTTTTCCCGACTTGGAGTATGTAATATATAAGTTTGAAGGTTGAAATAAATTCTTTTTGTCAGTCGGGCCAAATTTTCTCGCAACTTCCCTTAAATAAAGTAACATTTTCCCTGTCAGTTCCCCATTCATTGATATTATTGGCATTATTGTATATGAATGTGTTCTACCAAAATCAGACCCTATTAAAGAAAATGTCTGTTTTTCACCTTTACGCGATAGCTGCCTTTGGTTTGGAAGAAAATAATTAAAACCACTTTGATCAGAGTTCAAAATTTGTTGGGGAGTAATATTAGCAGTAACATTTCTCGTACGCAAAATAAATTCTATGACACTATCTTCTATGTTCCCTATATTCTGGGTGTATATTTGAGTTATATATTTTGTTACTTTCCACTGAACTGTTTTGTTTCGGCTCTTAAAATTATATATAAAATTATCGGAACATTTAAAATCCCCAAATTCTAAATCTTCGGATTTCAGGATCGCCCATTTTTTCAAATTTATATCATGAACAGGTAAATAATTTTCCCTAGCTTTTGTAAATCTGGCTAACGTTTCATTTTTATTACTTTATACTTTTCTATATTTGTGCCCATATTTGATATATATTTTCTAAATCTCGAAATATAAGTAGGGTATTTTACTCTTAGCTATCTCCTGTTTGTTTTCTGGAATTTATTTTTTTAACAACTGTTAAAATACTGAACAATTGTTTGCATACTTTCTAAACTGAATTCATTTGCCAATTGATCGCCCTTTACAGTACAAATATAATATTCGTCACCGACTATACTAATATCACTTTCTTCGTCGATACGGAAATCACAATTGTTTTCAAAATCTAAACTGATATTTCACTGGCATTATTATTAAAAATTGTGTTTTTGATTTTCGACAATACTTCCCGACTTTCCTCAAATTCTTGTTCAGTTATTAATGACGGAAGCGTGTCGTATTTATTAACGACCAACTTCAAAACAGATTGAATTATGTTCACTATATTTTTCATTTTCTCACAATCGGAAACTCGTACAACTATATTGACGTTATACTTGCGGACGAGTTTATATAGCTAGTGGAATGCGAAACTTAAATGTCCCATCAACAACTTCAAAACTGTCGCCAACTTCGCCAACTATCTATGCTAAAAGTTCATTTTTCATATTAATTTTTTTATGCTGTTTAAATTAGCTGAGACATTTTTTATTTTTATCCATTAATACGATGATCCTTCATAATCTTACCAAGTTCAAGCCTGTTTTTGCTCACATACAGTGCAATTATAAAATATTAAACCTGGCTTAAAAGTGTAATTTTTGAACTTCAAATATTCATAAAAATTGTGACATTTTAGCACACAAATGATTACATATTTGTGATCAGGAAGTCAAGCACTATCATCTCCCATAGGTCTGATCTCAAAGTGCAGTGAACAGCGAAAGGGGTTCCCTTGTTAGAAATAGCACTTGTTCATTTTACTGGCTTCATTGGTTATAATTACAGTTTTTAAACTTGGCAGCAGTCTAAATTTTCTTTTGTGTTTGCCAATCTTGTACATAATTTCACTTTCCCTATATACTTAACCATAAAAGCGCTCTTTATTTTTAAAAGATTAAAATGATAGATGACACATAAGTTCTAAGTTTGAAAGGGCTAGTAAAAAGATGCCACAAGTTTAGCGAACTTATAAAAGAAAATAATTTGGATTGTTGCCAACTAAAACTAATCCTTAACAAATGGCGAGTAGAATGGAGCAAATTGCTACTTCAAAGTTATTTTCATCTTAAAAATCCATGCTTTTTATGATTTCTGCATATGCTCATCAGGATAACATTAAAAAAAAGTTGTGTTGCCATTGGATATTTCCGAAATATGTGCGGTCTAACTGTAACCGTGGGATCACAGATACTTTTTACATGCATATATTTCGAGAGCATGTCTTCTAATATATGAATCTGGAATTTCATCTCAGTGCATCAAAAACTGCGCTCCCTAGAGCCACATAAGTAGCCAAAGTTTCTTTTAGACCACCCTGTATGTATATATTTAATATGCACATATATCATTTGAAAGAGCTCATCTGTTATATAATACTGTCTGAATTTTTAAAATTAGGTACCCTCTGGTCTACCGCTCACTTGTGAAGCAGCCATTAAACGATATGGTTCTGGAACATTCAAAGCTTCTGCAGCCACAGTTTTGGACACAAGTGGAAAAATTAGTACTCCTTTGACATATGGTTAGACTTTAATTTTATTTATCAGTTAACTTTTACAATCAAGTTTTAACTTCATTGGTTTAACAGAGTTTCAACTTTACCATTTGTTAATCAAGTTTTAAATTCATCATTATGTTCTTACCATTCTGTACAGAAATATGGCTTATCCAGAACAAAACAAATATTTCTGTGAAATATACTTTAATCAAAAAAAAAAAAGTATCCATATTCACTATAGACAAAATTGAATTTGGAGTTGATTTATTAAATTTCTTGTAAATATTACTATGATTATATAACAATACTTTCAGATTTCTCTTCTGTACTTAGTATTTTGAGTGTACTGATCTAAGCAGAAATTGCCGATTCTAAGGATGATTGAAAAAGAATAAAAGAGTACTTGATTTGTTTATTCAAAAAAATTTCCAGCAGCATCAATGCATTGTTGCTAATGTGTGGCAAGGTCATTTGTACCATGTTTGTAAAAATCAGTGTCTTCGGGAGTGATGAAGGATAAATTGATGCGTCATTGGCAAAGTAATTCGTGGACAAAAAATGGTTCAAGTCCCAGAAGAAATGGTAATCTCTTGGGGAAATTCCTGGGGAGTATGAAGAATGAGGTACAATTTCATATCCCAAATTGATTTGCTGTATGGTTAACACTTCCATGTGTTGTCAGATGCTATCATGAAAGAAATAGGGCTCCATGTCTATTAACAACAATTTGTTATGCATTTACCGCGTATCTGTGCAATATCGAGCTGATTAATACAGAGCAAGGATAACTTTAATAAATGTAATAAAAATTTAT
>QLNU02015360.1:59877837-59906160 GCA_006491805.2 Dysdera silvatica
ATTGATTATGGCTATTGAGTAAAAAATCATGCAAGTTCTGGCATTTTTTGAAAAATGGATAAAATTGAAATTCAAGCTATTATAAAATACTGGTTTAAAAGGTTTATCCTCGATAGAAATATAAAAAAAGTTAGATTTCACTTTAAAGGATTCTTCATTTTTGACTGTAAAAGAAAACGTGGCCTGCTGAATTTAAACATGGTTGTATATCCATTCAAGTTTATTAACACTGGGGATGCCCCAAAACTGCTGTGACTGACAAAATCGTCTCAAAAGTCCACGATCAAGCTTTGTGGCATTGCAAACACCCCAATAGAACATTTATAATGCATTTTACATGTTTTGTGTATGAAAAAGCTTTCCACTCAATGGGTGCTGTGTTTAACAGTCAACGTAAAATGCATGCAAAACACTTCCAAAGAGTGTTTAGACTTATTTAAACGCACTTGCGCTAAGTTCTTTTGACATTTTATAACAGTAGATAAAACTTGGATTCACAATTATACACCAGAGACAAAGCAGCAGTCCAAACAGTCGATGGAAGCAGGTGAAAGTGTACCAGAGAAAGCGAAAACGGCCCCAGTCCCATCTGCAGGAAAAGTCATGGTTATGGTTTTCTGAGATTCTCATGGCGTGTTGCTTATATACTACCTGGAAAAAGTTAGGACCATCATAGTGGAGTATTACGTTTCACTATTGGACCAATTGAAGGGTGCTATTCAAATTAAACGTCTACATCTGGCTAAAAAGTAAGTGCTTTTTCACCATGATAATGCACCTGTATACACATCGCAAGTAGTGGTTGAAAAACTCCATGACCTGCGTTTCGAAGCCCTTCTGCATGCCGCCGTATTCACTGGATTTGGCTCCCAGCGATTACTTCCTATCCCTGAACCTGAAGAATGAAGTAGTTTACTGGATGAAAATTCACTTCATATTATGAGGTTCAAGCTGAGACAACTACTTTTTTTGCAGAGCTGGACAAAGCACATTTTACTGATGCTATTGGAAAATTGGAAAGTCGTTGTTTTAAATGTATTAAATTGCAGGGTGACTAAGTTGGAAAAAACCTAAAAAAAAAGACCTCGTGTTTTCTTTGTTAATCCAAGAACTTCTTAAACGAACCTCATAGTTGAAACTATTTATAATGAATTCAGAGACCCAAATAAAAACGGCATAAATAAATATTTAATGTTAGTTTCTATGAAAAGGAATGTGCTATTTTTTAAATCCATTTTGTATTTCTAAATTCAGTGTAATTGTGTTATAAACAGCCTTAATTTTTGTTAGTGGATTTAAGGTCTTGAAACTTGTTTGATTATACAAATTTTAATGCATTATAATATATTGTTTACTATAATTAGAGCAACTGTAAATCAATTAAGATGTGGTCTGGAAAAGTCAGGGAAGTTCGAAATTCAATTTGAACACATGGAGATGCGATGCATCGAATAAGGTTTAAAAACCATCGAGAAGTTTAGAGATGTTCAAATAATCGAGACATTCAACTAAAATACCTCACAATCATACATCACTACTCTTAACATTGACAGAGGCTTCTGGAGTGGTGTCGTACCTGATCGTCATTGTTGCCAGCAAACTGGCATCAGATAGTGTTCAGTGATGAATTCCGCTTCAGTCTTGGAGCAGATTAGCATCACAGCCGTGTGTGAAGGATATTGGACCAGTATTTCCAATCACTTTGTTTTGCACAGGCACATAGACATTACCCCTGATGTGATGGTGTAGGGTGCTATCTCCTACGATAACAGATCATCCTTAATAGTCTTGCGTATAACTTCAATAGATCAACGATATCTTCATAACGTCTTAACACCATTTGTGTTGCACTTCATGGCAAGTTATTCTTAGGCCATTTTCCAACATGGCAATGCTAGGCCCCTTAGGACTCGCATATCCCTAGATTGCCTTCATTGTGTGTAAACTCTTCCTTGACAAGCAAGCTCACCAGACCTTTCTCCATTTGAACGTGCATGGGATATAGTACGATGCTAGATTCGGTCCCCACAAAATATCGAAGACCTAGAACAACAGTTCCAGAATATCTGGCAAAATCTGTCACAAGGTGACATTAGGACTTGATATCATACCTTACCTAGCTGCATACAAGCGTGCATCATGGCCAGGAGAGGTTTCACCAATTACTCTATTAGTTAGTTACTAATTGTGACATTGAATATGCAATTGCTAGCTGCTGTTGTCCATTCTGTGGCCTCTTTTAATTATTAAATTTTAATAATTTCATTAACTATGCATCTGTTTTATCCATATTTAATTTCAATCAAACTGACATTTTCTTAATGGCACTTCATTTATTTATTAGTAAAGAATGTATGCAGTGTGTCCCAAAAACATTGACCGCAGCTCTAATTCCTTAAATATTGATTCTAGACATATGTATTAAATTGGAAAGCGGCGTAAAAAAAAGGTGCAGAATTTTATGAAATTTATTAAAGTTGCAGAGGATTATTTTTTGAAGAAATACAAAATTTAAATTTTTATACAGTCCCTGTACACAAAAATTCCCAATGAGTAAAATGTGCCTCATACTCCAATAGGTCAATATACAAAGTTTCAGCATTCTAGTGGGAAAAGAACCAGAGATATGAAGACCCAAAATAACGTGGCTTAGCAGAATGAATTTTCCCTCTTCCCGGAATGGACCTATTGCTTCCTTCGAAAAGTATTGTAAGTTAGTTATTTTGGACTTTGATATCTCTGGTTATTTTCCCACTAGAATGCTGAAATTTTGTATATTGACCCATTGGAGTATAGGGCACATTTCCCTCATTGGAAATTTTTGTGTACAGGGACCATACAAAAATTTAAATTTTGTATTTCTTTGAAAAATAATCCACTGCAATTTTAATCGATTTCATAGAACTTTGCACCTGTGTTACACCACTTTGCAATTAATACATATGTTTAGGATCAATATTTAAGTGAAACAATGTTCTTAGGACACCCTGTATAGAATACCTTGTAAAATACGTAACCTATTCCGCATTCTTACATAATTTGAGCATTTTTTCTTTTCGAAAGTATTTTTCTACAACTGACAGTTCAAAAAATGATTGCTGTAACATTTATTCTAAACAATCCTGTATATCATAAACTAATTATTATTGACATACATAGAAATAGCAAAACATGGATGGAGGTCTCTGTTATCACACATATGCAAACTATTTAAATCTAGCTGTTCGAGCACTGCTGTAACTGAAATTTATGTCTAGTTTTTATTTTTTTATAAAAAGTATAAAAAAAAAGCTTTGGAAGAAATTAAATTTATGTTTTAAATAAGGAAAAAATGATTTTTTTTATAAATAAAAAAAGAAATGTGCATTTGGTGAGTCCATTTACATTTCCTTATGCCTTGTTATGTATTTCTAGTTTAAGTTTAATGATAAAAAATAACTGCATATATTAGTAATCATTGAGATAGAAAAAAAAAATTAAGTAAATTTACTCTCCCTTTCCCTTTAAAAAGATCATTTGCCGAACAAAATTTGTATATAATTTATTGTAGTTTTAAAAACTAATTTATTTTTCCATTTGCTCTCTCACTCATTTCCATTTTTTTTTTTAACTGAAAACAGTCATTCTGCTGTTAAATTGGCAATCTTCTATATATCTGAATTAGCAAAGTATTCCTTTTAATTCTAAATTCTTAAAGCTCTTAAGTTCCTTAGTTTCACACAAACTTTTTGCATGATGAAATATTTTTAGAGTTAAGAAAAAACATTCTGCTGTGAAATAACAGATATCCTTTTTGGCAATTGTTTGATGCAATCTCGGATCAGGTTGTTTAAAAACGCTTTGACCTGCAGATAGTTTTCTACATGTATCTTTATATTTATGAAAAACATACTGTGTGTAGCAAATTTATTTTTTTTTTAATTTTCTTTGTAGGGTCATTATCTTCATGTGACCAATTCATTAGTGTGTTTCATAGTCGAGGTTTACGTCCGGATGCAGTTTGTCCATGTGCAGCTTCACCTGAAGGTCTTACTGTATCTGTTCGAAGGTATAGGTGTAAATTTTCAAGATTCTTTAAATATATATAAATGATCAAAAATGCATTTTACAAATTTTGCTTTTATTCACTTTCATACTTAGTTTCAATTATGTGTATTTGCATAATTTAATAAAAATCAATGTATGTACACATATATCAAGCATTTAATCTAGGTATGTGCATAAACATGTAGCTGAATGCTGTGGAATTTGGATATGTATATACATACATGCACACATGGTCTCCCTGAACTTTACCAACAAAATAAGAAGGGTGATAGCACACATCAAAATAAACAATATGTGCAATGGAACCTGGTGCCACATTTCACTCATTGTGCCAGGAAAGAGTCAGTTTGAAAAATGTCCATCATGCACAAGAATTTAAAACTAGTGCATGGGAAGTGCAAGATGCATTCTCATAATTGTCTGTGTACTTGATCAGCTGACTTTATTTGCATGTTATGCTTCTTGTGCTTCTCATGCACTGGATTTAAATTCTTGTGCATGCTCGACAATTTTCGAACTTATTCTTATCTGGCACTATGAGTGGAATGTAGCCATTGGTTCCCTTGCAAATATTATTTATCTTAATGTGTGGTATAACCTCTCCTATTTTGTTGGTAGAGTTCAGGAATACACGTTATATATAAAATTCAAAGCTGTAAAACCATGCACAAAATTGGAGTATAGGAAGTTTGAATATGACTACATTGAACATTTAAGATTCAAAGGGAATAATTTTAATTTAAAATGTTCAAATTATCAAAGTTCTCCATGCATTATCATTTCGTATATTCCTTGCACACTAGTGATCTATATTGGATCACATTTGATTAGTTAATAATATTCTTACCATAACAATTTTACTAAGTTCTTACAGTTTAAAGATATTCATTTTTCATGCCTGCTTTTTTTCCAGACCAGGTCAAATTTTAGGTCCAGTATCATGTGGTAGAGGAGTATTATCTATGTCAGCATTGAGTTACGGTGTTATTAGAGTTGATCAAGAAAACAGTTTAACTTCACTCACTCTCCAAGATTGTGGCCAAATAATGCCTGGTGGTATGTATGTTATATTTTATGTTTAAAGTATTTTTAGAGGTATTGGAAAGAAAAACAGATCTTTTTTGTTAAGTATATTGTGTTAGACAGGATTTTTACTTAATATTTTGATAATTTAATTGAAGTTGGTAATTAATAAATTATGTGTATTTTATGAAAGTTAAGTAAAAGTTATAACTTCACTGATCAAGAAGAGAAATTTGTTAAAATATGGCTTGTAAATTTGGCCCTTAAACATTGACAAAACCAGCTAAACTACATGTTACTATAAAATATTCACAAATACAAGTGCAGTTGCAGGGGAGTGGGCATGTACCATGCATGTAGTTAGTAATACATGTCTGTTTTTGAGAGACTTCAGCTTTGTATCTCTAAAACTGTATTTTATAATACTTAAAGCATTGAAAACACTGCCATTTATGTTATTACTTTAAAAAATCTTGTAAAAATGAAATTAGATAGGGGAAAGGTTAGTTTGTTATATACATAATATTCCATGCATATTACACATTTAATCAAATTTACCAAATAATTTGTTAGTGTTCATTATATCATTGTATGTTGTTCATGCAGTCATCTGTGTTCATTATAACTGCTATACCACTGTGCGTATGTATGTTAAAACACCTTAAATAATGGTAATAAAATAAATCGCTAGTATTCATAAAGGTTCTCATGCAACTGGAGATTCTCGGAAACCTTGAAATGTCAGAGAATTTGAAATCATCCTTAAAGGTTAGGGGAAAATGAGATTTTTTGTTCAAACCCGGAAAAGCTAGGGAAAATCTTAACTTCTCTTTTGAACAGCCAAATCTTCCACAAATGTGAAGCCATTTTCTGTGCAACCAAAGTTCATTTGAAAGTTGATTTTGGTTGGTCTAGGAATTTTGCTGATAAAGTAAAGGAAAAATCTGGAAAAGAGTCTGGATTTTTTTCCCTCAATGGGAGTGGGAACCCTAGTTCGCTTTTTATTACAATTTTCATGTAGCAGCAATGATTAATGGGTTCTATGGTGGTACAGTGATAACATGTTCACCTAAGGTGCTGTTATCCCAAATTTGACACCCAACAGTGTGGAAAAAACTGCTCCCTATAGTCCAGAGGTCGATTTCCTAGGCTAGGGTTGGTGAACCTTTTCATGTTGGAAAGCCATGTTTAGTTACAGTCGAAGGAGGCTGTATTCAGGAAATTTCAATTAGATACAGGGGCGTAGCAATTCAAAACTCATGGGGAGAGGCTGAAGTAGTTTTTTAACAGATCATGTGATTTGGCTTTTAATGGATCAGTGTATTTTGCTACCCAATTGGTGGTTCGAGCCCCTGCCGTTCCCTTTGCCATTGATTAGATATATAGCAGAAGCCTGATTATTCAAACTCAGTTTAACCGAAATTACCAACTACCTATTTTAATGGGTAACCGTTTACTGCTTTTGGTGAAAATGTTCATATTCACTTTCTACTGTACTTCGGCCTTACAAGAGGAAGGCCAATACAAATTGTAGATCTTGGATATATAAAAAGATACGTGTATATACTTTTATATATACATCGGGTGTGCACAAAAAGATACCAGACTACTTACCAAACAGTTAATATTTTAGTTAAAGCATACATATATTTGTGGCGTTCTTTACTATCAATATATTTGTTTAATAATATGTAATTAAACGTGTTTTTGGATAAATATTTCAATTTCTTTGCACCTTTATCTAAAAATTGAATTTTTAAATTATTCTTACTATAGTTTAATATTTAAAATATGCTCATTTAAGATAATAAAATAAAGTAAATAAAAAATGAATAAAACATATTAATAAAAATAAAAGGATTTGGTTTGCAAAATTTGGATTCATCCAAAAGGCCGCACTTACAGGCCCAAAAGGTTTCAGGTTCCCCCCACCCCTATCCTAAGCTTTAAGGGGTTTGGATTCCTTGAAAAACTGTAGGTCTCGGTCAGGATTTAAGCTGGCTCACAAAATGCTGTTGCAAAAATACTGAAATGGGAAAAAAATTGCAGCAAAATGCTAAAAAAGATTAGTTGCTTTCATCGCTTGAAAAATCGTATCAATAAAATTATTTACATCAACAATGCTTTGAATTACTGTAAGAAACATACTTTAAGGTTTCAAAAAATAACAATAAAACATAAATCAAAGTTATTTAAAAAAGGCAAAGTTTGTTGCCTGGATATTAAACAACTGTCGCTATTTTGCAATGGACATAATTTTCTTCTGTTGCATTTTGTGAAACAATGTGACTGTAGCTTAAACCCTGGTCCTGGCCCAACATGACTGTTGCTGTTCTTGCACTGTAAAACAAGAATTAACTACTTTACGGCATCTCTTTAAGGACATTTCACCACTAACATATAACACATGCGCTATTAATATCAAGTGTATTTTAATAAATGTGATAAATTAATTTATACACACATGTGGTCATACAACATGTTTATCACATATTTGCTATCAACCTGGATTAGCTTCTGATTATACGATGGAGTGCATGCTGTTTTTTCCTGCCTACCATAGTGAGGGGTTTGGTTCCTTAGGCATCAGAGGTTGGTTCTTAGAAAACTGTAGATCCTAAGATGGGGAGAGGGTTGAAGGTTAGCTGATACATTTGATCTAATTAATAAACAAAATCAAGGTCATGTTAGAATCACCCTGACCATTCTTTTAAATTACTCAAGTTTTATTCCCTATTATAAAGTTTTATGACCATTGTCTTTAGGGGATCACTTTTAAAAGAATCTCACAACACCAACTACCTTAGCATCACTTTGTCAACAAACTAACCTGGAAATAACATATTGATAAGATCTCTACGAAAGCATTTGAGAAAGCAAAAAGTTTGAAGACTTACTGGCGCACAATGGGCATGCAGCAGAGATGTGCTGAACCTTACATGCAGAATGTATATTAAGAGCCCATTTTAACCTGCTGCTATGAATTACTATAAAAATTCTATAATAATTTATTTTAATAAAAGATATTTTGAGGGGAGGGGGTTCAACCCCCCTGTAGCCCCAACATCAGGCTAGCTATTGCTCTGTGCATAATAATGCAATAGTATGCGTAACAACAATATAAAATTTGACTGTTTATATATATAAAATTGAGGTTCTGCGGTGGTACAGTGTGGTAACACGTTCACCTAGTGTGTCATAAACGTAGGTTTGACTCCCAACGGTGCAAAGAACACTTACTCAGAGATCTCATAAAGATTGCACTGCTCATTGTAGTCCGGGGTTTGGTTCCCTAGGCCTTAAGAGGTTCGGATTCCTTGAAAAACTAAGTCCCGGTGCAGCATGACCATTGCGATCCTCGAGCTGTAAAACCACAAACAAACAATATATGAAATTTGCATATAGTAAGTTCATATATGAATTACATAAAGAGGGATGATGATAGCGTACTGGTACAATGATTAGGTTAGAAGTGGAGGAGAATAGAAAACAATAGCTTGTTACTAGATTCTCCTCCGGAGTTATCAAACATAAATAATTTATATTTAAACTTAAAGTGGAAGGTTGTATTACAGTAAGAGAATGCATAAATATCTTAATCATTCATCCTCATCATGTTTCTTTAGAAGTATAATCAAATAATGTAGTTTGTAAGATTGTTGTATATTTGTATGTAATAATAATGATGTTTAGGTCTCATTTGAGAAAATTGAAATAAATACATAGCTAAAAATTCATGGTTATAACTGTCCTTCTAATTTGTAAAAAGAGAAAATGTACGAAATAAGGGATCTACTAAATACTCATAACTTGCAGCGAAGAAACTTTAAGAAAACTTGAAGTTATCCAAAATTAGATGCTTAGGCTAATCACCAGTGCAGTCAAAACTACATCAATCCAAGCTATGCTTCTTCTCACCAAGAACAAATCATTGGAGGAAGTTAACCATCAGAGGGTGTTTAAATGCTCTTTTCATCTACTATACATCCCTTAGTAAAAAGTGCAAGGTTAGCAGAAGAATATGTTATATTGAACGAATGATGTGTGTAATTAAATATTTATTACTAATATTCAATTTGGAAGTATAATTTCTTTTCATAACTTGCATATGCTTCTGGTTTTTAAAAGAGTATTTATGAGAAATTATGACCTAAAGTTTGAAGACAGAAAACCTAATCTGGTGCAATCCAAAAAGTAAGGGAAATGAAAAGAACGTTTGATTTTTCTGACGTACCGGAAATCCTACCTGCCCCAATTAATCTCTTAAGTTACTAACTACCTGAATAGTCAAATTAATCTAACTCAAGTTATTCAGAAGGAGCTTTCTAACAATGCCGAACTAAAAGCAATAGCCTCAGAAACTTTATTTCCCAGGTATCCAAAAACCAAATGACTTTGTGTTTATACAGATGAATCAAGTCTTGTGCAACATATGAATACTGGTGGAGTTTTTTCAAATCTGTTCGTCCATTAAATCTCTTTGGGACCAAACTGCACCTCCTTTGATGATGAAATTGAAGCCATTTCGTTTGCCTTACACCAACTAACCCTAAGATACAATAGTTTCAAAAAAGCTGTCATTCTGTTAGACTCCATTTCTGCAATCCAAGCCATCACTTCACTCAAACAACGAGATTGACAAAGGATTATAAATTGCAGAATTAAATTAAACCACCTTCAAGTCAATCACAAAACTGTAACTCTGCAGTGGATTCTGGCACATTCCGATATACATGGCAAATTTTCTAGCCGAAAAAAAGGAACAGCCATTTCACAATGCTCTCCATGCATAACCCCTTTTTACTTCTATGACATGACTGTTAAAAAAAAACTGGACAAATCCTATTAAATCAAACAGATGCTTGAAATCAGTGAAAAAAAATTGGTAGAGCACACTTCTAATGTTCCAGTTTTCCCCTTGTTGACACACTGTTGCAGCTTTTTGTTTGGAGACTGGACATAACTGTCTAGACAAACATCTACACAAATTTAAAATCTTTACCAACCAGAACTGCACTCCCTGTGGGAGCTACAAGCAAATGGATGCATCTCACTTCAGAGTGTGCCATGCGGTTGGCAAGCCAGAGAACGACTCTAAAAAAACTTTTAACTGTTTAAACTTGTTTAACTCTAGAACTTTAATGTGTTTTTTGTTTTTGTTTTCTTTCTCTCGTTAGCTTAACATACGTTGCTATGCAGCGTGTATTCTTTACATATTAATGAATAAATTACTTTTAAGTGCTACTGCTTAAAAAAATAAAAAGTTGTATTCACTGAAACGATTCAATCATAATGACTTGTTCATGAATGACATTTCATTGCTTGCAAATGATTTTATTATTGCTCTGATTTAAAGTAATTTCGCCAATTTTTATAAAGAAGTGTCACATTAGTTTCTTGAATAAATTAGTTTTCCTCAAATTTTAGTTTATACTCAAATATTAATCATGTATACTTTTAAAAATTGCAGCTTTAGCAGCAATCGTTGCTGTTAATGGACCACCGTATCTGTGCAAAACTGATGAAGTTGGAGAAATATGTGTCAGCTCATATGCTACTGCTTCATCTTATTGGGGCCTGCAAGGACTGACAAATACTGTGTTTAAAGTAAGTGGCTTGCATACCTGTTTAAATACTTAATCAGTTCCAAACTCCATGCAAAAATTTTAGCCCTGTGCTGATGTCTTCAGGGTCAAAAGTTACACTATGTGCATTAACTGCACTGAAAACTTAGTTGAGAAATTACATGGATGTGAAAGTGTCAAACTGCAGTTAGGTTTTTACACTTATACTGGAACAAGGCAAGTGTGTGGTTAAACGTTAATTTGTAAGTTTTGCTTGAAAGCAAAACTTAAATTTTATACTTTTGCAGCATAAATTTTACAACTTTTTTCTAAAACTAGATGTTTATTTTTATTTGAGGATTTGCATTAATTTTTTTATGGAAGTGATTTTATTATAATGAGACTGTGTGTAAATATATATGAAACGGGACTCTCACAGGCTGAACTTAATGTACTGTTGTATCTGTTTATGTTACTGATTCTCACATGCATTCCTTACTGTTTTGTATAAATTTAAATTCGAATAGTGAAGCCAACATAAGCGTATGGAATTTTTCATCATTATATGCAGTTGGTTAAAAAAGTATCCGAATACTGCTTGTTATTTATGTCCCAAACAGTCAAATCGTTAAACCTACAGCATTTTCAGATTTGGAGTAGCACCTACTATAAACTAAAGTGTCTCATTCTCATAAGGGATCATCTTCATATTTATTTCAATATTTCCAAAATTTCAAATAATACAGACTTCGTGATCAAAAGGTTTGATACATCATAATTATGTTAAATATTAATTTTCATACAATTCTGGCAATGGCTTGAGGTATACTCCACAAAGCCATTCAGACGGCTGTCTCAATATTTAGGATTGCAGAATGATGAACTATATTTCTGAGTCTGCCGTTAAATCTTCATTTTCTTTCACTTTTAGGCCTTATTTTCATTACAAACGATGAAACATTAAATTGTATTAAAAATATGTGGATTGATATATAGTTTTGAATTATTGTAAAATGTAATCACTAAGTAATTCAAATAAAGATTTTAGAACTACTCCTGCTTAAATTCAAAATAATGCAGTTTTGAATAAAGATCTTTCTCTCAATAGCTACTGAAAGGAATAAAGTATTATTTTGCTTATCTATGTGTGAAGCATTGCTAAATTGATTACGGTTGAGAGTTGAGTGTTTTTGTTTATAATTTTTTCAAATGTGAATTTAATAATCATATAATATAATTTGATCGTGGAAAAGGTCCTAAATTATGTTTGAATTATTTACTAGTTCAGTGCAACATAAAAATTACTTTGATCAGCTCATTATTTCACAAGATATAAGGAAAAGACTAAAACATGTCTTAACATTAGGAGACCTGAATTTCAGCTATTTATATCCAATCTTTTGTTTGAGCGAAATAAATCAATTTTATATAAATTCTGTTAACTTTGGATTCAGAGAATCAAAATGTGTAACCAAAAGTGGGCATTGTCCTTTAAAAAATTTGAATTGGTACAGTTTTTATCGAGAAAACAGTCACCTTATGCATGTAAGGTGTGCATTAATGTATAGTGAAGATTATTTCAAGTCTAACAGTACTTTCAATTTGACAATTCAACCACAGAGGCGTGAATAGTGTTTGAATGCTCTTTTCATCTGCTATACATCCCTTAATAAAAAGTGCAAAGTTAGCAGAAGAATATGTTATATTGAATGAATGATGTGTATAATTAAATATTTATTACTAATATTCAATTTTGAAAGTATGATTTCTTTTCATAACTTGCATGCACTTCTGGTTTTTAAAAGAGTATTTCAGCCTTATATAACACAGTGTCTATACATAAAATGCTTGATTATTTTATTAAAATGTATTTCAAGGACATTTCTCATGAATTCTTATTTAAACAAGGGAAATGCTTAAGTAGTAAAAAAAATCAAACTTCCTTCTCTAAATGACATTTTGTATAGAGTTTTGGTTAATTATTTTTTTAATTCTGCTCTTGTTGTAATTACATTCTTTGAGGTTTATATCTATATTAAATACAAAGGTTATACACTGTACAATTCAGTTGAAGAAATGTTTGTACAAAATGTATTGGTGCAGTTAATTGATCTTGAATTTTTTTTTGTGAAATAAAGTTGCTGATAGCTATTCTGATAGTATAAGTGCTTTCATCCTCATTGTACTGATCCACAAAACAGATACTGATTTCTAAACCAGTGTCTGTCACAAACTGAACTCCGTTAATCTCCTTCCTCTTGCTCTTTCTGCTCACCTGTAAAGACAACAAATTCATTTTATTGGTTGATGTTACACCATCAAAATTTTATCCACATAAAATGTGTTGGATAAAGAACTTTGCTGCATTCGTAAAATCTCCTTAAACCATGGCTACAATCCATCAATTATTGATCACATATTTAGAAAACTCACTGAACCAAAACCCACTTCTTCTCTTTCCATTGATTCCTGAATACCTAAAGACACTATCTGCATCCTTCGTTTCGTTGAAATTTCTGTCAAGTTTGCTTTTGCTCTTCATAAATTCAGTTATCGTATTCCATTCACTCCAGTCAATCAAATAAGCCTTTCTCACTTTAAAGGCACCGTCCTAGATGCTGACAGCTGTGGCATATACTCCTTTCCATGCCACTATGGGCCAAATTTATATTGGTCAATTATAAAGAGCACTTTGTGTCAGATTGAAAGAACATGAAACATATATCAGAAAACAAAATTTCAGAAATCTGCTTTGGCAAAACATTTGTGTGAATTCAGACACAAGTTTTTTTTCTTCGATGCACACATCATTAAAAAAAGTCCGTTCAACACTTGATGTCAATTTCTTTGAAGCATTTTACATCTTATCTAACATCAGTATTACAGTCAATGACCAACTCCTAATTAATACTATGTCACCTACTTGGAAAAACCTTTTGTATCTTAAGGTTAGAGATAACACCTCCAATACACCAGACTCCTGACTAACCTAACATGTTTCTAAACTTGACTTTGGCAACTTTAACCAACATCACTGTTGTAGACAGAAGCGACCATGCTTTGATAATGATAGCCACATGTTATTGAAATAGCTATTAGCAACGTCCGTTTTTTAAATTACTGTTTTAGGATCAGTTAACCATACCGATAAATTTTGTGCAAATATTTCCTCGATTTATATGTGTAGTTGACTGTTTGTATGTAATGTTGAATCAGTTTTGATTTTTGTACAGTATAGTTACAGAGCAGGTATAAATATAAATTAGTAAAACAATTTACTGAGTGTGCAAGTGAGAAATGCATTGAATGAGAAATGAAACATGGTGCACAATATTTTTCAATACAATTAGAATAGTTTTTATCAGTGAAAATCTGCTGTTGCTACCTTTTCAGGTTGAATTTTTTCATTGAAACTTCAACAGAAATCAACAATATAGTGACATAGCAATAAAACATTTCTCTACTATACGGAAAACTTAAATTTGAAACCTGTTGGTGACAAGTTTTCTGTTTCAAAGAATTTTAGATCCATCAGTGTTCCCATGCACCTTAAAAAAAACTGGAATCGTGAGGGAATTTGAAATCATCCTTAAAAGTTGTGAGGGAGGGGTGATTTTTTGGTCAAATCTGGAAAAGTCGGGAGGCCTTAACTACTGTTTTAAATAGCTAAATCTCCTAAAACATGAAGCAATTTCCCCCCATGACTGAATTTCAGGTGAAAGTTGCTTGTGATTGGTCAGGAAATTTTGCCAGGAAAGTCTGAAAACTTTTTTCTCCAATGTGAGTTAGAACCCTGTCCATGTTCCCAAATTTAATTCCCTAGGCAACATGTTCAGATTCCTTGGAAAAACTACACATTCTGATGCGGTATGATCTTGTTGTCCTGACATAAAACATAAACAGAAATTAAACTATAACTAATTATTATAAACTGTGCAGGGTCTGAATGTGTACAGGGAGAAAATAAATTGAGAGGTTGTGTGTGTTACACATATTCTCTTTATGCCTATCTATCTACAGAATTGTCTTTTGAAGTCATCATAAACCATTATCTATCCACTGCTGGATGAAGGTCTCTCCAAATGCTTTCCACAAGTTTATTCTGGGAAGTTTGCTTTCATATCATTCCAACTTGTTTTCTAATTTCATCCACCCATCTTGTTTGGGGATGTTTTCTAGGTTGTAGGTGATCTCTGTCTCCAAGCTCAATCCTGGAACTGATATTTTGATTGTCCACCTTCATATCTCTTTCTTTTCATGAGCTGTTTCGTCTTCTCAGATAATTTGCTATTGTGCTTTTTACATATTACACCACCAATTTCCCCAGCAGTTTCAACAATTTGCTTCCACAGAAGTTTCATTCGTTTGTCAATGAGTCCTTCAAATGCAGAAAAGTCGTCTTTTTTTTTTTTTTTAATTCCAACTTGAATGCCTCGGTATTTTCTTTTAATTTCTTTAAATCCACCCTCTACTCAACTTGTTTAGCACATAATGACCCTTGCTGTCCTTGCGCCATAAAAATACAACTAACCAACTAGATCCACCCTCTTACTTACTTGTTTCCTAATGAGCTTCTGTCGTTCTAATTTAGTATTTAAGTGCACTTTACATCTCACCATTCGATGATCACTTCCAGTATTAAATCTGTTCAGTACACTGCAATCTTCAATAATTGATTTCTTGTTTGCCAGGATATAGTCAATTTCACTAGTTCCCCCATTTGGGTGTTTCCATGTCCATTTTCTTTGCGGTTTCTTCTTAAAAAATGAATTCATGATGCTAAGGTTTTCAGCTTCTGCAAATTCGATGAGTTGATCGCCACGTTCATTCCTTTCCCCATATCCGTATTTACCAACCGATGTCTCTCCTTGTTCCTGTTGTCCAATTCTTGCATTGAAATCCCCCATGATGAGCTTGATATGTTGTTTCCCTTTGGTGTGTAACTGTTTGATTTCTTCATAAAATTCTTCAACCTCTTCGTCGGTATGGCTTGATGTTGGTGCATATACCTGTACTATTTGAAGTTGGTATCGCTGGGTTAGTTGACTGGTTAGTTGGGGTAGGACACTAGGTTACTGGCCTGGCCGGTTCCACACATCGTCACATACGTTCAGCCATGTGGGTCTCCTTCCAGTTTGATACGGGCAATATGAGCCTTTTGCAGGTCTGTCTTTTGAAATGCATACTAGGAAATAAGTAATATTACTAATTAAATGGTACAATTTATAATCTTTTCACTAAATTCCAGTTTATGAATCTTCATTTATAGTACTTGTATGCATCTGAGTATAAACAATGTATTATGTCCATCAATTGATGTGTTTATTATACACTTTTTTTACAGATGCAACCTCTTTTTGCTGATAGCCAACCTGTAAATGACCAATCATGGATCCGTACTGGTTTACTTGGCTTTATTGGTCCTGTAGGTTTTATTTATATGAATTTATTATTCTTTGTATTGAATTATTTACATAATTATATTTTTCACAAATATACTTGAAGCTAACTGGACTTAAGTAACTTCCGCTAGATTAAAATTATGGCTTGGTCGAAATTCTATAATATCTAAATAGTTACCTGTTGCTAGATGTTAAATGGTCATAAGTTTAAATATTTTCTGTTAATGTTCTTCCTGTATGAGGGTAAATAATCTCCCTACCTCTTTCATTGACAGAAAAAAATGGAACTTCTATGCTATTTTGAGTTAAATGCAGTGTATATGAAGAACTACTCTGTGTCTGTGTTAATTTTAAAGTACTAGTTTTTTATTTCGTAGTACAATCTAACCTTGATTTAACTATTTTTACAGAACTAGTGAAAATAATTATTGAATCGAGGGAATATATTTATTGGAATGAGTAATGTGTCTACTTGGGGAGGGGGTGATAAATCCCAGATTCTTCCTTGGGTTGAAAATTTACATGTAAAATACATTAAAGGTAACAGCTATTCATTAAAAAAATATTTTTTTTTTATATCTTTGGCCCTCCCCCAAGCGAAAATCCGAAGAGTGTGTTAATTTTAAAACGCATAAGACGCAAATATGTGCATAATTATTACTTCAAAAAGTAACCTTTAATGTTTGTTTTTGGTGTTTCGTGGGAGTTAGTTGATTTTTTTCAAATGCATCGAACAGATTGTCGTTGACATCAAAATGCAGTAAATGCTCCTTTACACACTGTAAATCAGCATTAACTTCAATTGAAGTTGACTTTCTAAGTGAAATTCTACTTTCAGTCACAGGCTAATGACAAATAGTTATCATTAAATCCAGGAAAACAAACATTAAATGGAGGAAAACATAACACTACACTCAATGGAACCCAATCCGGACCACTGGAAATAATCATTAAGTTGAAGTTAGACTGTATTTTAAAATTTATATTGTCTTCAAAAATATTGCTTTGAGAGTAAGTGGTACCCATAGAATTAGCATTTAATATTAACAGTATGTTTAGGAGTTACAGCGTAACTTTAATTTCAGTTGCATTTGAGAGCAGTTCTAGATTTTTTTTAAAATTAAACCTACAATTATCTTCTCCAAATATTCAATGTTTTACCAAGTAATTTTTCCAATTAACAATCTTAATTATTTTAGTGTAATAAACTAAACCTGTTTTAGAACATAATTTCCACATGAAAAGACCAAAGAACACAAACAAGCACTCGCGAAAGGAGACATAGCCTCACGTCTGGCAGAACACGCTTTACAACACGGACACGAACCCGACTGGGACTCAACAAAAATACTACACCGTCACATCACAAACAAGAATAGTAGACTCTTCTTAGAATCTTGGGAAACTTACAAACTACACGGGAAAGCCATTAATACATCACAACCACTTCCAGAAACTTACAAACAACTCTTACTCTGAAATGTATGGGATTTTCCCAACATTAGGTACCCCACAGTACAGGTTTCTCATTGGTTCCCACTGGGTTTTTCCATTCTGCGGGACTACTCTGATGAAGGGTTTTTCCAAAAATTTCAAGTATAAAAAGAGACAGAAACATAACATCGTCATTACTCCTGATGAAGGACTGCTGCTGATTCTTCCCTGGTACTTTGTATCTTATTTCTATCATTTCAACATTTGACATACTTTATTTCAGGTTTCAAATTGGTTTAAAAAACTATAATAAGCCCTGTGGTACAGTGTGGTAACACATTCGCCTAGTGCGCTGTTAACCCATGTTCAACTCCCAATGGTGCAAAGAACGCTTACTCAGAGATCTCATAAAGATCACACTGCTCACTGTAGTCCGGGGTTTGGTTCCCTAGGCCTTAAGAGGTTCAGATTCCTCGGGAAAATTGTAGGTCCAAACCTTCAGATTCCTCGGAAAACAGTAGATCCTAGTGCAGCATGAGCATTGTAGTCCTTGAGCCATAAAACCACAAACAAAAAACTATAACTCCTCTGCATGAAGCACATTTTTAGTTATATCTAATCAAATTATAATCTGAACTTTTTAACAGTACCTTTATCTTAAAATGTGATTTACTATAAAGAAATTTTTAAAAAGTTGCTATTTGTAAATGCATGATAGCCTTATTTTTACATTTACTGTTGTGTTAAGAACTTACCACTTAATCCATGCATTAGGATGTGTTTATATTTTTAGGCAATTATCTATATATTTTCAGTTTTAATTTGAGAATTACTCTGCCTGCAAAATTCACTTTGGTCTCTAGGTTTGAATTCTATTAAATTGATATCAGTAATCATATTATAGTTCAAAGACATCACAGCCCTAAAAAAACTTACATGATTTACATTACACTTTTTCAGGATTTGGGTCTCAACAAGTGAATTTATTTAAAAATAACCTTCCTTCTAAATCCACATTCAGGCTACAGATTGGAGGTGGTACAATTCTGCCTATACTGTGGATGTCTACATGTGATCACGTTGGATAGTTTTTGAAATCTTCAAAAATATTTTTAACCCTTGGTTGGTGACATACTTTTATAGTAATGTCCATCCACATGATCGGGTGAAGTGCTTTTTTAATAACCTCAAAACAAATAGGACTGAAAGACACAAGTTTATGATCTCAGCTTTTAACCATACACTATATGCCCAAAAGTATCCAGACACTTTGGATTTTTTATTTTTTTCGAATTTCTAAAAAACTACTCGGCCAATTGTTCTCTAACTTTGGAGATATATAGAAGGTGCTTGAATGCACACTTTCCAATAAAGTTTCGGTGACTTGTGCATTTAGGGGACCACCCACATATTGACAAAGTGAAAAAATATATTTGATCACCCTGTATCATAAAAAGCTGGAAATTATTTGTAACTTTCAGAAAATATTTAACCAGCTATGCTTAATGCCAGTGTGCATTTTTGTAAAATAAACATGTATATTCATGAAGATAGAAACGTTTCTCTAAGAAAACCCAAAGGTGGAGATACAACGTCCATAGGAAATGGTCCACTAAAAAAATTTTCCTGATATTTTGGTATATCGACATCAAATTCAGGCCTGTGACCCCTTTAGTTTTGAAGGTGGGGCCTAAAATATTCATTGGCTGTGACTTTGGATAATTCAAAAACTACAAAATATAATTGCATCAACTTAATGGCGGTCGGTTACTCTCCATCCGGGGTATAAATGCTGCTAACCGATTTAGGCTGAAGCTTTTACGAGTACACAAACTGGGCAAAAATCGGGAGCAGTCATTTTATTTTTGGCCATATGTGTATCAAAGAAGAGGTGTACCACAATGAAAGTGACTTTACTTTATTAGTAATACTAAGGGTTATCTAAATATTAAGTTTTTAAAAAATCAGTCTGTACATTTTTTTGGTATGTGAGTTCCCCTATTTTAGAAATTTTTCAACATATTAGGCCTCACCAGCGATGAAAGTGAAGAGAAATTGATTTTAAATGGATACATTTAGAATGTCATTTATGAACTATCAACAAGGGGATAACACCTTTTGTCCTTTTATTTCGACATCTGTTTAGTTGTATTATACAATATGCAATATAGATAACACGTTGTAGTACATAATATGCCATATATACAGCCTTATACACCAATAAGCCCCTTAACGAATTATATGTTATTTATTTATATATATATATATATATATATATCAGATCTGTTGTAGCATATATATGACATTATACAATATACATATGGAATAATGTTAGTCACTGCTGTCCTCGTCAGAATCGTCTTCACTTGCGTTATGGAGAAGGTGGGGATAATCAGATTTGATGATGTTCTTTCCCAAATATACTAGAACGGCAGCCACGTGCGAACAACACCCAACAGTTCACAGGCCAATCTTGCATTGGCAATGCCAACCAGTGATAGAACATAGCCCGCATCTGTTTGGTTCGTACGCGACATACACCCTATACTTTTTGCTTTTTTGTGTCTCGATTGTATTCGCGCTGTTATAAAATGAAGAGGAAAAGGGTTTCGCACCACTTCTATTGGGAAGCCATTACTTGCGCCCCGGTGCTCGCGGATGTAGCTATTAGCCATTCGTATTTGGTAAATGCCACATATTAGGAGCGTCAAGTCATTATCTCAACTCAAAGATCCCGTTCCTGACCGTTTTAACTGTGGAATTTATAACATCCAATGTGAGTGTGGAAGAATGTATATCGGACAGACGCATAAGGCTTTACAATTTAGGGTAAAGGAACACCAGAAACATGTTCAAAACCAAGAACTTCATAAATCTGCCATAGCACAACATAGTTGGAATATTACAAATAAAATTTGACACCCACATATTAGTAGCTCAGACTAGAGCTATTTTTGTTTAAGGAAAAAAAAAAAAAAGACCCCGTCCTCATCTCAGATTCGAACCAGGGTCTCCACGTTGAGCCTGCAGTGTCTTAACTTACTAGATGAATGAGAACGAGAATAAACACTTTTTTCTTCATATATTAAGTTGTAAGGTATTATCCTTCATAGGAATAACACAATTGCCAAATAATGGTCAACACACAAAGCCACCGGGACGAGTTTTTTGTGAGTTTTTCGTGGGGGATTTTTTATTACAAATAAAATTTGACACCCCATATTAGTAGCTGAGACTAGAGCTATTTTTGCTTAAGGGGAAAAAAAAAACAAAAAAAACCGCCGTCCTCATCCTGGATTCGAACCAGGGTCCCCACGTTGAGCCCGCGGTGTCTTGACCTACTAGACGAATGAGGACAAGAACAAACGCATTTTTCTCCATATATAAGATATTATTACCCTTCACAGGGATAACACAATTGCCAAATATTGGTCAACATACAAAGTCATCAGGACGAGATTTTTGTGAGAAATCTCGCCCCGGTGGCTTTGTGTGTTGACCATTATTTGGCAATTGTGTTATCCCTGTGAAGGGTAATAATATCTTACATAGTTGGAATACTGGGCACAAGTTTGCGTTTTCTGATGTAAAAATCATCGCTAAAGTTGTTTCGCCTTCAGATCTGGACTTTCTCGAGGCCTATCACATTTTTATCAATAGTGACATCGTGGTTAATAATCCGTGTGTTACAGTGGCTGTGAGGGAGTGTGTCATTCGGCATAGGAAGAGAATAAATATTTGATTCCAAAATTTCATGACACCACATGAGGGCACTACCTCTGCGGATCACGTTTATTTATCATCACTTCGCATTTCGTATTGGCAGGTTTAATTTGTTTTCCGATTTTATTTTTCATTGTGTTTTTTGTATTAAATTTGATTAAAATTTCTTTTTCAAGACCATTAATTCATTAGGATTTTTTTTTAATTATTCAGAATGAATATTAAAGGAAAACATCGAACACAGTCACTGCTTTGTGCCTAGTTGTACGAGTGGTTATAAATTGAATAAGAACAAATTATCATTATTTATGGTTCCTAAAGAACAAGAAATTCTTGTCAAAAATTGAAAATCAAAAATTTGTCAACAAAAACTAAACAATAAAATACTAAGTAAAAAAAATTACCAACTATTATTGTGAGCCTGTGGAGTAATCGCTACATCAGTCCCCCTTGAGTGGTACTGAACATTTGCAAAGATACCACGAAATAAGTGCAGAAGTAATGATGCGATTACTGGAATATGGTATACCGTGTATGTGATGTGGACAGATTGCTGCTAACGATTTACAATATTCGGTTTATTTACAAATCAAACTATATTGCTTGTCAGTTTTTACTCATCTGAACTCTGTTCTATGCGGGAGGACATTTGTTTTGCATGGAAAAAGCGTTTGTGTGGCATAGTAGAATATGGATGTTGCTCACGAAGTGGCGTCAATTGTCTTGCTTCCACAAAATCGCACAGACTGTATGCAATTCACTAAAGGCAGATAAATAGCTAATTGGTTGTTGCCTGTTGAAAAAGATTTTGTAGCCTTGGTTGAGGGATGTACAGAGCAGGCTTGCTGACATGGATGTTGAGCAATTGGACTGGCCTGCTCAGAGCCCAGACCTAAATCCCATAGAACACCTATGGGATGAATTAGAACGTCGACTGCGAGCTAGGCCAGAATGCCCCACATCAGTGAAAGAGCTGACTACTATTCTCTTGCAAGAATGGCATGCAATTCCCACTGAAAAATTCCAGAAACTAGTAAGATAGCCTCCCAGATAGAGTGGTAGCCGTCATTGCAGCAAAAGGTGGTCCCACTTCATACTAATTTTTGACTTCTTGTTGGTTTGTTGTATTTTTATGACGAAAAGACAATGGTCATTCTGCACCAAGCAAGGTTTTTGACTTCTGTAAAGGAGAAGCAAAACATGCAGGTGTACGGATACTTTTGATCCTTATTTGCATAAATCTGGAATATTTCATTTTCAGAACAGGGGTGTTTGGTAATTTGGAATATGACAATTTGTGGAAAAACCCCTTATCACCTAGTTATTTTCAGAGAATTAGAGAAATACGGCTCACTATATCGTCGATAACTTTCTGAATTTTCAAGATATCCCACTGGTATTTTTTTGAAGTTGCCCTATACTATTGACTACAAAATTATGAGAAGGAGTTGCTCTTTCCACTTGGCGTGCACAGTAAAAGTTATTTTCTTCAAATGCTCATATCTCATCGTGTATTCAATATATTAATTTCTAATTTAAGTATAATATTTTTCTTGTATGTTTGGAAATATAAAATCTTCTGTATGCGTTTCATGAAATTTGACTGAAAATTGTGGATATAAGCAAAAACATGTGACAAAATTTGAGTTTTCTTAAAAAGAAATATTTGTAATAACTAAATAAACATGCATGTTTGTTTTTATGGAAATGCATACAGGCATTAAGTACAGCTGGTTAATGCTTAAGTTATAAATTATTTCCAGCTTTTTGTTGCTTAGGGTGATCAAATATATTTTCACTTTGTCAGCCATGTGGGGTGGTCCCTAAATGCACAAGTCCGCAAACTGTGTTGGAAGAGTAGCGCATTCAAGCATGTTCTATATATCTCCAAGGATTAACAAACAATTAGCCAAGTAGTTTTTTAGAAATTGGAAAAAAATTAAAAAATTCAAAGTGTCCGGATACTTTTGGGCATATAGTGTAGTTATTTATGTGAATTTATAGTATATTCAGATCAGCAAGAAAAGGATGTGGGGCGGTGGGGTATTGACGGCAGAAGAAAAACATGAACTACACATCTGCCTAGCAGACAAATGTTACCAACTAAGGACTAAAATCAGTTCATTAAAATTCACATGCATCTGTGTAATTTACTTCATTTTCATATATATTTAAGTTTTTTAAAAGATATATTAATTCAACAGTAATACCAATTTTAAGATGATTGTATGTCATGTAACACATAATTTTACATCTTATTATAGGGTGGTTTAGTTTTTGTATGCGGTACTCGGGATGGATTGATGCAAGTTAGTGGTCGGAAACATAACACAGATGATATTATTGCTACTGTTCTTGCTGTTGAACCAATGAAATTTATTTATAGAGGAAGGTATGGTTGTTTTTTAAATATACCATATTTTTCATAATACTTTATAATAATTCTTTGCTTCATCTTATTTTTTTTCCCAATCAGCATCTTGTTAACTATGTATTTATAGGAATTTAATGTAATTCAAATTTGAAATGGTTAGTTTTTCTCAATTTAGCTAAAACTTGTATAAATTGTTCTAATTTCAAGGACCTCTGGAAAGTAGTACCTGTTTTATAATTAAATAACCCACAAAGACTTTTGTAAAAACTTTTTATTTGGCAATATGACAAACCTCACACTACTTTCTACATAGTCCACACATAAATTCCAACATTCATTATAGCGAGTCACGAGTTTTTGTATTCCTGTCTTTTGTACATTCTAAGTTTTGTTTGTGTTAAGCAATGAAAATTTTGCAAGGACCATTATTATGAGTTCATGGTAAATGGTATTTCATTTTAACTGTGTTTGTGCTGAAGGAAAAAATAATGTAGGGAGTCCTAAATGTGTTCTTTTTTACAAGGTTTCACTGTATTTGAGTCAGAATTCTAATTTGGGGTTACAGAACAGTGGTGCAGAAAATTTATTTTAATTCCTTTAAAAATCACTGCTTTTAACAGCACGTTTAAATTTATTTCTATGTTTTTCTTTTTTTAACTACGTATATTTGAGTGTTTGATGCTTACATTTTTGGCAAATATAAATATGCAATCGAAGTACATTTTAATAATTTCCATAAAATTGTTTCATGATATACTACAATTACCACTGAATTTTTTGTCTTGTCATTTCAAAGTTAATTTTTTGTACATGCATTATAAGAATAGTAATATATATTGCAATTTTATGGATTTATATTTTTACAAGTTATGACCATACATGAATTATTTTGATATAATTATAAATGGTGTTTTATCTTTCCTGTTATACTATTTTTTTTCTTGATTATGGTGTACTGCAATAAAAATATAAGTAATTTTTCAAGTAACAAAAAATTAGTTGAAAGATGAATATTTAAATGAGTAATTACAAACATAGTGAAAAAATGTGAAAGTGTAGAAATCACAGTGCTAGCTTTATTTTATTTCAAACATCTCAGTGAAAACTTGTGTTATTAAAATAAAAACGTCTAGTTTCTAAGTTCAATCTCTGGAAGTGCCTTTTCATTATAAGATCCTGAACATCAAACTTTTAGTTTTTGTTTTGCCATAGTGAACGTGGTTAAGACTATCTCTCTAGGTTATAATGCTATGTACAACTAAGAACCATATTTTGAGAATTTTAATTTATGCTTTTTCTTCTTTACAAAGAATTGCAGTATTTTCTGTTAAAGTACTGAGAGATGAAAGAATTTGCGTAATTGCGGAACAAAGACCTGATTGTGCAGAAGAAGAGGTGAGTTTGTTATTCACGTTCCTTTCTATTAAAATTACCAAATTTTCATAATTAGTGTTAAGTTATAAAGGAAATATGGTGAAATATTGAGCATAATGTAAAGAATTTGTAATTATTTTTGCTTTTAATGATACGTAAATAAAAACATGTAGAACATTTACATGAAATAAAATATACATTTTACACTTCATGGTATATTCTTTAGAGGTATTGACCATGTACTTGCCAGATTTGACATAATTATACTGTGTTAATGTTTTATCCACATCCAACATTTTCAATAATCTGTTATAATTTTTTAGTTATTTATATATGGTTATGTGTACAAATTTGCCTTAAAGACATGCCATCCAGTAACTTAATTTTATTCGAACAATTCTGTCTTTAATAGAGCTTTCAATGGATGAGTAGAGTTTTACAAGCTGTAGACAGTATACATCAAGTTGGTATATACTGCTTAGCTCTTGTGTCACCCAACTGCCTTCCAAAGGTAATAATTTTTAATTTTGTAAATATACATTACAAAATTTTGTTATAGAAATGTAGTTTCGATGCATACATTTTTATTAGGGAGTATTCATGTATTTGTTTTCTTCCTTTTTAACGAACAAAATTAACTGCATTTCACTTTTAGTCTCATATTGTTTTAGTGATGTAGTTAACCTGAGCTTGATTATTTTTGAAATGAATGGTAACATTTGTATATCAATTTATTTTCGTGCACACATAATTTTAAGGTTTCCTATATAAAACGTTTTTAGATCCAGAGCTCCAAATGGGAAACGATGTTATCAGAGTGGTCAGTGAGGCAAAATTCCTTGAGGTTATTTTTGACCGCTCACTAACATTTCGTTCCCACATGCGATATCTACGGGACAAATGTTTTAAAGCCCTGAATATCATCAAGGTTTTGTCTCACACATCCTGGGGGAAGACCGATGTTCATTGCTGAGACTCCATAAGTCATTAATCCTTTCTAAATTAGATTATGGCTGTCCAATCTACGGTTCAGTATGCCAGTCGTTACTGAAACTTGACCTCATACATCATGAGGGTCTATGACTGTACACCTGGGCCTTTCGGACTTTCCCAGTCACCAGTTTATATTCTGAAGCTGTAGAACCTCCATTAAATTTATGTCACCAGCGTTTGTCTCTCAACTACTGCCTTAAAATTCTTTCACTAAAAGACCATCCTACATCGTCATCACTTTATTAACCTCTTTTCATTTCATTTGTTAATGCTTGTCCCTTATGTATTTCAACCTGTGACATGAGGATGGAAAATGAATTGGACTGCAAGTGAATTGGGCATTTCAAAAACCATGGTAACGGAATCTATGCCAAACATCATTCCTCCATGGTTTGATATTGGCACAGACATCTGTTTGAATCTATCCAAAAGACAATACCCCAGACATTGCCTATCGGCAGGCATTCGCTGATCTGTCTCATATATATGAAGGCTACTCCTTTATTTTCACGGATGGATCAAAAGTGGATGAATATGTCGGTGCAACATATGTCTGTGGAAATGTCATACAGGGTCAACAACTGCCAATATTCTTCTCAATTTTCATTGCAGAAATCCATGTCATTAGATTAGCTTTACAATACATCTTGAATAATGCCGTATCTCCAACTGTCATCTGTACAGATTCACTCAGCGTTCTGCAAAGCCTGACTTCATTCATCACTTCACACCACACTGAAATCCACAGAGTTCACAAACAACACCTGGATATTAATGTACAGAATATTGTGAAATTCTGTTGGGTTCTAGGCCATGTTGGTATCGCCAGCAATGAGTGGGCTGACAAAGCTGCAAAGACAGCAACTGCAGAACCTGAGTGTATGGCCATTCCATTTGGAGATTTTAACACTCATGTCTTATCCCATCTGTACAAAAAATGGCAGTTGGAATGGGACAAGCAAGTTTTTAATAAGCTTCACATTAAACCTCGTCTGGAGGTGTGGCAGTCTTATCTGTAGGAGTGACGGTCATAAAGAGATCACTCTAGCTAGACTCACATTGCGCATACACACTTCTCCCATCAACATCTTTTAAAGGGAGAAGATGCCCCGATGTGTGCCACATGTGGTGAACCATTAAATGTTTTACATATTTTATGTATTTCTCCCAATTTTAGTCGGTATCGTTCACTTATTTTTAACCAAAATAATTTTACCCTTTGTGACATTTTATCTGATTCTTTTAATCATGAACTCATTTTTAATTTTTTTTATCTAATATTGACTTGTTCCATCAAATCTGAGTTTATTATTTTGTTTCAGTTGTGACATTTAATGCATTACTTTCAATACGTTTTAACTATTTTAATTTCTCATTTTAAAATCATATGTGTGGTTCCACCTTATTTGGCGCAGAATGATCCTTGCTGTCCTTGCGCCATAAAACTACAACCAACCAAAATATGAAACGTTTTGGATTCATAAAAGAAAAGAAAAACATGCATCAGGCTAGGCTTGAATTAGCAGCTGGTTTTTAAGTTATCATTAAGCTACTCCACCCAATTATGTATATCTTTTCTCTGCACTTATGTTCGCCTCAGAATGAAAGTGTTGAGACCTTCAGCAATATCTAATTGAAAAAAAATTGTTATAAATATTAAACTATTATATTATTGATAAGTGCATCAGGCCATTTTGGTTAAGCGAATAATCAAGGTTCTACAGCATATATACACAAAATCAGAATTGGAAAAGGATGGGACAATATTGATTATAATGCACCAAAATCCTGGAACTCATCAGAGGGTTCCCATGGAACGTGGAATTGTCAGAGGATTTGAAATTGTTTGTAAAAGTTAGGAAAAAACAATATCTTTTGGCCAAACCTGGGGAAAGTCAGGAAAAATAATCTTTCCTTTTGAATAGATAAATCTCCCACTAACATGAAACTGTTTTCTTGGCGACCGAAGTTCAGTTGAAATTTGCTTGCGATTGGTCAGGGTATTTTTTCTCCAACGTGAGTAAGAACCCTGTCATTATCAGAGGCAATACAGAAAATATGGAACTTTAAAATATTCATCAAAGAGATAATAAAGAAAATAATGATTTAGGTAGCTGGAATTACATGGGGAAGGTCCTGAGCTGGTTATATGGAATGGTATTTACTTGGGACCACCTGCGTGATATACATTCAATTATATCTAATTCTGTGCTAATTTTATAGCACCTCTTTTGAAATAATGTAGTATTAATATCGCATTAATTTTGGTTAAATCACAATATTGTGAGAATTTATAATCGTAATTTTTGTCACATTACATTACATATGCAGTATTTTCTCTCAACAGTGTCATTTTAATTAATGAATCTTTGTAGTAAGATATTATTAC
>QLNU02015360.1:59913315-59932210 GCA_006491805.2 Dysdera silvatica
CATCCAAGTATTTCAGTTCTGTCAGGGAGGTTATCACTTTGCAACTATGTGCTAGTTTTATTATTGTTCATATCTAAGCGTGTTTCAGATCCCCTCCTCACCATTGTTGGAAAAAATAATCATATCTAAACCCTCCCTCAAAGGTGGTAACGTAATATTTGAGCTGTCCCTAATTTGACATTATTATAAACGTAACATAGCAACAAGACATTATATGCTTAATTACATTTATCACCAGAGTCATACTCAGGCTCGGGCTAGAGAGGGGCTGATCCCAAATGTAATCAAACCCCCTGGGAATTTTCAAATGAATTAATCTAATCAATGTTTCATTTTAGAATTTTACTTTGTATAAAACTGGACTTGGCAATGGAAGTATTTGACAAAATACTGTAGTCAAAATAGATTTTTAAGGTAGTTATTATGTACATGTTTTTTTTACAGAGGTTAGAGTCTTCATCTAATCTATAATAAGGAAAAGGAAATTATAAGTTTTAATATACCTCTATAACAATGGTTCCCAACCCCCAAGGGGTCGCGAACAGGTTTCTGTGGGTCGCCACAACTATTTTTAGTTGCAATTATTTTTATAAGGAATGTCATACCAAATGTTTCCAACGCTTTTATATTTCAACATGGCTACACACATTGCAATATTCTACTAATGGTTGTTAACTTTATATCTGTAATATAAATTAGTATATATATAAATAACATAATACAGTGAAAACTTTATAAGGTGGAAACTGGCTCAAGATGGAATTTTTTTTTCCCCCTTTAAGAGTCAATGGTAGTTAACATTAGCTAAAACAGAAACTGTCTAACGCGGAAGCGGAAAGCACTATTTAATCCCGTTAAAGAGAAAAACCTGCATAAAGCGGAAAATCGTTAGTAGGAAGAAAATTTTCTCAGCAGAAAAAGGAAAGAGAGCTGTAATACAATGCAAATAGCAAAGTGGGGGATGACAAACAAAAGACATTTTACAGATATAGAATGCCCTTGTCCGGATAGGCGTAGCCAGGGGGCAGTTTTGGAGGTTGTAACCCCCATCGTAATGAAATTTTGTATATTTAACATAGTAATATATGAGTTATAGCTCTGTAACCCCTCCCATTAAGCCTATAACCCCCTTATGAACTTTCTGCCTACGCACATGCTTGTATGACCACCATTTTGCACACCACCCACCCACCATAGGCATACCCAGAAAGTTCATAAGGGGAGGGTTACAGGCTCCAATGGGGATTATGCCACAACTCCAATGTATTTACATGTATACAGAATTTCATCACAATGGGGGGTTACAACCCTAGTCAACCCACTCCCTTGCATTTGCCAGTGCCACCTACTTCTTAAATAAAAACGTTCATTATTAACCAGAACGAAAAGTCACTCATATCGACTTTATCAATTCATGGATAAACCCACCGCAAGGGAGAGTATCTTTATACAAGGGAATTATCATCTTTACAAGGGAGGTACTTTATCGTTACAATTTAAGCTTACATAATAGACTTTTTGTATAGAATAAGCATGTATAGTTAGCATGAAATTTTGCACCATATTGATCGTAACTACTAAAACCACAAAATAGTGCAAAAATTAAAATTAATAAAAATAAAATGCAGTGATAAAATAAATATTTTTATCAAAAGGAAAATATAGTCTTAAAGTTCGCAAGATAAGACAAAAGAGAAAAAAACAGTATATGCAGTCATCTCTTACCACTGAATTTAACTATTATGTATTTATTTTGCATGTAACCTCCATAAGGCGGAAACATGCATACTACGGAGAATTTTTTCCGGTCCCGTGAGTTTCTGCCTTAGACAGGTTTCACTGTATATATAATATAATTTTATATTTAATGTGTTTTCTTTACTCTGTTAAAAATGGTTTTATTATGCAAATGTGATGGCGGCGACAGAGATAAAGGGGGTCGCAGATCTTTTGGTTACTATAAAAGTGGGTCGCGGCTTGAAAAGGGTTGAGAACCTCTACTCTCAGTTTTCAATGCAAAATTTACATTAAATTTATTCATTAATGTTAAATATATTAGTCTACTTAGATATTTAGTATTATTAAATATATTAATAAAATACATCAAAGCATTAACAAATTTTAAGGGCCCCCTGTAACAAACATCTGGCTATGGGCCTGATTACCACAATCCAGAATTTCAAATTAAAAATTAATAGAAAAGTAAATGAACTGACAGGGAGGGTTAGATAAATCTGAAAATTTTTACATGCCCAACATTTTGCTGCTAGCTCTAAAGCACTGGGAAATTAAATATCATTATATAGGTTTGCATAGCATATAATTCAATATCAAAACTGAAAATCAATTTCCTTTAATAAAGTAAATATATCAAAAATAGATCAATTATACTTAGAATATTTCCAATTGTACAGTACAGACAAAAGTTAAACCTGACCTACAAGTGTAAGATTTCCCGACATTTGCCATGATAGAACTGAAGGAAAAGAGTGTGCACTAATATACCTAGTGCCTTTGGCAGCTGATTGCCAATGTTCAATGGCTAGAGATGGATCATGATCACAACTGTCAGGGCCATCAATACTTATTTGCATCAAATCATTTATGGTTTCACTCAAAAGATGAGAACGAAGAGAAGTTTTTATACAATTCATGCAGCTAAAACCCCTTTCACATGCAAAGGTGCTAGGAGAAAAGCAAAACATGATTTGGACCAATAAAAGGATGTTGGTCATGTCTTTCGGTTATGTTTTAAGAAGGTATGCATATACAGTAAGGCCCTGCGGTGGCGCAGTGTGGTAACGCGTTCTCCTATTGCGCGGCTAATCCGGGTTCGACTCCCAGCAGTGCAAAAAGAACGCTTACTCAGAGATCTCATAAAGATCGCACTGCTCACTGTAGTCCGGGGTTTGGTTCCCTAGGCCTTAAGAGGTTCGGATTCCTCGGAAAACAGTAGGTCCCGGCGCAGCATGAGCTTTGAGTCTGACGAAACCAAAACAAACAAACATATACAGTAAAAGGGTATGTTGATGCAGTTATGCTCATGTTTCTCACATTTAACTCGAAAGTTGGCCATTCCAGTTGAGCCAGTGTAATTTACTCTTCATCAAGAACTGCACTAAAGTATTCACATAATTGAGCAATTTCTTCATTCCCATAAGTTGATAATGACTGAACATTATTAATCGGCCAAACATGAAAATTAAAAACTTGCAAGTGTGCCAATGTTTTTTTTCACAGCATTTCAAATTTGTTACTGATACTGTCCATGACATCATCGATGAGATCTTCTAGTGGTTCTGCATTATCCTTTCCACTCAGTTTTATGCCCCAAAAGAAAGAACTGTTGAATTCATCTTGGGAAGATTTCAAATGCCTTCCAGTGATGTGCTTTAAACTTTCCAACTGTAGGCATGCATCCTCCAGAGCAGTATTTCTCAAATTTCGGTTGTTCATGGACCACTTTAATCATTCCCTTATCGGACCATCACAGTGGGGGGGGGTCTCCTCCCTCCATTGAAAAAATTTATTGCCTGAAATTAAAGTTGCTGCCTAGGGTTAATATTAGGCCCCATTTAGTTACTGTCATATCGGTCTCCACCTTCACCCCCAGCCTCTACCAAGTTAAGACATAACTAAAATAACCTTCGCTTTATGTGATTTATTGGCAAGCTTATATAAGTTAGTAAGAGCTCTGGCAGGAGAGACTTATTCATTCATTGAAATATAATTTGTAGTTAATTTTAAGCTTTTTCTATTTAGCAAAGCACCAGCTTTTGGCAGAAAATCTCTGACCATGTTCTTAAAATATGGGTTGGTTGCCAAACCCACCTGAAACAATTTTTAGAGTAATGCTATTTGATAAAAAGAATAGTAAATTTTTTGCGTTGTTCCTCTGTTCGATTAAATAAGCATTTATTTAATGGAGCATCCTTGGGTTTGTCTATAGCCATTTTTGCCTGCATGCATAAATTATGTTTCTTCGTTTTGTTATGTGCTCTTACAGAAGTAATTTGTATAGCATTACCTACAACACCAGACACTTTGAAGTAGGAGCTCAATTCATCAGCAATATTAGGAAAACTACAACACACTGAGCACTACATTTCAATCCGATCCTCACTGCAGCAAAACCAGGTGTATTCCTTTTTCCATTCATCTAAAACCAAACAATTTCTATGTTTATCATATTCACTTTTTTGCTTTCTGATGAGGACTCATTCTCTACGCAATCAGTTGAATTTTTTTGTTTTTGTTGTTATCCAATTGAAAAGCTAGTACCAGCCTTTCCAGCGAAATAGTTTTGGATATCTATTAGTAACTAATAACGTTCAAACATCATGTGCTTCTTGTAAAACACACATTCTCTTAGTAACTTTCCGGAGAAAATAAAAGAAAAAATCTCTGGCTTCTCTACTTCAACTAGCAGATATGCTATTTTGAATATCGAATCATTTATTGAAATGTTTGGGATGACTGCGATCATTTTTGTGACATATTTCAAGCTAAATGAACATATTCTAATAAAATAATAACAATAAAAATATTAACACAATTTCTTTTTCCTTGTAATGAAAAACCTGGTAGCCGCCACTGGGTTTGACTATATGGGTCGATTACTATAAATTACTATAATTTTTAGGTGTGTGAAAAAAATAAAGAAAATTTAAAATGAACATTATTTTTAGATAAGTATACACATTCCTGTGATTTTTCATTGTAATAAAGATAATTAAAACAAAATATGTGGGAGGGATATAAAAGCTACCATAGAGCCCCTAGAATTCTAGGCTAACGCCTCAGCCGCCATTTTGTTGTACACTTCCGGTTTCATAACAACGTTTATCATTGGAAAATTAATAATCCATTTTCTTCTTGCAGGGTCTGTTGCAAATCTCAACATTCTATATTTATTCCTTGAATGATTAGAACAATTCTCAGCGGAACACCCACCAATTTCACCTCATTTTATTAAAAATAACACTTGTAAATCACTCACTTTTAACACAGCAGTGAATGAGATCATGTGATACAATGGTCACAGAATGGCAGATTGTGCTAGCTTCCTTTTTTAGGAGCCTTAGGCTACCATGTGAATCATCCATGTTTAATTTTAGTAGGTACTCAGCACTTGCTTTTTGTGCAGATTCACTGTCCAGGGTCTGATTCTGTAGATGAGGAAAGGGTTCAGATCCCTCAGAACACTGTAGGTCTGAGCATGACCTAAGCTATCCGTGCACCATAAAATACAAACAAAATATAATTTCACTTATAAATTGTAAACTTCTAGTCTATGTTACTCAGAGGCAGTGTGGACACCAGATTATTTGCATGGACAGTTCCACACAATTATTGAAAGGACACATTTAGCAAGAGCTACAAGGCATTGATCTTTCCTCTGTCCACCTTTCTACACTTACCAAATGTTTTTCTGCTGTGTAGCCATTTATAGTTTCTTATTCAATGCTAAACCAAAGTTCATATTTTTCATACCAATATATAGATAAATATGTGAATGAATAACAGAAGGCTGATTTTTATGTTAATTAAATATGATTTATTACATCTTTATGATTGAATTTTCCACTCTTGTAGGGAGGAATAACTGGAACACTTACCTGCTCTCAACTGCATAAAAGAGCAGAGAGAGTTGCTTGCGTGCTTCTTGAAAAAGGGAAACTCAACACAGGTGACCATGTGGCTCTAATTTACCCTCCTGGGTTAGATCTTATATGTGCCTTTTTTGGCTGCCTTTACGTTGGTATGTATAGTGATTTTCCTCAAATACCATTTACCATTTTTTAATTAAACTGTAAACCAATTGAATTTATAACTTTTCGATAGGGTGGAATTGTAAACAGTGAATTGGGTGTTCTCAGTTTTTTTATATGTACATTTTGAGGAAAATTCAAAATATTTTTAATTTCTCTCCAAAGTATATTTTATGATTATACTTTAAGTTTAAAATCTTTCAAATTTATGCGAAACTCCATTAAACTTCAACCTTGTTCTCTTATTGATCTTTAAAGGAGAACATGTATTTTGTTTTTATTTTTTCATCGTTCACGTAATTTCTATGCAGCCAGAAGCTACAAGTTTTGCTCGATGAAAACCTTATCTGCATACGAGTTTTTTTTTTTTAGTTTTATGTTTTTTCTTAATTTCTCATTTTGAACATAAATGCTTCAGAAATAAATTTGAATTTGATTCTAGGTCCTTGGCTGGCAAGATAATGTAATCATACTTAATTTTTGCTCACAAATGTAATCGACTTTAAGTACTTAAAATTTAATTTAACATCTTTTTTTTTTAAATATCCAATTTCCTATTTTAAAATACTTTTAAGAGTAAGTATTTTGCTGTGTATTGTATGTGCGTGTGTGTAAATAAACAACTTACAGGATTCCAGTAGGTCCGTATTTTAGGTAAAAGTGTGTATTTTCATCTCTAGTCCGTTTTTTTTTTAATTTGGTCCTTATTTCCCCTGTCCCCGTCTTTACCTTTAATCGATGCTTAATCAGGAATTAGTTAATTAAACGTAAATGATCTGCTATATGCATATTTACAAAGGCATTTTCGGAAGCAATCATGATGCGATAAGATTCACATTGCTGAGTACTGATTAGTCAAAAGTGAAGGTGCGGAACGGAACTCAAATTGCTGCTATCTAACGTGGGAAGATTACAAACAAGGCAGGGACATGATTTACTGACTCCTAGAAAATTTAACATAATCTCTCACTCCCTCCCCTCTCCTCAAATTCAAAAGCTGATGGATTACTGAACTGCTACTTTTTTTTCTCCAAAAATATTTTCCAAAGCTCCTTTTACACACACATATAATTTTCCAAGGTTTTTTATTGGATTTCTTAAAATATATTTTTTCCATTCTAATGTAGAAGCTCAGAATATTTTGTTTTATTTTTAGATGTATTTAATGATAATTTAAAAAAGAATTGTGTTGAGCCATCGAGTCTGTCCCTTTTACTTGTCTCAGACCCTGAAACTAGAATTCCAAAGTCTATACTATTTGATTCCGTGTTCTTATTTTTATGGATTGTTTAAAGCCATACTGCTGGATATAGCAAGTATATCAACTCAGCATCCATACTTCAGTTTATAAGCTCTGTAATAAAATGGCCTTGCATACTATAGTCACTCTCTTCATGTGCACCAATTTTGCTTTGTCGTAAGTACGATACTATGCATTTTACTAATGTACAAAATTTACTCATTTAACCTGGCCCATTTCTGGCCAATTTACCCATTTCTTAACCTGGGGAAAACATATCCATAATTTACAATCAGCTGGTTATTTTTTTTAACTTCTCCAACGATATGTTTACCTCAAAATTTGAAACCCAACCATAACTTCATATTCAGTCTGTTTGCATCCTTTTCATGAACGATTGTTCTTTCATTAGCTGCATTTCATAATAATGGCCCATGTACCAACAAACAAATTTCTATTAATGCCTCATTGCTACAATAATTTTGCAGAAATAAGCTGTGGCTGATAGACACTTAAAGATGGTTTGTGTGTTTATTTGGGGGTAACAAGATGGAAACACTTTATCAATTCTTACATAAATTGATACGTTAAAATTGAAGCTTTTAACATTTTAGTTGTTTTTTTGCAAAATATTAGCAAATAAGTAGTATTCTAATTGCTTGGCTTTACTGGAGGTAACAGCACTATGCATAATTTTATTGATGCACAATTTTTAAAGTTGGCAAGTATGATATAAGAATTTTGTAGTAGGAACGAAAAGTTTTTTTCAATTTCACGCTTTATGGTAAAATGAAGTTAACTTATTTTGAAACTACTTTTTTTTTTCCTTTCTTAAATTAGAATATTGAGATCAACTTTCATGGCCATTAGATTGTTGCAGCTTTATGAACTTTTTGCAACCTCTGAATGAATAATGCTTCTTCGGTACATTTTCCTTATTAACAAAACTATTATATTAGTTTAAAAAATCGTTCATACTTTACATATATATATATGTATACAGTAGCACAGCTAAAGAGGGGTGGTCGCCCAGGACACCACAATTCGGAGGGTGGCAATTAGCCTTTAAAAAACAATTTGTTTTGTTACCCCATTGGGTGGGGGAAGCAGTCACTCGCCCCAGGCACCAAAATATCTAGCTATGCTACTGTATACATATATACCCACACCATAATTTAATGAATTGGATTTTATTTTCTATTTCAAATTTAAGTAATTATCAAGGCTGTATTATGAATATTTAGGTTCTGTTCAGAGTTAAATCAACACTGTTTACTTTATTTTTCAGTACTTCCTGCTTATTAGCTCTCGTTGTTTTTTGGGGAGATGTAGTATAAAATAGAATTTTTTTATAAGTGCTCTCCACAAAAAAAAAAAATACATGTAAAAAAATTCTGAATAAGGAAATTGAGGAACTCTATTTAAATTTTGAGTGAGACAAAAAAAAAAAGGTCACATATATACAAATCACTGTATTAGATCCTTATTTTCCTAGTTAAGAGTCCTGAACTTACTTTCATAGTATCAAAGAACTATGCATATTTGGTAGATTTGTTTTTATATTTATGGTTTTTTGTAATTGGAGGTACAAATTGAAATATAAACTTTTACTTTATTGTATTTGAAGATAATGTATTATACTCTTTTTACTGTTCACACTACCACATCTGCTTGGTTTCAGGTGTTCTGGTTTGTGATAGTTCTAAAGCAGTTGCGTTTTTCTTTTATAGGTGTTGTTCCTGTGACAATTAGACCACCACATCCTCAAAATTTACAAACAACTTTACCAACAGTGAGAATGATTGTTGACGTTAGTAAATCTGTTCTAATTCTGTCTACAGCACCCGTCTCCAAACTTTTGAAGTCCAAGGTCAGAAACTATTTATTACTTGTGTGAAATTTATTTTACGCATATGTGGGAGTTGTCATGTAGTTTTGTTTCAGTACTTTGTAAAATTGTGAAGTTGGAATTTTAACTATGCATTTATCAAATGCATGTGATCTGTTTAATAAATAATTTTAATTATACATATTGAAGAAAAATTGGGTGGATATAAAATGTTCTGTGTTATATTCTGTGTAAGCATAAAAAATGACATAGCACCTCATTTGAGCTGTCACTGTCTTCCATCAAGAATCAATTGGAGTAAACTCTGAAGTGAACACAGAATGGCAACATTTTGTGTTCATTTAGAGTTTACTCCCAGGCAATTTCTGATGAAGGACAGTGATATGTATGTGAAACGCATCAATATTCTCTACCCAACATAATAACTATGCTCCACAATGTTATTATTAACCTTTGGTAAGTGACGTGTGTATACACACGTCCAATTTTAGTATGTGCATTTGCATTTGATATGTGCTTTGCAAATAGAAGACATGCAGAGACTTCTGCATAAACTTGAGCCCCTTCAAACTGAAAACGTTGATTATTATTCAACACAAAACTGCAAGAAGATTTATTTAAGAATTTTATAGTGTGAGGAATGGTTCATTGAATTTTTCTAAGATTGTAATTTCGTGTTGCCAGAGAAACTAAAATTTACATAGATACTTCATTTCAGTTTCTAAAAAGGAAATGACATTTGCAGAAAGAGTTCCTTTTTCTTCAGACTTGTGTTTCACCTGAGTTTGATCTAAGTTAATTTTAAACCAGGAAACTTATTCATGCATATATCATATTCAACCGTTCTCTACCTACTGTTTGGATGAAGGTTTCTCCAAATGCTTTCCAACAAGTCTATTCTGAGTAATTCTCTTCCATATCACCACAACCTGTTTCCTTATTTCATCCACCCATCTAGTTGGAAGAGATTTCCCAGATCTTTGGTGATCTTTTGGAATCCAGTTGAGAATTTTAGTTGTCCATTGTTGATCAATTCTTTTTACGATATGCCCCACCCATTGCCAATTAACCCTTTTTACTTTAATAATGTCGTCTTCCACTCCTGTTCTCTCTGTCTTACCCAAGTGTTTCTTTTTCCTTTCCATGTTCCTTTGGGTCGTCTGTAATTTCCATACTGCTGCATTCATTAGATTCATGTTTCAGATCCATAAAAGAGGACTGTCAATACATGCTATTTAAAGGCCTATCTTTTTAAACATAAGGCAATTTTCCCTTTTGGTATAAAACTGTTTCTTCCAAATGCACTCATACAGGGTTTCTAGGAAAATCTGAATGCTGGCAATAACTTCTGAACCAAGACAGTTCTTGCACGAAAGTTGAGTATTGGTATAGTAAAATGACTATGCACTATCAGATGAGATGAACAGCAGCGTGCCTGATGACGAATTGAGGAAGTTAAAAATTTTATTTCCAAAAATAATGAAGATAGCGAAATATTTTCACTATGTATCGATACATCACTCAGTCCTAGCTACGGCGACCTTTTTTTAGCACAGTATGGCATAATATAAAAACAGTTTTGTACATTATTAATTTTTAAGCATTTTCGACATTTTACCATCGTATCATTGTTGTTTATGTATATATAGCTGGATGGGGAAAGTCGGGCACAACATGGGGCAACTAAGGCCATGTCCCTTCTGGCCCTGGCTTGGCTACAGGCCTACTTTGCATCATTGTAGCCATCTAGATAAGGTATTTAAAATCATTCACACTCGGATCATCAGCCAAAAGGCAGACCTTTTCTTGTAAAATTACACCTGTGAGTGAAAAATTTTGCTCTCGAACCTCTGATCCATCTCATCAGTGGTATTTTAACTTCATTTTTAGTAATTCTCATTCTTTTTCAAGCAGGCTGAAATTAACTGTACAAGATGGTTTGATTTTTTTTTTTTTAAATCATGGATAAAGTATTCTTTGCTATCATGAATTATGTTGGTTTTTGACAATTTGTGTTAAACTTCGCATAATCTACATCATTTAGAATTTCTAGCTTTCCCCCCCTCTAAACTCTGATTTCTGCACTTTGCAATTCATTTTTAGACTTAAACACTGAAGGAATCGAGCATAAAAACAGTGTTCTGCATAAAATACATGCCACAACAACAAAAGCTGGGAAGGCTTCCGACTACCTTATAATGTGAATTTAAAGGTGATGAAAGTGAAACAAAGTCTTCCTATCCTAGTCAATGACCTCTTCGCCCCAACTCTTTAGTGGCTGTCAAGAACAAAACACAAACCTCTTTAAACAATACTGTTATTTTGTCCTGCTTTGGAACTTGCTATTTGGAAGAAAGAATAGAACTCCAAAACAAATTACATTGAGAGACTTTGGAAAATGTTTTATTCTTTTCTTTTGGCAAAGCTGTTGATGCTATGTCCGAAACAGAATTAGTCATCGCTTGATTCAGGTCTTCTGAATGAAAATGCTTTACCAGTGCATCAGTTTGAGTCAGGGCATTTCAAAACAAACTTCTTGCTTCACGTTGATGTTGTTAATAAATGAAAGGGTTTTATTTAGGTTTATAGCCACATTATAAACACAAAGGAAAAACCAGTACAATGTAATTATAAATTTCTACTTCTCAGAACTTTGTGATATTTTTTTCCTTGTTAAAAACCGGAAATCTCTACAGTGGCCATATGTCCACCACAAAAAACATAATAATGGGCATAGTTTACTGATGCTAACGCATTTGACTAATAACACTTGTATTTATTTTGGCCACCACTTAGAAGCTTCATGAGCATTTTAGAAAGTATGGTGTCACACCCAAAAGATTAACTGAGCAAATACTCTGCTCAAAGTATATAAAGGCCGCTAAAAACTTGTTTCTTGATTACTTGCATTAATATTTTTTTAGTGGACCCTGGATGGCCACTCAGCTTGTCCCCCTCACAAGCAGCATTGCCCTCCTGGATGGATGAATGGAACTCACTTTTATGTTGAATGGTCTTTTCAGTTCCAACAACGTTGAAGGACTGGATTGATAAAGTTGAGACTTTAAATAACCCAAAGTCAAAAATCAACAAACAATATCATGCAAACCACACTGCAATAGGATTTTTTTATACAGACTTCAGGTTGATCCAAATTAAACAGGAGGTGTTTAGACCTCTCTGTAGGGAAAACTACTTGGCCAATTTCACCCAAATTTCGTACACATGCTCTCCAGAGTATGCGGTTTTGATTTCTGAAAGAAAACATTGAGTTCATATTTCGCCCGCTAAGGGAGGAAATGGCGCTGCGGAGCAGGCAATTTATTAATATTAACAACGAAAAAGTGTTTTAACATGCAATAACCTTTATTGCAATCACATGAAATTAACTACAAATTACAGTATACCGTAGGATAGTAGGTATGACTAAAAAAAGATTTGTGCAATAACTTTATTGCTATCATATGTGGAACCACACTATCATCACAGATACGGCTCGATATGTCCCCCGTCTCTTTGCTCTAGAAATTGCATTCGATGCACAACACATTCCACGGCAGAACGTAACTCATTCGCTTGGAGGTGGGATACATGTTGCGAAATTCTGTCTTTTAAGACTGCTAAGTTCGGAACATTGCCTTTATAAACGCAGCTCTTTAAATATCCCCACAGCCAAAAGTCACAAGGGTTAAGATCGGGTGACCGAGGCGGCCAAGATGTTGAAAATGACCTGCTAATCACTCTGTCATCCGAAAAGTTTTGCCGTAATAATGTTTGAACAGGCAACGCGATGTGCGGGGGTGCACCATCTTGCATGAAAATTGTAGTGTCAAGACAATTTCTCTGTTGAAGCAAAGGAATGACAAAGTTCCAGAGCATAAATGCATACCTAGAGCCAGTAACAGAACATGTCATTGGCCCCGAGGCCGTATTTTCTTCAAAGAAGTAAGGACCAATGACGAAAGATGAGGTGAAGCCACACCACACTGTCACTTTTGGAGCATGCAACGGAATTTGTTGATGAACGTGGGGATTTGTGTCAGACCAAATACGGCAGTTACATGTGTTTACAGTGTCATTCAAGTGGAAATGGGCCTCATCACTCCACAGTATCTGCCAAGGCCATTCATCATCCACTGTCATCCGAGCAATGAACATCAAAGCAAATGTTTTCCGCACGTCATTATCACCAGAAAGCAATTGCTGAGTGTGGGCTATCTTATACGGATAAAACTTCAGGACATTTCTCATAACTCTCTACACTGTCGTATATGGCATGTCCAATTCCCATGATATCGCACGTGCACTACTGCTACCATGTGCACTTGCTGCACTCGAGTTGGTTTGTGGCCTCTCAGCCTGGTTTAACGGTGAATGTTCTGTTCTCTTCAAAATACAAGACCATTTTTCGAAGATTTGTAATTGTGAGAGTGCGTCTGCGTAAACCTTTTACCTGCCGAAATGCTTTAAATGCAGCAGAAGCATTGCTATTTCGTTGATAAAAGAGCTTAACAAGTAACGCGAGATCTGGTAAAGTTTCATGACGGAGTCCTCGTATGGTGGAAAAATGCTTCACGACTCCTTATATAGGCAGAGGATGTTGCGCATGTTAAGTAATATTTAAATTGTTTGCTCCGCAGCGCCATTTCCTCCCCTAGCGGCCGAAATATGAACTCAATTTTTTCTTTCAGAAATCGAAACCGCATACTCAGGGGAGCATGTGTATGAAATTTGGGTGAAATTGACAGAGTAGTTTTCTCTACAGAGAGGTCTAAACACCTCCTGTTTAATTTGGATCACCCGGTATATATGTAAAAACGTCCATTAAAAATAATAACTTCTTGCCCATTTCATAAGATTACTATTGATAAAGAATTCAGTGAATAATTATTTTCTATATTTCACTCTTTTCACCTAAGTAGGTTTTATATGCTTAGCACTACTATATTTGTATAAATCTGTAGGTTTCTAATTTTTTTTCCAGGAAGCAGGCAATGTTGTAGATATTAAGTCATGGCCACTGATTCTTGATACAGATGACATACCTAAAAAGAAATTAACCAGTATTTATAGAGCACCAACGCCAGAAATGATTGCTTACTTGGACTTCAGTGTAAGCACAACTGGAATGTTGGCTGGAATAAAAGTAAGATGTTTTTTAATTTGTTAAATTTGACTTGATACAATGATATTCAAGACTTGTTAACATGCACATTTTTATATATGAAAAATATTTTAGTGTTAAATTCATTGCTATTTTTAATTCTTAGATGTCTCATGCTGCTGCAACATCTTTGTGCCGAAGCATGAAACTTGCCTGTGAATTATACCCATCTAGACATATAGCGTTGTGTCTAGATCCTTATTGTGGTTTAGGATTTTCTCTATGGTGTCTTAACAGGTTTTGTAGTTGTTTTTTTTTTTCATAATATCATTATATTATGAATTTAATAATGTAAATGACTAAATCCAAATAATTTCAAGCTGCAAGGCTGATGAGTAGCAGTATTACTTGATAAATCACTCGCAGGAAAAAGAAAACTTTCATGCATCTTCTGGAGTATGATCCCACAACCTTTTATTGCAAGTGGAATGCTGTACCCTAAAGGTTTCTAAACTAGGCTCTGTGGAAGCATTGGAAATAAAAGAATGTTTTCAGAAAAATTCACTTGTCCAGTAAAAAATAAATCGCAGTTCCTAATTTTTGGAAAATTGTTCATTACATTATGATTACTAAATTATCATCTTAATATCATGTGTGTGGCGACTAACTTAAATCATCTTAATATTATGTGTGTGGTTTACTAACTTAAATATAGGCCCTACCTAAAGAACACATATTAAAAGTGAAAGAGTGAAGGGCTCTGCAGTCAAATCTGTTCTTAAAAAGGGCTCTGCATGCCTAAAAGTTTGGGCACCACCTCTCTAGTTGTTAAGCTATAGACATTTAACAAACTCCATCCTGTGAGCGAATATAAAGCTTCACAACAGACAAGTTAGCGAATAGTGGTATGGTGTGTAGACCGCTTTTTAAACTACCTGCAACACAGTCAAATGAAGTGGACGTCCTAACTAAGGTAAACATTATTATTGAATGCAAATAATTTCCATCTGCAAGGCAGATCGTAGTAGTAGTATTTGATAAATCACATACAGAGAAAAAAATTGTTTGTGTTCGGTGGGGTACAGTCCCACAACCTTTTCATTATTGATGAAATAATTTCGACCTGGAAATTTCTTGCCACTAGTCTGGAAAAGTAGGAAGTTTTAAATAATATTTGGATACACATACTGTACTTTTAAACATAATCTCCTTTATTTAAGCATTTGTCAGGCCTCGGCTGTTTTCCTAAGTTTAGTGTGTAAAGAATTGCCATCCAATGTGCAATAACCATTACTGGGTTCAGCTTTCACCTCATCCAAGTCATATCATCGTTTTGCAAGTTCTTGTTTCATGGGACTGAAGACATAGAAGTCACATAGTGCAAAATCCGTACCGTAAGAGTTGATGATCCTACACTACACTTCCTGTTTAAATTTTTTCAGAACGTCCCTCATTACGATCGTCACATGCAGTCTCACATTGCCATACAGGAGCATAATTCCTTTTGAAAGTTTACTTCTCCTTTGATCTTTCAATAATTTTCAACAAATCGTGATTCTCAAAAAATTAATCACTGCATGCACTTCCAGTTTGAATGCCACCTGCAGCTACGAAGGCATGTTTATGACTGATTAGCGAGCGAATTAAAGCTGACATGTTGAAACCACTACTATACGTGACATATATAAATATCTGCAATGTAGCCATAAAATTTCAACGGAATCTCTCTTTTACCAAGATTTTTATGGAGGAGTGCAACTAGCATAACTTTTTAAACTGACCCTCATATTTCATTATTTCTTCTGAAAATCTTGTGGACCACTTGATAAGTCGCCATTGACCACACTTTGAGGAACACTGTCCTAGATCAAATGGCATGCAATCTTCACTAATCCTGTGATATAAATCGCCTTGGATTCAATAAAATTTCAAATATAGATTAAAATTAAACCTTTTTTTTTTTTTTGATCCAAAGAAGGACTTGCTATTTATTATCCTACCCTTTGATGTTAAATCTTTTTTTTCCCTAATTCAGTGAATTAGAGCAACAACTTGAATATCAGTGGTTTAATTCCAACTACTATGGGTAACTTAGTAATCAGAAAATTGTAGCAATTGTGTGTTAGATTAGTAAAGGTTGTTCAATAATTAACATTTATTTTTTTTAAAAAGAACTTTTGTTCAAATTTCATGTTCTGATTTTTCTAATTCAATATTTTTACTGCAGTATGTCATGGTAATATAAATTTGCCAGTGTTGATCTTACAAGTAAAGTACCTGAGTGATTCTTCTGATTTACTTGAAATTTACAAAGTAAGTTTAGACCAATGTTTGAAACACAGCCTTGTCGACTTTATTCGCAAATGCGCCTGTGCAAAGTTATTAATAGTAGTGTGTTGTGCATGAAAGAATTGGTCGCTTCAAATGAGTCTTTCAAGTGAATAAGACAAAAGTCTGTTTTTAAAATTGACTTTCAGTCAGCTCTTGGGTGATATAGTTCTGTAAGTTACTTAGTTCATGACTGACTGGCTTTGCTAGTCATTCTCAAATGAATAGTAGATACATGTTTACAGGCATGTTTGATTACATATTTATGTTCACTTCATTAGTTATTAATATTTTAAGTTGTTGCAAAATTATTTTTCTATTAACTGTTAAAGCAACGTTATCACAGAAAGATGAGCATATGTACGACTTGACTGTGAAATCTGTCAGGTATTTCTTTAATCATTAACAATAAAAAACTAACAGTATCATAGCAATTTAAGGTATTAATATCTTTACATCTGTGAATTTGCAAATGAAAACCGGTCGGGGTATGCTTCAAACGTTGGTCTGAACCCTATTTTGTACATTTTAAGCAAAATTAGGGGGGGGGGGGTGTCGCTTTCAGGTACTTTCTCTGTTAAACATTTTGAAATTTCATTTTGCATTTTCACTTCTTATATAATGAACGTATATTGTGTGCTTTGTTATATTATTAATTGATAAACTTTTTTCTTTAGTGTATATTCTGGCCATCACACAATTTTAATCCCACCTTCTGAAGTAGAAATAAATCCTGCCCTATGGTTATCTACCATTAGCCAATACAAAGGTATACGTTATGATATGTACCTTGACAAATTTTATTTTTTAATGTTCTTGCTATTCTATATTAAACCATTAATTAAAAATAAATTACATATATTTAAGTGATTTAGTTTTTATAATCAGTTGTTTTTATTGAAAAATCATTCATTATTGAAATGAAATTTGACAAGGTTTGTTGTACTGTTATAAAATCAGTTGATTATTTTGGTGTTATTCAAAAATTTATTTTTATTGAACACATATATTCAACGAACGTTTTTTAAATATAGTTCGTGATACATTTTGTTCATATGGTGTGATGGAGTTATGTACAAAAGGACTTGGTTCATCTATAAGTCAGTTAAAGGTAAACACATTTTTGAAATTGCAAATAATGATGCATTTTCTTATGCGTTAAGTTTATGTTGACTTTTCCAACGTTAAAATATTTTGCATCTTCAAGTTATTTTTAGTTTTTTGTTCTATTTTTGTACAAATTCACATTCCTTGCTTTTTTCTTTTTTAATTGCAGCAAAGAGGAATCAATTTAAGCTGTGTTAGAACATGTGTTGTTGTTGCAGAAGAAAGACCAAGAGTGGGCTTAACTACTTCATTTTCTAAATTGTTTTCTGGTTTGGGGCTTTCACCAAGAGCTGTGAGCACAAGTTTTGGTTGTCGAGTCAACGTGGCTATATGTCTTCAAGTATGTTACTGTACTTACATTTTGAGCAATAATTTGCTTTTATAATTGCAGTGTGTTGAATGGCATTAAATACTAACAATTATGCCATAAAAATACCACACAACCAAAAATACATACAACGAACCAAATACTAACAATTTAAATTTGTTTATTGTGTAACCAGTCCCCTTTCTTTCAGCATCAATTCTCATGTCCTGTAACTAGGATGATGGGAAAACAGAAAATTCTAGGTTAAATGAAATATTTTGATGTATAGGCTATTAAAGGTAGATTTTCTATGAAATTATGAAAAGGATGTTTAAACTTTTTTAAATATTTTTTGTGTGTATACTCATATTTCAATTTAGTTTGCATTGTGTATAGGGTAGCCATAATTATGCTGACATTACCCAAAATCATCTATAGCTTGATCTAACAGGCAGAACGTTGCCAGATTTGATAGATTATGTGAGACAGGAAGAAAAACTTCGTGCGAAAAAGTTCAAAATGTGTCTTCAATATGGAGAATAATAGCACTCTATGAAATTTTGATATTCCTTAATCAGAATTTTGTAATTCATAGCTTTTAACAATGAAGTTTCTTGAAAGTGAAAATTTTTACACAAGTGGAATACTTGCTCATATTGTACGACTGATACATTAACTTCTATGGCCTCATTTCACGGAAAAAAGCTTGATTATAGTCTCTTTTTTAGTTGCATGGCAATTTTTTGGTTGAAGGGAAAGGGTCTCTCTTGAATTCAGTAATCTTAAAGGAAAGTATCAAAAATTGTGAACAGTATTCCTCCAAACATATTATAATCTACATTTATCATATTACATAATGAGTCTTCAACTGACTCATTTCTGCTTTTGATTCGCTCATACCACTTGTAAATAGCCTTCAGAGTCACCATATTATCGTTATACACTTATTTTAACACTTCGTGAGCTTCTTTGGCACTTTTTTGCAACTTACAACAAAACTTAATGTTAACACGTTTCTCCAAATCCATGATGTGCCACAGACACTGTAAACACGACCTCACTCTTCCTGCTCTGGAAGCCGACTAACAAGTCCCAACGTGTTCAAACTTGCCACTGACCATGTCCATGGATCAGACTTATTATTTCAAATGGATGTAGCGTCAACAGTTGCTGGTATAAAAATTCATTC
>QLNU02015360.1:59932310-59948180 GCA_006491805.2 Dysdera silvatica
TATGCAAGCAAAATTATCGTTGCGGATATGTTTAATTAAGAAAAATAAACAATTAGTTGCATTAAATTTTCTAAACTCTTATTTTGCAAGCGAATAAATTTTTTAAACCTTTGTTATATTAAAGAAAAAAACAACAAATAGAATAAATTTGTCAATAATACAATTTTGACTCGTGTAGATTTTCCCATTGGATATGAAATAGAGAATCGGTGCGGAAACAGACACGTTCACGTAGCAAGAAATTAATTGAAACTTACGATATACCAATAAGGAATCTGGTAGTTGAAATATGAAAAGGGTGAACATGTTATTACACACGGTATAGTCATGTAATGACCAATAAAATCTCTTTCTTTTTACCCAGGTTACGGCTTAACGTACGGTGATTCGAATATCACTTTAAGTTGTCGATCTATTTCTACACGACTTACCGATATTTCTTTGGACTTCAAAATAAAAACAAACAGTAAATATGTAGTACATTAAAGGTTTATAAGAGCATTGTAAAGCGTAGTTTTTGATTCAACATCAACTGTAAAAACTGAATATGCAAAACAAAACCACGCAATTTTCGGAATACATATAAGACTATTATTTTGCATCTCGTACTATCTCATAAAATCGCATCAAAGGAGTATGAAGTTTTACCTGGAAGTCGACTGTTGCTCAGATACATAAACTGAACCGCCAGATTGGTTTGTCATCTTCAAACAAACTCAGAAGACGTGGTTACTACTTAGCTGATACTTTGAGATATTTATTATTAACTCTAAGTTTACAGTTACTGCGCTTTTAAAATTTCCTCCATTTGTGTGTTTATAAATGAGCAGGGGCGCTACTTTGTGTTTCAACAAGCGTTAGGTTTTACGACGTTTTGCGAAAACTAAAACTTATTATTCATAGAGCAATTAGATTCGTAGTTTTATATGGAATCGAGGCATGGATTTACCTGCTAGAGAAAAATATTTGTTCAGAGTGGAAAAAGAAAAGATCTTCGGAAAGTGTGTTTGCAGTTATTGAAACGTGAGTACTTGCATACACACTAACTGCCAGTAATTGTCTGGATACTAGAAACATAAACTCCAATACAGTCGGACTCGGATGTAGTAAACGTCAAGCGATCTGCGGATTTTCCTCGTTATAACCATTATTCGCTATAATGTACGCTATACGTTATAATTATGTATATTATATATTAAATCAAACTATCCGAAATAATTTGTTCGTTAAAGCTGTGAATTCGTCATATCCGTATTGGTTATAACAGAATTCCACTGTATTTGGTATGTTTCCATTTGGACAGGATTATCGTTAATACTGGTTGAGGAAGACTTGCGACTAATTTGTGGACGACATCAAGTGGAATTCGTTTCTACTCCTTATGCAAAATTACACTGAGTTGAGCAGCAGAATTTGGACTTGTTGGTTTCAACCTCAACCGCCATTCCATTTCGTCCTAAAATTATTGAGTGGGTTTGAGATCAGGACTCTTAGCATGCCAGGGTGATCATTTCACTCCTATCTCCTTATACTAGCCCATGATAGCTACAGGTCTGTGGCAGGGTGCATGTCCTGGTAATAATAATATGCGTCTGTTTCATGGAATTGTCATAGCGTAGAAAGCACCTGATAATTAAGAATATCAATGCAGTTATTTGCTCACATGATAGCGTGCATAAGTGTATAATTATATGAGCCTTTGGGCATGGGCGCTGACTGCATAAAAATATTGGGGGGACAGTATACCAGTGAAAGGCAGCTTGTTGTTAATGAGGGCCGTAGCCAGCGGGTGGTCACAAGGGTCCCCCCATCCCGAACTGTTTTTGTTACCAATACTTATTCATTAGCGAGGCTGTAAAAAATTCTTGCCTCCCCGAAAAAATTTCTGGTTAAGGCCTTGTTGTTAACAACTCTTTACAGAGATAACAGACACCCACAAAGCAGTGTTTAAGTTAAATGTGCTTCTGCTTGATAACGTTCACTTTACCATAAAATTAATATTCTAGTTACATTTCCAGTTTCATTTTCGCATACAATGCTCCTTACTAAATTTCGTATTTATTAAGCTGGTGATGATGATGCAGACAATCAGTTTAATTTATGTCGTTGATAATGAGCTTACTGGGCCAAAAATGTCCTCGAACTTGCAAAATTAAAATAAAGAAACTATAGTTTTAGTTGTAACGTTATTAAAAATGTTCCGTTTGAAAGTTGAAATAATAACACGTCAATAAAAACGCTGCCATATGGAAAAGAGAGAGCTATGTACAGAGCCGACGAGAAGGGCACCAGGTGCTGCAGACCGGCGGCCCGGATGAAGTTTAGGGTCCGCGCTGGCAAGATCCTATGCTGCGGAGGGCCTGGCGCACGGCGTATGGGGCCGGCCGAAATAAGCCTAGGGGCCCGCGTTAGCTCTCGGTGCCCCTGACTATATAACACAATGAAACAAAAGGTATAATTACATCAAATAAATGACAAAGTGCATTTTGAAAAAGACAATAATGCTCATTAAAACTAATATATAAAGAAAGTATATATTAAAGTAATGTATATAAAATATATGCAGAGTGGCGCTTTGAAAACAAAAAAGATTAATTTACAGATAGTTAAAATATAATCTTTAAAAAATGGTCACACAGGTCAAGTTAATTTTCAAGGGTGGGGAGGGATTATAGCTCATTTGCGTACATCCCAGATGCGTACAAGTCAAAAACTGTCCCACTTGCGTACAAAGGGGAGGGGGGAGAAAAGCACAATAGGGATGAAGTAAATCTGTTTTAAGAGAATGAGAACTTGGCGATTTACACCTGTTTTACTTAGTGAAATATATCTCTATTTCAAGTGTTTATTCGAATACATATTCAAGAAAACCAAGCAAAATATCTGCTACATAATAACATAATAATGATTCAGAATAGTTTTTGATATTTTTAAACGTTAAAATTTAAAAAATACGGAAAATATTTCCTAACTTTTAGTCAGAAGGCGAGCAGTTTAGATGGGGCTTTGCACTATAAAAATCCAAACAAACAAACAAATAACTTTAGCTTAGCTGAACCCTAGCAGCAAGTCTTATCACCTATATGAAGGGGTTACAGGGCTGGGTTATGGACACAAAGCAACCCAGTCAGCACATGGCGCTAACTTACAGTAAGTTCTGACATATTCTATGTTCCTTTCGATAATTTTAACAAAATTGATTCTTTAATTTACTTTGTAATTTTTCCTTATAAATGTATAATATACTGTATACAGTCGAACCTCGTTAAGACGAACACCAAGGGGAACAGAAAAATGAACCCTATCACCAACGCTGAAGAGAATGAGTTCCTGTCCCACCACTCAACGGCCTATGCCATGCTACCAGTACTTACTCATTAGCGAGGTTGTAAACATTTTTTGCCTCCCCAAAAAAATTTCTGGTTAAGGCCGTGTTGTCAAAACCCTTTACAGGGATAACAGACATCAACAAAGCAGTGTTTAATTTAAATATGCTTCTGCTTGATGACGCTCATTTTACCATAAAATTAATATTCAAGTTGTATTTCCAATTTAATTTTCACTTGCAATGTTCCTTACTAAATTTCGTATTTATTATGCTGATGGTGATGATGTTGACAATCCCTTTAATTTATGTCGTTGATAATGAGTTCACTGGGACAAAAAGGCACTTGAGCTTGTGAAATTAAAATAGAGAAACTAGATGCAACGTTATTAAAAACATTCCGTTTTAAAGTTGAAATAATAATACGTCAATGAAACCACAATTAAGAGGAAAAGTGAGCTATATAATACAATCCAACGAAAGGTATAATTACACCAAATAAATGACAAAACTGCATTTTTTATTTCGTACTAAATACACTATGCTGAAAAATATAACCGTGTTCCTTATAAAAAAAAAAAAAAGTTACCTATTATAAAATATTTGTTTAAAATTGGGGGTGGGACATGGTACCCTAATCCCAATATTGAGGGAGATGGGTCCCCCCGCTAACAGCACCTGTGAAAGTGTCACCCATTCTTTGGCAAAGACCACTTATAAACCAAGGTATTAAGCCTTGCCCCTTATAGTAGAAACAGGTTTACTATTGAAAATAAAAAAATTTAACTTTGTTTAAGCACAGCCTGCATTTACTAGGAAAATTGAAATTCTTTGACGTCATAGCTACGTTTTGTTATGTAAATTAAGTGAGGGCTGCCAGATTAGGCAATAATTCCTAATGTAATCCAACCAGCTGATATCTGAAAATGTTTAGAAAAATTTATTCAGAAAAATACAATTTTATTAGCAGTATCTGTTTGCACATTTTTATGTTTTAGAGGGCAGAATCTAAATTTGGAAAGTGTATCTACTTATAAATGGGTATTTTTGAGACTAATACGAGATGTGATCAAAGAATACAGTGCATAATTTCATTACGAACAAAGTAATAAGCTTACATCAAATTTGAATTAATCTCCTTGGCTAACGATGTGCTTATCCCAACGTTGATTCCATGATTGGAAGCATTTCTGGAAGGCTTAGGAAGGGCTTTCAGCTGCTCCGTCGTGTCCCTCTCAATATCGTAAATGGTGTCAAAACGTTTTCCTTTTAGCAAGGTTGTTATTTTCAGAAAGAGACAGAAGTAGCATGGTGCTAAATCCGGTGAGTAAGGTAGGTGTGGACAGACAGAAACCCTTTTTCAGCCAGAAACTCACGGATCAGAAGCGAGAGGTGGCATGGCGCATTGTCATGATGGAGGAAGCCAGTGGCCCATTTTTCTGGTCTCTCTCTGTACATCGTTTCCCAAACGTTGCAGTAAGCCCTTGTAATATTCGAAGTTTACAGTTGTTCCCCTTGGAGCGAACTCTGATCGCACTGTGCCCTCACTATTTAAAATAAAAATAATCATGAGCATGACCTTGACATTCGACTTTGACTGACCTGCCTTCTTAGGGCGAGTAGAGACACTCGTTTTCCATTGGGAATTCTGAATTTTCATCTCAGGGTCATAGCCCAGGGTATCTACCAAATTATGGAAGTCAGGGAAGGGTCAAGAAATGAGTAAAAGGTCACGGAAGTCAAGAAAAGGCCACCAAATTGATGTTGGTCATGGTTACGTCTGTTTTTTCAATTTTATACATGCATCGAATTGTAATTTTTGTACGATATTTTAATGAGTTTTTACTGGTTTAGTTATTTTCATCTATTTTCCGTGATATTTCGGCAATGTTTATGGATTTTTAGCTATTTTTTATATGGCTATTTTATCAGTTGTAAAAAACAGGGAGAGAAACTTTTTTCAAGGTCAAGGAATGTACAAAAATAGTCAAGGAAAAGTCGAGGAATTGGGTTTCTTATTTTTAGTAGACACCCTGTAGCCATTCACCCAACTTTCATCTCCAGTTATAATTTTGGCCATGAAATCCGGATCTTCATCAAGACGAACCTTCAATTCCGTGCAAACTGACACACGATTTTCCTTTTGTTCGCCAGTCAAAAGTCCGGGAACAAATTTCATACTCACCCATCTCATTTGCAAATTATCAGTTAAAATGCTTTGTACTGGACCCGTACGAGATGTTCAGTTCTTATGTAAGCTCTCGAATAGTCAATCACCTGTTTGAACAAATCATTTTTTGCACATCTTCGTCTGTTTTTGAGGTCGAAGGACGTCCCGACTGTTTGTCTTCAACTGACTCATTTCTGCTTTTAAATCACCCATACCACTTGTAAACAGTCTTCAGAGTCACTACATTATTGCCATACACTGATTTTAACATTTCATGAGCTTCTTTGGCACTTTTTTGCAACTTAAAACAAAACTTAATGTTAACACATTGTTTGAAATCCATGATGTGCCACAGACACTGTAAACACGACCTCACTCTTCCAGCTCTGGAAGCTGACTGACCCAACTTGTTCAAACTTGCCACTGACTGTCTCAACAGATCAAACTATTGGACTTATTACTTCAAAAGGATGTAGCGTCAGCAGTTGCTGGTATAAAAATTCACTCACCATATTTTTTTATTACACCTTATATATAGTAGTATATGCATATTTAATGCTGTATTTCATTTTTGGGAAATCCGTGATAGTATAAAAGTTGTTCATTTGTATTTTATTATTAATACCTAAAAAGCAAAGTCACATGGGATTCCTTAGAATGTACAGTAAAACCTCCCAACAACGATATCCGATATAACGATAAATCCCTCTACAACGATAATTTTTCTCGGTCCGTATAATAGTGTTGCAGAGAAGTTTTACTGTATAATGAACCCTCCCTATAACAATAACTCCCTCTACAAAGATAATATTTCTCGGTCCGTATAATATTGTTGTAGAGAGGTTTTAAGATACTTTGGAGTCGGGGTATTATAGCATATACTTATACATGTGTTCACTTATTTTACAATCACAAGCAATACTGTAAAATCTCCTTAATTAACATCCTTGAATAGCGGACACCACTATTTGACGGACGCTTTTTTGATGTTCAGTTCTAATGCTTGCTTTTCTCTAATCCCCCATAATAGCAAACACATCCAAAGTGTAAAAACTTATATTTTAGCTCTCTATTTACTGAATTTTTAAAATGTTTCTAAACAATTTACACTATTCTTGAATAGCATAATTTTGTAAAAATTATATTAAATCAATAAAATAATGTTCGTTAAATATCATCCATAAATAGAGGATAAGTGATTTTCAGTTTTCATTAAATATACCCTGGTTCGAATCCAGGATGGGGAAAGCGTCTCTTTTTCTCCAAAACGAATAAAGCTCTAGTTTGAGCTATAATCTATACGTGGGTGGCAGAAATTATTGTATATTAAATATATCATTAAATCCACCAGGACTTCAATTTTTTCTTCAACTTGTATGTCCTGATGGTAGATGAAATATTAATGGAAAAAATTATATCACATGGTAAAAATGCATATACAATATAATAAGAAAACAAAATTAAAAAAAATGTTTTAGACACTCTTCTTTTCAATAATTTAATTGCATTTGGCGATGACAAGTGTTGGGTGTTCCAATACTCAGAAAATACGAATTTTACGCATGCGTGTTGTCTTTCAAAATAAAATAATCCAATAGAAAGCCTACATTTTTATAACACACCTTTGTAGTAAAGACTTTTAGGTAATTCATTTTAAACTGACTATGAAAGGCATCAACGAATGAAAAAACGTGCGCTAATTGATTAACTTAAATTGCAATTATCACAGAAAGTATTGATTTGTTGTAAACTCACTTTTCTATATTGAAATTCTTTAAGGAATGCAGCTGTGCGATTTGTTTTTGAGAACTATAAAAATATGTGTACATCGAAATTTTAAGGGAATTAAATAGTGTAGTTTGGCAAGTTTTTTCAATTTAAATCGTACGTTATGGGGTTAATATATATGATCTAATTAAAAATATATTGACAGCTACAATAGATTTCATATATTATAGAATAAATTTTAAATTCGTTTCTCCGATATGATATGCAGATATAAGAAATCCATTTGATGTGTGTATGAATTATAAAAATTCAAAGCAGAATGTGTGCAGTTGTAAAAAAACAACCTGTGTCAATTAGTGGTCTCTAAAGTGGTTGATCGATACTGACCTCCAGGGATTGATATGACATTCTTACAGATTGATGGGAAAAGGTGGATTAAGTATCACTAATATAATAGCTATGCATTTATATGTAAACATTTTAAATGTTTAAGGATTTTTATGATCCCAATTATAAATATTTTATATAAAGATTTTTTGTGCAAAATTAGGTCGAGATTTTCATACTAGAGGTTGTATTTTTGTTATATTTCATTATTTCATTAGATTACAAGAGCAGTTAATGTATTTATAAACTGGGCTTGCTGTGATTTTATTTTCTCCTAATTCTGATTAATTCGGTGTAACAGCTGTACATAACTCCTCTCACAATTTTATTTTAACGTTTACATTTTAGTATTCCTAAATTCAGCATTGCTAATCTTGCCAAGAGCCATCAACCACACCCGTAATATTGGCAATATCAATCAATTTTACTGACTTAATAAAATCTTATTTTATCGTATGTATGATCTCACCTTGATTGGCACAGAATGACCATTGCTGTCCCTGTGCCATAAAACAACCAACCAACCAAAAATCTTAATGCATATGAGTGGATATAATTATATTAGATATATGTAATATAAATAATAAACGGTGTAAAATCAGTCGGGGTAATCTTAAAATCATATAATAGTGGTTTTTTTTTTTTAATATATAGTAGTAAAATAGAGGGGGGTCGATAAAAAGTCAAGAAATTCATGGCGGGATCAGCAATCAAAAAGTGTTTGTGCATCCTGTGTGTAGATGCATACAAATCTTGATTTTTATATAAAGAATTTAAAAATCACTTTACATTCCTAATGTGAAGTTGTTTCTTAAAATAATATTCTTACCTGATGGTTTAAAGCAGTATTTTGTTTCAGGGTGCATCTAGTCCAGATCCAACTGCAGTGTATGCTGATATGCGTGCTTTGAGGAATGATAGGGTTACTTTAGTTGAAAGAGGTGCTCCTCATAGTCTCTGTTTAATGGAGTCTGGAAAATTATTACCAGGTGTTAAAGTTGTTATTGCAAATCCAGAAACCAAGGGTCAATGTGGAGATTCACATCTGGGGGAGGTAAGGTATTTCTGTACAAAGGATGAATATTTGAAAATTTTAACGTACATAAAAATGAGGGAATTAGTTCTAAATTTTGTATTTTTTCTTAGATTTGGGTCCAGTCATCTCATAACGCTAGTGGATATTTTACAATTTATGGTGATGATTCACTTCATAATGATCATTTTAATGTGCGTTTAATAACTGGAGATTCATCTCAAACTTATGCTAGGACTGGCTATTTAGGCTTTCTACGAAGAACCGAATCAGTTCAAGCTGATGGTGGTTAGTATTTAAACAAAATGATATTCAATTTTTGTAACTGTTGTGTGTGGTAATAAAATTACTATCTGTCATTTTAATGGTGTTAGTGTAAGAGAAGTGGTTTCAAACTTATTTGTGTGATTTTACCCAATGTTTAGCAGGTTTCAAATATCTTTGAACCTGCTATTGTTTCACTTCCTCTGTCACTAATCAAAGGGGTGAGGTAAAGGATCTCTATAAATATAATCTAAAACTATTGTTGTAGTGATTAGTCAATTAATAATTAGTGATTAGTCAGTGGTTTGCAGTTAGTCAATTGACAAATTAATGAATAATGAATTACATTTTTGTGATTAGTCATTAACTAATTGGTCATTAGCAATTGGTTAGATTAGTGTTTAGTTATAATTAGTAAATCATTAATAACAAAATTAGTAATTAACAAACATAATAATCAGTGTTTAAATAAAAGTAGAATGCACAGTTTAGGTGCAATTGAGGATGTGTTGAAAAGGAACTGTATGAATGTTTTTTCATTGTCAACGTTTTTCATTTATTTTTTAAATTTCATGCAGGAAATCAAATTTGATTTCCTTTGACCGGCTGATTTTAAATATCGACATTTGTCGATTTTTGAAACATTCTTACTTTATTATTACATGTTTCAAATTAATGTTTCTGGTATGAATAACAATAAATAACGCAACTAAACTTAAAAAATGTTTTTTAATTAAGGGGATTGTGTAAGCAACCCCCTCCCCAATTGGTCCACCCGTGGAAAAAACATGCAACTATTGTATTAACCATTGTTAAATTATAAAAGCTAAAAATACAAAGGACATTAAAAAAAATTACGTGAACAATGTAGGTGTAAAACACTTTATTAAGACAAGCACTACAATATAACATACACATAGGCGTAGAATTTCCAAAATTATTGGGGCTCCAATAGTTACCAAGTAATTTATTAAAAAATAAGTAAACTAATTAATTCATAATTAACCAATAATTTTTCATTAATTAATTAATGCGTGTACGCAAACACATACATTAGAACCTATTTATAACACGCTCGCATTTGGGGTGGAAAATATAAACTTTGTTTAGTGTAATGATTAAATGCAGAATACAATTTAATCGTGTATAACAAACAAAAATTTTCGGACCATGGATTTACTGAGTAAAAATGGTGAGATGTTTTAAGGAAAATTAAAAAAAATTAAATTCGAAAATTAAAAAAAATTAAATTCGAAAATTAAAAAAAAAAAGTAATGATCGAGAATTTTTTTAACTGAAGCGAACCTGAGAGAGGAAATAAGCATTCCACCCTTGAAACCATCAAAGAATTTCTGAGACGTCTCATCCCTCTCTCTTTCAGAATATATTATAAAATGTTCTACTATTAAGCAATAGATTGTATTGATGAATATATGTATATTATGTATATTGAAGAAAAATCTCTCTTTCTCTAAAACGATCTGTATAATTCCGCCTTAGAAAAACTGTCTAGATGGGAAAAAATTGTTTTGATCACATCTCTTTCAAGACTAGAGGTTCAAGCTCTTAATGAATTCTCTTTTATGTAGCTTTTTAACCACATTAGAAAGAACATCGGAACTCAGTAAATTGTATCAAAGAAAATTAAAAGAAATATATCATTTATCTGTAATTTATATTATTTTTTATGTCTAATTACAATTAAAATGAAACTATGTGATACATATATATATACATATTTTTTTTTAATTGATTAATTAAAATTATTGAATTTAAATGTAGTGAAAAGTTAAAAAAAAAATAATAGTTTTTATGTGCCTTTGCGCTAAATATACAGAATGGACAGCATAACAGCATAAATAGTAATTGATATGAAATATTTAAAAAATATTGTTAAAAAAATACAATTTAAACCGAAATAAGAGTCAACAATACACACAAACGAATTTACCTTTTATGTATAACATGAAGTGGATAGTAATAAATAAGACCCGGATTTCATGCATAAAATTTAGCCCAAATAATAATCCAATGTGCTCAAAATTATTACAAAATATGCAAGTGCATAGAAATTTGGACCCTACTCATAAGCGATGTTTCGAAATGTATAAAATGACAATTTATTGAAACAGTGCAAATGTTCTTGAAATTATTGCGCAATATGTACTGAAATGCATAAAAAGTATCACTTTGTTACGTCCTTGGATATGCACAAAATTAATACAAAATGCACCCCAAAATGTATGAAATATGTACGGAGATATGTGTGAAAATGTGGCATCGTAGGCATTGGCTTGGGCCCAAGGACGCTGGCAGGTGAAATTTAGTGGGGGAGCAAAGGCCTTAAAAAATGGAAGTTTTTTACCTCACCTTTTTAATTTTGCTTTTTGTTTTCAAAGAAAATCGAAATATGGGCAGAGGCATATCAAACTTATTGGGGGCCCCTGTCGGTAAAAATTAAAAGGCCCTGATACCCAACCTCCAAAAAACAAAACAAAAATATGTAAGGAACTGGGGACTTTTTCATAAAGATTTTTATGATTTTTAGTGGGTTGCTTAAACCGGCAATATGTAGCTAATAAATAAGCTCAACGTTTCAAAAAAATCAGATATTTATTCAAAAAATTTAATAGTAATAAATTACCTTAGTGCTTAAAAAATATTTTCTATATGTATTTGTCTTCATTTCTCTTTGGAAAATTCATTAATTATTTTTGCAATATCTATTTCGTCCAAAATTTCTTGTTCTATGTATAATATGGCCAATGTATATATATGTTCGGGAGATACCTATTGATGACAATGACGAGGTACAGAATTCACGTCCTGTTCTTACTTTTAAGGACACCTTTTCTGCAATCGAAATATTAAGATCTTTTACTGAATCCCATTGATTCACGGGAATCAATGTCTGAAAATATTTTTAAGACTATCGTTGATTTAGAGACTCACGTTCTAAGTGAAATTTTTGCATCGCAACGGCAAGGAAAAATTAAAATTTTTTTTAATAAAATATCATTTTTACAGATATGTACGTGTTAAACTTCCTTTTAATCATAGTTTATGGCAATTACAGCATTTTGCATGATTTTAAAACGTATTATTGAATTCATGTGTAGTAATGAATTAATTATTCTATAACTCGTAGTTTTGCCCGCTTCTCTGGAAGTTCGACTTATGGAAATTCGACTGTATATATATACACAAAGGATAACTAGAGGTCAAACCAAAGTCGTTCTTCTCCTTGGCTCTTTATTAAAAAAATGGCGTTATTGGGAGTTTCCGCCAGTATAGTTTAATTTCATTTAATTCTAATTTCATTTACTTAATTATACATGGTGAAACTACAGTTATGAATAGAGAAAGGCCACACTAAAAAACCTGCAAAATATCATGATAATACATACTAAGGGACCTCAAAATATATATATGTATGCATTTAAAAATGAATAAATATGTATCTAGAATTTTGAATTCATGAAAATCTTATATCCCATATTTTAAAACAAATATTTATTATTAACAGCCAAGTAGAAAAACTCGATATACATTAAATCATATGTTTTATATATCACAAATCCTATGACTGTATATCGCAATGTATCTCTCGTTGTTCTAAGCAGTTAAGCTTTATCTTCTATCATATAATGTATGTCATTTTTATGGCCAAAAAGGTCCTTTCAGATTTGTTTGTTAGTGGAATTACGGCTCAAGGACTACAATGGTCATGCTGCGCCGGGACCTACTGTTTTCCGAGGAATCCGAACCTCTTAAGGCCTGGGGAACCAAACCCCGGACTACAGTGAGCAGTGCGATCTTTATGAGATCTCTGAGTAAGCGTTCTTTGCACTGCTGGGAGTCGAACCCGGATTAACGACACATTAAACCATTGGTGGGCAAATGCGGCTCTTCATTAAGTGCTGCTCTCATCGAAAATTTAAATCCCCCCTTTTATTTCAAAAATTTATTTAGGAATCTTGTTAAATTGACTAAGAAAGTGAATCGGTTAATGAAGAATAGAAGTTGTACGTAATCGCTTCAAAAGTAGACCTTCGGTTGCATTAATAGGTCCATCTAGGAGTTACTATTAAATTTTGAAATAATTACTTTGTATTTTCTTTCTCTTAATTATATTTTCTTACATGTATATTTTATACAGCACTTAAGACTTTGGTACAATATGTAACCATATTAATTAAATTTGTGTATTTAATACTATGTATGGTGTGGCTCTTTATAATAAATAAGAATACAGCTCCTATTGACCTCATGCGTACCCACCCCTACACTAGATGAATGCATTACCACACTGTGCCACTGCAGGGCAGCCCTTTCCAGAGCTACATAGATATTAAACAGCACCTGTAAATTTTTATGGGTTGTCTATTATGGATAGTTTATCGATGATAGACCCATGTCTATCGCTGTGGGGAAATGATGTGGAATTTTAGAATAAGTGTGTGTGTTGATCTGGTCTTCAGTTAATTTTACCAGCCCACAGCAAATTAAAACTCATCTTGGTTTTCTTAAGGATGGTAATATGAATTCGGCTACAACAAAATTTTGGCAACCTAGGACATAAAATGGGCACATTTTACAAAAGAGTACATGCCTTTTCCATTCAGATAAAGTAAGAAGCTTCAAAGTTGTGGTGAAATTTTTCGGATGAGGAAATAATAAAATTCTTAAAATTACTAAAACCCTTAAAATATGCATTTATTCTGGAAATTCATGGTTTTTGTGCATTTATATGCACAAACACTAAAAACAGCTAAAATATGCAACTGCATATAATCTGCTGTATATAGTGGAATTAAAAAATCGCTTTTCTGCACTGGAAGGACTTATTGATGAAAGTGATATCTCAGAAGCAAATGAAAACATTGTTAAGACAATAGTTGAAACTGCTGGGGAAATTGGTGGTGTAACCTGTAAAAAGCACAATAGCAAATTATCTGAGAAGACGAAACAGCTCATGAAAAGGCGAAGAGATATGAAGGTGGACAATCGAAATACCAGTTCCAGGATTGAGTACATAGAACTTTGTAAAACTCTGCGCAAAAGCATGAAAGAAGACATAAGAAAATTCAACTGTGAGCTAGTAAGGAAAGCCATTGAAAATAACAAGAGCCTTAGGGTTGTTAAAGGAAGTTTATCTGTTGGGAAGAAACACATCATTGCATTAAAAGGAGAGGATGGCACCGTAACAAGAAATAGGGAAGAAATACTTAGAAGAGTTGAAGAATTCTACAAAAATCTATACGAAAGTAACAGTGAATTAAACGAAGACATTGAAATAGTCGAAGGAACAGCTCCTAAAATCTTAAAAGAAGAAGTTTCATTTGCAATAAAAAGCATGAAGAAAGGAAGAGCCCCTGGTGATGATGGTATTACATTAGATATCCTAAAAGAAGCTGGAGAATATGTAGAAGACATACTTGCAAAATTCTTTACCAAATGTCTTAACAGCGGTAACATACCAAACCAATGGGATTCTGCAACAGTAATTCTTTTGCATAAAAAAGGTGATAAAGAGGATTTAAAAAATTACCGACCAATTAGCTTGTTACCTGCTATTTATAAAATCTTCACAAAAGTGCTAACACATCGCCTGCAGAAAAAATTAGATGCAGCTCAACCAAGAGAACAAGCTGGATTTCGAAGTGGATTCAGTACAGTGGACCATATTCAAGTATTAAGAGAATTAATTGAAAGAACACATGAATATGAACTTCCATTGTGTGTGGCATTTATTGACTATGAGAAGGCCTTTGACTCTATTAAAACATCAGCAGTCATCAACTCTTTAAGATCAACAGACGTTGAGGATGTGTACATTGACATATTGAAACGTGTGTATAAAAATGCAAGTGCAAAATTTCGGTTACATAAAGATACCAAAACTATCAAACTTGGCAAAGGTGTGAGGCAGGGAGATACCATTTCTCCAAAACTTTTTACTTCAGCTTTACAGATGATTTTTCAGCTGATAAATTGGAATAACAAGGGAATAAAAATAAATGGTGAATATTTAAATCATTTGCGGTTTGCTGATGACATTGTTATTTTTTCAACGAACCCATCAGAACTCCAAGACATGGTACAGGAGCTCTCAACTAGAAGTAAAGAAGTTGGACTCAAGATGAACCTACAAAAAACTAAGATCATGTTCAATAATTTCGTAGAGGAAACAAAAATACAAGTTGACAACACTGAGCTAGAAATTGCTGATTCATATATTTACCTTGGCCAGCTGATTTCAATGGATGGCAACATTATGAAAGAACTCAACAGACGTATTAAACTTGGCTGGAGTGCATTTGGAAGAAACAGTTTTATCCTGAAGGGGAAATTGCCTTTGTGTCTAAAAAGAAAGGTCTTCAACCAGTGTGTATTGCCAGTCCTCTCTTATGGATCAGAGACATGGAGTCTAACAGTTGGAGCAATACGAAAGTTACAGACAACGCAAAGGAGCATGGAGAGGTGCATGCTTGGAATAACTAGGAGAGATCGAAAAAGAAACACTTGGGTGAGAGAGCAAACTAGAGTAGAGGACATCATTGTTAAAGTAAAAGGACTGAAATGGCGATGGGCTGGGCATATTGCAAGAAGAACTGATCAACGATGGACAACAGAAATTCTGAACTGGATTCCAAGAGACCACCGAAGACCTAGAAAACGTCCTCAAACTAGATGGGTGGATGAAATAAGAAAAGAGGTTGGGGTGACGTGGAAACGAATGGCCCAGGATAGACTTGTGTGGAAAGCATTTGGAGAGACCTTCATCCAGCAGTGGATAGATAATGGTTGAATATGATGATGATGATATAATCCTGGACTCTAGTTATGACAGTAGCATTTAATCTTTCTGCGCTCATTTTTGAACTAATGGGACTTCTAATTAACTTTAATTTAAAAAAAGAACGTTTTGTACTTATATACGTAAAATATGTGAATAATATT
>QLNU02015360.1:59949180-59971406 GCA_006491805.2 Dysdera silvatica
ATAAAGACAAATTATATAGGATTTTGTGGCCACACAAAAGTGGCTATTAACTTACATGAAGTAGCCCCTAATAAAAAGGGCCCTACTGGCCATTGACCACTAATCAAATATCTGAATTTTAAGCTTTAGCTTTTGCCTTTATTTGTTAGAAATGTTATTACCATATATGCACCCATGCTTCTTATGTTTCGGACTCCTAAGTAACTACTGTCATTTCACAATCTCCATTCACTTCTTTTGTGGCTGCCACACTCGTGATCAATAATGTGTTTAGTTAATTTAGAATGGCGTATCATTCCATCACATACTGTGCACTTTCATTTATCCATTCTAACATCCACATCTGCTCTCTGCGAAACGTAATAGTATGTACTTACTATACAGAAAAAATTCAAATACATTCACCCCTTGCTATGCATTTGGCATTAGAGGTTTGACAAAAAACGAAATTCTGTTCACTTGAACGAACTATGTATCAGACTTCTCCTTTTATTTAAGCAGAACAATGCGATTCCAGCATTGTCTCAAACTCACATGATTCCGATGTATGACTGTCAAATTGTGTCGTTATATCAGATACAGATTTCCCTACTTAGGATCTTAGGTTACAAAATTTCAGTCATTATATATGATGTTGTTAAAGCTAATATATTTAGTAAAGAGTAGAATGGGAAACCAAACTTTTTGTAAAAATTTCGTTATGTATCTATGGTTAGTCATTATAAACGATTTGTACTGTATATATTTTAAAATATTTCTCTCTCTCTCTCTTCGCATAACCATTAGTTAAAAACTGTTCTTGCAGTTTCTTAAGAAATAGGGAAAGGCAGCTTTTCTTAATAGATTCAGATTGTTCTTTCTAAAAGGTAAATGAAAATATCTGCAGTGCCTTTTGAAATAGAATGTAGAGAAATATGGAATTAAGGATGTATTATAATTTAAAAATACCACACTTAAAGCAGCATTAAAAATATTTCAGGATAGCATTAGGCTCTCATTTTTATTGTATACTTTTGTAAATATGCTAGACTATAAGTATTTAAATCATTGATTTCTAAATTGTGTGTTTTGTAGAACTTCATGATGCAGTTTTCGTAGTTGGTTCATTAGATGAAACTATAATGCTTCGTGGAATGAGGTATCATCCTATAGACATCGAAAACAGTGTTATGCGATGCCATAAAAAAATATCTGAGTGGTAAGTACTGAGATATTTCATTTCCATGATAAGCCCAATTTAAAATATATATACAGTGAAGCCCCTCTTAATGGACATCCCTCAGATATGGGTCATCCCACTTTTATTGTCAAATAAAAATTCCCTAGCAGAAACTGATTTACTATAATGTATTGTAAACCCCTGCTTAGCTGTCACCCTCAGATACAGACGTGGACACTGTTTTCATGATTTATTCCATTAAACCAAAACCCCTGTTCGGACAAAATTGAACTTCAATCTTCATGGCATTTCTCACAACAAGAAACTAAGGATAAACAGGATAAGAGCTAAGGAGAATTTTCTCTCTCATTAGCAAAGAGTTGCAATTGATTTGGATTCATCAATTCAAATGACTAGTGCTTAACAAAGATTTTAATAATCGATAAATCACATAGTGATATACTGCACAAAACTAATAAACGAGTATTAACACAGAACTTCTGCAGTTCAAATTCATTATCGTTTACCTGACTAACACACAAGTCCTACAGTAAGTATAACAGTGGAAAGACAGTGAATTTAATTTCTCAATTAAAATTACATTTTGAAGGAGGAGGACCAACGAGTAAAACCCAACAGCTATTAATAAATTTTTTTCCAAGACAAATAAATTTTAATATTTAACGTTTTGTTGTAAATTTACTTGTTATTATATTTGATATTTTGACACCCATGTAAATTCCCCCCATGAAAACTCATGAATTCACCCTGGTGGCTTTGTGTGTTGACCATTATTTGGCAATTGTGTTATCCCTGAGAAGGGTAATAATATCTTACATCCTTTGCTTGCTATATTCAACAAATGCTTATGTTCGTTATCTGAAACCTGTCGATGTACTGAAAATATATAAGTTTCGAAATGTATTTAAATGGCTGAAATGTAACATCTCAGCTACTGTAGAATGGGCCCCCTCTTTTACAGCCAAATTTTCTGTCCAGCAAGTGACCGCTAATGAGGTGTTTCACTGTATGTTCTATTTCTCATAGACAACTAAATATTTTTTTAATTGTATAGTTAACCTGTGAGAGGGATGTAAATATTTAATGTAGAAATAAGGAAACACTTTTATTAAAATCAGTTTTCCAGTAAACAATATCAGAAATTTAATTTACTCTGTTCCCTATAGTGTTTTGAAAATTTAGTTAGATTCATCATTCATTTGTATTTAATGTTGGAGTTTTAGTTCATTCTATGTTATGTTTTTGTAGGAAATTTTTTCGAGCAAGTATGAATCGAAAATTGTGCTTTTTTTTTACAATTGGGTTTTCCAAATTTGAAATGTGATTTTTGTTGCACACTCAGTCACATAAAAACACACGATGTTTATTAATAAAGATTGATGTTTTTCAGTTCATGTTAAATCTCTCCTTTCTATTTCTTAGACAGGTCAAACACCTCTAGTCTGACAAGGAAAGTATCTGGCAGTGATCTCAATGATTTGCTTGAAGTTTACAAAATAAGTTCAAATTAATATCTGAAACATAACCTTTCCCAATTTTTGTTCACAAATTTGCGGTTACAAAGTTATTTCTATTTTACATTCCAGCTAAATTATCGTTGTTTTTCTATTATTAATGGCTAAAACATTGCCCGGTCAACTTTTTAGTTAAAAATGCATGTACAGTTTACCATGCTATGTTTCCTTTCAATATTGATATGCAGTAATTCCATGTGGAAGTTATTGTTCAGGTGTTTTTTATATGTGCATATTGTTCTTCATTTTCTTATTTTACTGTACAACCCCATTATCACTTCAATAAATAGTACAGTAATCGTATTCATTCAGTTGCAGTTCATTTAAATGTCTGGATTTTTCTTTCTCTTTTCTTCTCCCCATCATCATGCAATACATTTGCCTATTTGCCTCCTTGTTGTACATGTACACTTTTTAAAAGAAAAAGAACTATACAGCTTTTGTGATTGAGGCAAAACATCAAGCCACAAACTGCATATGTTATAGTTTCCAAGTGTAAAGTCAGTTAGGCAGTATTTTATCCGTTATCAGTGTTTAAAAAAAATTGGCTAGGACATAAAATACGAATAACTTCACATCTGTGAATTTATAAATGAAAACCCAATAGGACTGTACTTCAGAAATCGATCTTAACTTGTTAGTAAATTTCAAGCAAATTGGTGTGATCATTGTCAGGTACTTGTCATTGTAAGCTAAAAACAAATGTGTGCACTAATTCCTTGAATCTTCCAAACCTTTGCTTTATTGTATGAGTTAAAAAGTAAGAGTGTTAATACAAAATTAAGGTCATGTCAGCTGTGTTTTAGTTGACAGAATATCGGGATAATAAATCTGGAAATCACTAAACCCTAAGACCAGCTTAAAACATAGCCTTTTTTCCTCTCTTGACTTAAAGAAGCTTTGGTCTAAAAAACATGGAATGTATGATACTGTAGCATGACCTAGTTACCGTAATTCCTCACAAATCTGTTTTAATGCAGGAGTTAGACAGGATAGTGTTATTGTCAAGTCATATAAGCAATACTTTATAATGATAGGTTGCTCACAATTGGCATACTTTTCTTTAACTGGTCCATTAGGTAGGGGAAGCATCAGTTGAACTGGAGACAGTGGTCTCTTTGGTTGATGCGGACAGTAATTTCTGTGAGGACTGTGCATATTATTGGAAAAAGTAGGAAGACAAAACAGAATACTATTGTATGTGGAATGATCTTCTAAGGCTATTGTTAATTGTGTTGAGAATTCAGGTAATTTATGGTGTGGCATGTGGGGAATTCTTGAAAATCTATACTTGTTTTGATATTTGAGTACTGGATTTAAAAGACAGATGAATACAGATTGTATATTTATGAGCAGGGGAAAGAGGAACATTTTTTGGCAGGTTTTTGAGAAAGGTGGAAAATGATTGGCTTATTTGTGAAGACTGAGTAGGGAAGACAGCAGATGTCTTGCTTTATATTGAATCCCAAAATTTTATATCCTAAAAAAAAAAAAATTTATAGTACAATTTGAACTGGTTATTGGTAAGGAGTAGCTTATTATCAAGTTAGTGATTTAGTGTGTTAAACTATCCACATAATAAAAAATTTCGTGCATTAACAGTGCTGTTTAGTGTGTTAACTGTTGTAATGTGCAGTAAGTTCCAAAATTTGAAAAGTAGACTGAAATATTCAGAAAATTTTGCAAAAGACATTGACTTTGTGGTTGCATAGTGACTTGTTTTCCTAGCTTGTCATTATTCCACATTTGACCCTAGTGGTGCCAAATTAAAATAAAGGGAAAACTTCCTGACTAACAGCTCACTGTAGTCCTGGTGGGGGAAAGGTGATTCCCTAAGCTCTAGGAGGCCCAGATTCCTTGGAAGGATGTAGGTCTACTACTGGTTTGTCTATCATGACGTTAACCTGTATACAACTCTAATAGTATAATGGAACCCATGCCCTTTTTTTTTTTTTTTTTGTCCACCATAATCCAAGATTTGATTTCTTTGACAGCAGAAGTTCAAATTCCTTGGAAAACTCTAGGTTTCGGCACAGCATAACCTTCGCTGTCTTTCTACCATATGATACAAATAATGAATATACATGGGTATATATGTGTGTGTGTGTGTGTGTGTGTGTGTGTGTGTGTATATATATAATATGGTGGTGTCAAAATTATTAGCCATCTCAATTCCCATGAAAAATTACAAAAGCATACCCGGTGGCTTTATGTATTGACCATTTAGCAATTGTGCTAACCCTTCTAAAGGTAATATTTTACTTACAAACAGTAAATATACAGTTATAACATATTTTATCCGATCATGCTTCAAAAAATTTTCTAGTAGTATAGCGAAAATGCCAAGTATGATTTGCATTTAAATTTCTTCTGATTTTTTAAATGCTTTTTTCATTAGCGCTGTATTTACATGGACAAATTTGCTTGTTGTTGTGGTTGAATTGGATGGAAATGAAAACGAAGCACTGGATCTTGTGCCACTAGTCACCAATGTTATATTAGAAGAACACCAGCTGATTGTTGGAGTAGTAGTTGTTGTTGATCCAGGTGTGGTGCCTATTAATTCACGAGGTGAGAAACAAAGAATGCACTTACGGGATGGATTTTTAGCTGACCAATTGGATCCCATCTATGTGGCTTACAATATGTAAACGTAAACAGACTTCCAATTAAAACTGCAATGCACAATGCTTCTCTGAAGATGAATGCAAGCTGAATTGCATTATGCCGTGATGTACACTGTAGCATATTTGCTTCTAGCTGTGATTTTTTAGAAAGGGCATTCCTTTTTTTTTTCCTGCATAAGAATGGAAAGTATGCATAGTGCACTTTTAAAAAAATCAATGTATGATTTCACTTTATCGAAAATTCCCCAAACCTGTCTGTATTAGTGAAACTGGATTATTTGAAAAATATATTTGGTGTCTTAAATATTGTAAGACCATAATGTTATTTCACTTTATGACATCTGTGATTTCCTTATTTTGATTAGGTTTTATGCTTTAAATTTATGACCTATTAGATCGTTATATATCTTATTTTATTTTAAAAGGCTGCAGCTTTTATGTTTTGTGTTTATGTATAATAGACGATATTTTAAAATTGTTTGATTTTCTATTTTTTAACTTTATTAAATTTTAAAATTAAATTTACTGCTTTCCTACTAATCGCTTGCTTGTTCTTCAAGTAACGGCTGATGACAATAGTTGCCAAAATTTATCTTTCAACTCTGTACATACTTGTAAAAATAAACTTTTTATTATAATAGGGAAACATACATAAAAGATGGTAGTATTTATGTTACTTGACACATCGCAGACAGTTGTGAACATTATTCTGTAAAATCATCACTCTTTGACTGTTTTAAACTTGAAATATGAATAATGGTAAATGCTTAATAGTAAATAATTTGCTATTTATTTGCAAAAAAAAAGGATAATATAACAATGTCTATATACAATAGTGACTTCTGCTATATTCAGTAGCAGGTTTGTTTTATTTGGACACATACACTCTATGTTAATTCATTTTAACTGAAACAATGTTATGCTACTAGATTAATTTGTAATATTTGAAAATATTGTTTTAAAGTTGCATACTAATTTTCATGATTTTAAATGCATAGGATAGCAATATCCAATATTGGCACTAATGAAAACTATACATTTTGTAAGTTACGTTTATTTTAAAAATTTTTAAATTTATACAAATTGCTAAAGTTGTCAAGTACATGGTTATTTGATAAATAAGGGGCTTTGTTCATGTGATCTTTGTTAATATTGCCTATTTAAAATAGCTCGCTCAGTTAAACTGATTTGTTTTGTTTATGTGTTTGTAATTCTAAATATTTATATGTAAAACTTTCGTTGAGAAGAATGTGTTTTTGTTTTTGTAATAAAATATATGTATATAATATAAATTCCAATATGCAAATAAAAATTACTTTATACGCCCTAATAATTCTGTTGGTCATTTAATATTTAACAATTAGGTTTTTATACATATTATGGAGATTGGGTTAAGTTCTGTTTGCATGAATGATAATATGACAATTTCTTTTTCTAACAGGCTGCCTTTAAGGAGTTGAAGCATAATTGCACTTTTATTAAACTGAATATTCAAATTTTTTGTAAAATTAAACTTTTTAATTGATAATTATCTTGCTTTTACATTAGCTATAATATATAAAATAAAAAAATAGACCGAAGCACCGAATTGTAAATATGAGATTAAATGAAATTCTTACGTAGCATAGTAAATATACTAAAAAAATGTCATAGGGTGCATTTTTAGAATATTTAAGTATAAAATGAATAAAAATTGTATAAGAATTTAGGCTGTCATAATTGCTTCTAGTCTCTGTGCTTAAACAATTGTCTCCTGAAATTTGGTTTTAAAAAACTATTTAATTAGCAACAGAAAACTGCTGCAATTTAGGAAATAGAAATCTAAGTAATAGATGGTGGAGATAAAAATAATACAGATAAATGAAGTATGCATATAATTTTAAAAATACAACATTATACAGAGATAAAATATTGGTTTAAACAATAAAAAACAAGTTAAGGTAAATGAAAAATATAGGACTGACTGAATTGGCAAAACATTAACATATTTGTGAACCCTGTGTGATAGTGACATGTTTGGCTACTATGCTCATAATTTGTATTTGATTACAATTTTTACAGATACCACTTTTTTGCTAGTGCTCTCTAACAGATCCATAGTCTGGGATTTGAGTCCATAGATGAAAGAGGTTCGGTTTCCTGAGGAAAGTGTAGAACTTGGCATAGCATGATCCTAGCTGTCCTTTTGTCATAAAACAAACATTTTGTGTTTATTGGATATCAGGCTAACTGGCAGTCATTTGAGATGCATAGTTTACTTCCTGGTTTTTATGGTCTGTATTTTAACCATGTTGTCTTGTGAAAGCTCATCTGCTTAGTCTTGATCTGCAGTTTTGGGACACAAAACTCATGCAATAATAATATGAATAATTATTGTATTTATAATGTGGTAATGTTCTATTTTGGATTTAATTCCATGTATAAAGATCATAATGTTTCAATTATTTAGCTATTAGCTTCATTTCAGATGAAAAAACAAACTATTTGAGTATATTCTATAATAATTTGTGAACATTAATATTTGGGAAAAGTGAAGATAAAAGTTTTTTAAGTTAAAAATTAACATTAAAGTTAATACAGTAAAGCAAAAGACCATGATGAATGTTGCATAGGACAAACAAAAAGAATGATCAAAACAAGAAAAGTGTGAGCACTACGAATGAAGACATATCCTAATGTCTGGCAGAACATGCTTTACAACATAAACATGAACCCTACTAAGACAACTGAAATGTACAGTGGCATATCACAAAAATAGTAAACCCTTCTTGGAATCTTACAAATTATATGGAAAAGCTATTAACATATCACAACCTCTTCCTGAAAAGTACAGGCAATTCTCTTACTTTGAAGTGCATGGGAATTCACCAACATACCATGCTTCGCAGTGTGAATTTCCCTTTGGTTTCTGTTGAGTTTTTCCATTCTGTGGGACTGCTCTGAAAAACGGGTTTTCAAGAAATTTTGAGTAGAAAGAGACAGGAACATAACATCTACATTTCTTCTGAAGAAGGACTGCTGCTGATGTGTCTGACAGCTTAGGTACTATTTTTGCTATTTTACCAGTGTTTAACCTTTTAAATGTAAATTTCTTCCCCGGTACTTCATATTTTATTACAAAAGTAAATACGCTCAATGAGTTATCAGTGTTTTGAATGTGAAATGATTGTGCTCATGCTATACCCAGAGTAATTTGCAAAGATAACATAAATGAGGTACAAAAAGAAATTTTAAACTTTGAAGTGGGAGACTACAGCATTTACGTAAAAGATACTTTGGAAAGGAAACTTAAAGAAAACTATACTGAATAGGATGGAAACTATTTTATGATTTGTATAGATGTCTAAATTAGTATGGGATATTGTTAATGACATAGGATTAACTTCATTTCATTACTTTATTCTGATGCTCTGGTGTTTTGCCTTTTGAGCTCACAAGATTATTTTATTCAAATGCTCTGATCTTAACAACAATCGCCTTTGAGCTCACTGAGGCCTGAACTGGACTCCCAGTAATTTTGGTGTGCATGTGAACATAACAGTAAAAAGGTTATGCTGAACTATTTGTCCCATGCTAACTCGTACATCATGTTTTCTAGTGTAAAAATTACAAAATATTTTGTTCAAAGAAGTAACCACAAGAAAAATCTAAATGTCTGTCTCAGACTTAATCGTTGTTTTTCCATTAAAGAAAATCACAAAAAATAAAAATTTAAAAGGTGTATATTTTCTTTTGTCAAATATCCTTTTTTAACCTAATCTCCATTTCACAAATGAAAATTTTGTTAATGGTATGCTTTATATTTAAATATTTATTTTACTGAGATCTGATCTTTTTTCCTGAAATTATGTTTTCCTTTCAGAAATTCATTTAACCTTCACGTGAAACCTTTTTAATTAGCATTTTGCGATAACAAATCAGAATGTGATTTATTACCGTTCAGTCTCTAATAGGAATTGTTTTACTTTTCTATGGTGATTTTTCTAGAGTCAAAGGTTTTGTGTATAATAGTCACAAAATAGTATGATGTTGACAGCATAAAAAAATTCAATGGAATTAAACATATCCTGTATAATTTCTGTAATATTGAAACGTGGATGATAAAGCAAGTTCATCCCTCCTTCTGTTTGTTTATTATCTACTAAATATTGAGCATGTTGGCTTTATGAGGGATACTTTCCACTAATATTAAAAATACTATTAAATGCAAGTTTCAAAGTTATGGGGATATATATAGAGGAACTTTTTTATTTTGTTGTAACTACAGCTGGGACCAAAATTTCAATTGCAAGATATAATTCATATGAAGTTGAACTTTTATGTTGAATTTAGTGTTTTAAGCAAGTGCTTTATAAATAGTTCAAAAGAAGGCATCAACTATTTCTGGAAATTACATAAATCTAATTACTGAAGTTCTGTATTCAAAACCATGTTTGCATTGAATGTTGCTCTTTTGTAATTAAACTGTATTATATATGCAATTTGCCATGCTTTCTAAGAAAATAACAAAAAAATGTACATTAATTTGTATATTAACCTTTGTGGCTGCATTGATACTAAGTTTGATCTTTTATGATATTTTATTTCATTAAATATAAATTAGGCTTATCATTCAAAAATTGTGGGGGGGGGGGTCAAGCAGCTTAAAAAATGAAGTCTCCAAGAAAATCAGTGTACTTTGTTATTCAATGGGGGATGGAGCTTCTCTTTTTCCTACACCACTGATATAAATGTATATGCTTTTGTTGTCTTTAAATTGCAATAATTAACCAGTGTTTTCCCCACTTGCCTAAAATAAATTTCTTATTCGTCTATATGCAAAAACTTCCCTGTTGTCATATCAAATATATTTTAATGGTTAACAATTTCTTTTTATATCTTGATTGGTATATACATTTTAGAGGTAAATTATTAATATTGTTAATGACAATCTTTTTATAACTGAACACATATCTTGATATAAAATTACATCACCTTTTGTGTATGTGTATAAATGTTTAAAAAGTAATTTTCAAGTAACAAGTAAATTTGACAATTAATTTTTTTTTTTTTAAATCTACGTTGACTAAAATATTCCCCATATGACAATTTTGAATTCAGGCAAAAAATTGATGACTGTTTTGGAGGAAATTAAAAAACACACTATATGTATAAATGACTTAATTTCAAGACATGTCAATGTACAATTATTAGGGCATTTCATTTGGAATAATTTGTCCCTTTGTTAATTGAAACTTACATAAATTTTGCATGTTCTTGCCATTATAAAAATGGAAGTGCATGTATAATTTAACATAATTTTTTTTAAGGTTTATAAACCAACACACTTGTAGACTTCAATCTCTTGCAATGTAGGCAGTAAGTTCTTCATAATCATAGAATATAAAACTTAAAGAATATAATTAGTTTATTATATGAGAATTCTTAATAAATTTCCAAAAGCATTATACAATATTAGTGACAGGTTTTAATGAACTGTACTGCTTATTTTTGTAGTTACCTTTGAATAGTTAGAGCATTTTTTAACGTAATTAACCAAATTTATATAAATTAAAATTTTTTATGAAACTCATAGGTACTTCCAATCGCATTTATTCTTTATGACATCTTTCTGTATCAGTATCTGCAAATTTATGCACTCATTCATTGTCTGATAGAAACATGAGTACACCATTACAAATTTCATTCTTCCCAGTGGTGTAAATGCATGTATATTTATTATTCTAAAAAAATGCCTCATGGTGTAAAAATAAATTTTATATACTCGTTCATCTGACTTAATGTAGTCAAATTTATGCATAGAATGTTTTATTTTTAGTTCTAAAATCGCGTTTACTGTATATTCAGATTAATTTTTTTAAATATACATTTGTATTAGCATATAATAATATAAATAATATTTTTATATCTTGGAGTAATAAGGTACTTGATGTTTTTATTGATTTCATCTGTTACAAATGTTGCCCTTCTTAAGTATTCTTATACTTCATTTTCCCTTCAGTGGTAATGATTATATTTTCTATCAAATAGTTTTCAATTATACTGAAAACTGATTCTTTGGGTTATTTATATAATCTAAAAGAGATTGACTATAAATATGCCATTTATTCATAATTAAGTATACTTTACTATTGTAGGGTTTGCATGCTCCTTAAGAACTCCTTAAAATCAGTTTTCATTTTTAAGGGCCCTTAAAATCCTTAATTTTACCATCTAATCCTTATAAACTCCTTAAAATTTGTTGACATTTCACCAACGACTTATGAAACACACGCTAATTCTCCATCCCGTAAGCCATAAAATTCCCTAACCAATCTACAAAGAAAGACTTACTAAGGGATGTGGAGGGAAAATTTCCCCTCAGTTTTTGTCCCCTTATGCCTGGAGGCTTAAGGTCAGAGCCACAGAATTTAATCGTTTTACGGACGGCAATTTATGCACGTGTACACCTGCCAACTTGTACGAATTTTGGGTGAATTGTAAGGTGGTACAGGTGATTGGCAAAATTGTACAATTTTTTTTTTTTGAAGGAAAAACAAACACTGGATGGATTCGAGATATAGGCATTTTTACGGCAGGAAGGAAGGGCATACCTGCTATCTCTCCTGTATTTTACAGGAGATTCACGTTTTTGGCAATGTCTTTAGATTTTCCATTTTTAGGTGTTTTCTCCCATTTTTTGCTGCTAAAAATAAATTCCTAATTTTTCTGCTGGTGTCAGGCAGGAGCTGCCTAGGAGGCACCTTCCAGTCCGCAGGATCCATTGGTTAGAACGTTTTAGTTACTGCTGTTATACGGGGTGGTGCAAACCTCTGTGAATAGCGCTATTAAAACGTTCTTACCTACTGAATGGCGCTTCCCTGTGTGATTAGCGCAGTTAAAACATTCTTAGGTCGTATGATGTGGATGGTGCCTCCCAGCTAGCTTCGTCTAATGCTAGCCTTCATTCGTCAATCGGTTCTTCCACTGCTCACTGTAGTCCAGAATTTGGTTCCCTGGGTCTTACAAGGTTTGGATTCCTTGGAAAACAGTAGGTCCTTGTGCAGCATGACCATCATAGTCTTTGAGCCATAAAACTACAGAGGGAGGGAGAGAAAGAATCGGTTCTTAGAGCTCTGTGGATGACATTTCAAAATGTCGGAAATCATATATGATCCACAAATTTCTATTTTGAGATGACGTTTATCTCATGCTGAAGTATGCAATTAAGTTGCATACGTCAGTGATTTTTTTGTATTCTTGGAAGCAAATTTTTTCTATTCTTAAAAGGAAATGGTTTGAATATAGAAACAGATCAGCTGCAGTCAGAATTCTGTGGATTTCAAATAACTGAAATGCCAGTGAGTATAAAAAAGAAATAGTTGACACTTTGTAGTTTACCTGATGAAGTAATTAAAGGAGACAGGATGGATCGAAAGTGGGCTATTCTTCGCCAATTGATATCAGCTGATAGCACATTAAAATATATATAGTACAATTTCTAGTGGTATGCTGTGTATTTTAACAATACTTCACAGCAATGCATAGTGTGGAAGAATATTCAGCAGCGTACAAAAAATCAGAACAGAATTTCTGAGCTCTTTATCCAATGAAAACTTGGCAGATATTTTGATAACTAAAATATGCAAGAAGGGCAATTCTAATTGAGTAAAAATTCAATAACAAATTTTTGGCACTGGCTTAATAAGCCACTTATAAACACGTAATATATAATAAAGTAGATAAATCACAGTAAATCAGTACTTTCGGTTTTATGTCCGTCTTAGTGTTTACTATAGTTTCTTGTAGCGTGAAGTATATGTTGCTGTTTTAATCATTTAATTAAATAATGTATTGTACTTTTGGGAAATTACGATGGATTTTATTTTCTGTTTAATTAAATCTACATTTACCAGTAATCTGTGCATAATAAGGAAAAATATAGTACATCTTTCAATTCTGGACATATTACACTGCATGTATTACACATACTGGCTGATGATGTGCACATTGATGACGCAAAGATGCATGTTTTAAAAAATTTTAAGATTTTCAAAATTGTCACGTTGGCAGGTACATGTGCATGCATGCTGATCATACTGTGTGAGCTGTTTTAATTGAACTTGACTGGGTGATTCCAGAGAACAATATTTTTGTTTTACACATATGGACTCAATATGCCTGGAGAAAAATGTGTGTTTAATAAATTATGGTTAGAGAAAAATGAAGTCCTATATATGGTAATTTTAATGTTAATGGTTGTTTAAAAAATTATATAATAAGCGATAGAATCATGGCAGATTTCTCCTATACTCCCCCCTCCATCAAAATCTGTGTTTCAGGAATATTTAAAATATTAACTCCTATGTGTTTGCTTTCTCTTTGAAATTGTTGGAACATGATTTTAGTCTTTTGTAGGTTCATTTTGAGTCCAAATTCTGTATTTCTGGTTGAAAGCTACTGTACCATGTCTTGCATTTTGAAGGATCTTGTAAAAAAATAAGTTATCACATCAGCAAGATGCGCATGATTTTAAACATTTCCCATTTATCTTTATCCTCTTTGTTTCAGTTTATTAGCTGGAAGCTATGCAAGGCTGAGGTAAAAAGTTTTGGAAATATAGTATCTCCCTGTCTTTCTCCTTTATGAGTTTCGGAAAAATAAATGTAGTTGTAATATTTTAATATACAAAGTGTATAGATACACATGTGCATTCATTCCACTATAGAAATTAGTTTATGCATACTTTATTTTTTGGTAGGAAAAGTTTCCTAATTTCATTTTAATTGTTAGTTTGAGGTTCACCTTTTCTTTTCATTATATGTATTTCATGTCTTTGTAAAGTGTGAAAAATGTATCACAGTCGTAAAAAGATTTAGAAGTTTAAAAACAAATCGTTAAATAAAGAATGGATTTTACCATTTGGAGATATTTTTATATTTATATATATTTTGAAGAATTGTGTAGGAAGGCATATTTGTGGGGATTATAAAAATTAGCTTTAATTACTGTTTTATTTTGAAATACACAGTTCATTGCATAAATTTAAGAGAAAGTAAAGTACCATTTTTACTTAGTGTGCAATTTTTTATTATTTCAAAATATTGAAAATATTGTGCAATTCGATTTAAAAATGCATTGTGTACCATTTTAGGTGCTTCACTGTGGAAAATTAGTTGATAACATATTTTTTATTCTTACAGAGTTTAAGATTAATGTTTTTAATTTCAGCTGTTTCTCTCTTCTGATTGATGCGCTTTTCTAAAACTTTAGTCAACCTTGTGGTATATCAAGTCTTATTTAGGCTAATGTATTTCGAAAAGCCTTCTATAATTTCAAAAGGTGCATATCATAGGTGCTATGCTTCAACACATATTTATTTCACTCTCTTAAAATGCAATCGCTTTTAACTTGCACATTAAGGCAGAGGTTCGTGAGGGGAAATTAAGATAGTTAAGTTCAGGTACCCACATTTTTCAGCTTGAACTAGAGCTCTTTGACTCACAAGTCAGAAAAAAAGAAAAAGACAAGTGTCTCAAACTGGTCTTGATTCAGCAACCTTCATATTTATATCCTAATATTCTGACTACTGAGACAGTTGCCATGGTTTTAACTGAGCACTTACGTTGTCACTTCGTACTCACACTGAAGTATGAGCTTTAATTCCCTAGTATAAGTTTTTCAGCTCATACTTGTGAGCTCTAGTTTGAGCCAAAAAATGTGAATGTCTGTACTTAATTACCTTGATTTTAAGATACATTTTCTGTAGTTTTAGTATATTACTTGATAATTTTTTTTATCAGTTTCCCAAAGATCGTCTAGTTTTATTGATTTTACTAGAAGTTATCCATGGGCTATCGTTAATTTGTGGAATTTAAATTTTTTGTTATGTGATCATTTTTTTTAAATTATTATAGAAAAGTCTAATTCCTTTCTTTTATGATATTGAGTTATCTGTTAATGAGAGTTTCTGCAAATTTTTGTATGCATGTTATTTCTGAGAATTGTAAAATTGAAATTCTTAGATACATATTATCTATATATTAAAAAAATATTTGTAGTAGCTTTCTGTGTTTATATATATATGAATAACTAAAGAATATGATGACTGACCAGGGCTTACCATAGCTAGTAAAATATCGCTACTGGTCCAACATATAAGAAAAGATTCCACAAAATTTTGAAAACTACAGTTCCCTTTATCAAGTGAAAGTGATAAAAAGAACAGTAGTTCTCGAAATGTTGTGGAGACTTCTCTTATACATTGAACCAATGATAAAATTTTACTAGTTTGTATATAAATGTAAACAAAATGCTGCCTTGTACAATCCCCAGTAACTCAAAGTTTGCAAACGTCATCAAGTTTGTGTTACAAATTTTACTGTGTTTGGGATATTTGACAGCTTTGATTTATTAAGATAAATGATTGGGTTATAATAATTAACTTTCTTCTAGAATCAGAAATTATACATTTTAATTAAACCTCATTTTTATAAGCACTACTCCACATGATGATGCACTGCCATTATATATATGCTCTTTTTTCCCCCCCTTTTTTTTACATTTGGTATATATATGTGTGTGAAAATTTCTATCGTTGGAGTCCAAGAGAGGGATGTTAATGTCCATAAAGATAGTTACATTTACTATAATTAATGCCTTGAGGCAAAATCTTCTGTCGAACTGATAGACAAATGTTTCAATACATTTTCAACACTCATATATTGAACTTTTTGTTTAGACATGTTGTGGACAATTGCAATTTATTGTATATATTGTGAATTTGTATAAAATGATAAAAGTGCAAAAAAATGTACTTCGAAATAAAGTATTTAAAATATAGGGTTTTTTGCTTTGTAAAGCGCTATCAGTAGCTTGTAAATAAAAATGTCTTTTTAGAAAGCAATAGTTATACATTATTTTTTCTCATTGAATAATTTTTTATCTTTAAAAAATAAGCACTAATATGTACTGTACAATGTACGACGTATACAGTAACAGTACGGTGCATATCTAGTTTATATGTACCATCGTGTAACATTACTTACGTATTAGTAGCTTTAAAAACACAATCTTTAAACGATGTTTTGGTATCATTACCTCTATTTTTCTCATTTAAAAACTTCATAATTTCCAAAACTTCGGCAAAAATAATCAAATCAATTTTCCATATATTTTATGTCCCGATTATTGCGGTGTTTTCGTTGATACGATTAACCGCAATAATCGGGGATTTCCTGTAATTTTATAGTTTAACTTTGATCATTATAGATAGATTACGAGACGTTTGTTTAGCTTTATACACAAGGAAAGCAAGGGTCATGCTGCGCCAGGACCTAGGCATGTGCAGTCCTAGGATTTTAGTACTGGTACCGCGAAATACCGGTTGTACCAGAGGACCGACTGTACCGGATTACCGGTTGTTACCGGACCAAAATAACTGTACTACTTGGTTTTTAGCAGTTTAAAGTCTGTAATCAGATAGTGCTGATCCTGTATAATGTACTGTACGGAGTGCTAGCGGTAGGGTTAACAAGAAATAACACGTTCAGTTCAGAGTGATATTTTAATCATTTTTTAAGGTATTAGAACGGAATTGCAACAATCGCTAATTAGTTAGGCGCAGGTACATGCAGATAAGCATGATCGACATTCCTCGCTAGAAATACCAAGCTGCTTTGGGCTAAAAAGAATTTTCAATGGCACTTCCAATTCGAAAAAATTAAATTAATTTGCATGAAGGTATGAATACAACCCTTACTCACACACTATCGTTCTTTATACCAATCAACAGAATGGCTCGTAAGTGAATCACGTCAGTTACCTTAATTTATGGAAGAAGCTCCGCCCCGGGGCGTTTGAGTTTAAAGGTAAAAATTTCGGTGGCGCGGCGTTTACGATTTTTTTTCTTTCCACTCTCCTTTGCACCGAAGTAATACGGTGTTGTACACTAAGGATGTTTAAATCGGGCCTCTCCCAAGCGGGTATAATCTCCGAAATTTCGAATGAAGAAAATTTGAACGAAGAAGATATGGCAAATTCTGAAGTCACTAGTATACTAGACGAAGAAACTCTTCAATGTTTGCAATCAGACAGCGAAATTAGCAATTTTTAATTCTTTGCGTGAGCCTGGTTCCTATAATTTTTAAGCAGATGCGACCCACTAATAAAAAGCGTGCCCATTGGATGCCAACCACTTAAAAAAAACGTGAAACGCCATGAGGAGAAGGATCCGTGTTCTAAGTAGTTAGAAAATGCCAACCGATGTCTCCTCCATTTTAAATTAGATCTAAAAGCATTAGCGCAACCGGGGGGAAGGGGGCTTATCCTTTCTAGAAAAGGTTTAGCCCCCTAGAAGCAATAATATGTATAAAGATTTTTTTTGTTTTTTGTCTAGTGGGAGCGAAGCATCCATCGAAAAAAGTTTAGCCCCTCAGGAGAGTTACGCCAATGTGTAAAAATTTTAAATTTGACATTTTTTAAACTGTACCAAATTTTAAATGAATGCTGCTAGCCTCGTTTACGATGTGTCGGTGCGGCGTTTACGATTTTCCTTGCGTAGTTAAGCTCCTTACCGCGAGTGCAGCGATTACGCCATTTGCGGCATTTACGTACGATGTCAACTTTCTGATTCAGGCTCAAAATCACGGATGCGGCGTTTCTTCCATAAATTACGGTACTAGAATTTGAATTTGGGAATTTATTGAAATTACTATACGATTTTCTACATCTTGAAGTCGAAATTCTATATTTTCGATTTCATTTTGGGGTTTTATATATCATCAAATGCAATGTTTTTGAAATTTGAATATTCATATCTTCAATATCGGTGATGTCCAATTGCTTCAATGGTGATTGTGAACTTAAGTTTCTTTATTAAACAGATTATATTTCTTTTAATTTTATAAAAACTGAAAATATTAATTCAATAATAGAATGTAGGTAATAAAACTGCAACTATAATTAAATTATTTAATATACAATCTATAATAATCACAACATTATTAGTTTTATATTTATTATTCACTATAATTGCAGTAACTTCAATTGTGAATGTATGCGACTAAAAAACTAATTAACACACCCATCCGAAAAACTTAAGCTACTTAGGCATAGGAACATAATCAATATTTCTCGCCAAAAAGAGAAGCTATTCCACATTCTCTTCTGCGAGATTCCTCCGCTGATCGATCACAAGGCACCCAGAGCTGAAAATCTCCTCTGATGTCACGGAGGTCGCCGGGACAGCCAAATATTTCCTGGCAAATTTGCTGAGTTGGTCGGAGGACAGAGAATGGTCCTGCCACCAGAGAAGAACGTCTTCGCGTGTTCTTATTTATACACGGCAGCAGGTAGTATCGCTCCAGCTCGCGATATCTCGCTGAATTATGCTACTCTTTACGACAAATTGGGAAATTTTATTGCGGATTTCTTCACTTATTGGAATCGTCTGAAGTTTGTATGCAAATTATGCAAGTGTTTTTTCGCCAGTTTTAAAGGTTTTTTTCGGAACGATAGGTATGGTATAACCAGCATAGTGATCAGTTTTATTTATACGAACCGGCGATCTCTTTTAATGAGAAAGGAAATCATCCTTATCAAGCCCTCTCGATTTGCATATTGCTATCATGAAAATATAACCGCACAAATCAGTAAGATTTGGTTTTCAGGTTTTTTTTTTTCCTCTCGTGTGGAGAGTTTTATCATTTGTAGTTGGTAGCACTGCTTTCTGGCTGGCAACACTCCACATAGCGTTCATCAAACATTACCGATACCGTATCGGCAATGTGCATTCGGTATTGGTATACCAGTTGGAAGCGTTTTTCCAGTAATCGGTGTAAGCGGTACCGGTATTTAAAACAAAAGGGTTCTAATACTGGAGTACCGAATATGCCTACCGGGACCTACAGTTCTCTGAGGAATCCAAACCTCTTAAGGCTTTGTAGACCAACCCTTAGACTACGGTGAACACTTAATTTGTAAGCGGTTTTTTCCACAGGAATCAAACCCGGGATAACCATAAGTTAGGCGAATGCCTTACCACTACACCATCACAGGGCTAGATTAAGAGATAAGGTAACGCTGTTTTTTCTCTTCTTTTATTTATACGAGTTTTATTAGCACAAATTGAAGGAAATCGATTAGTAAAAAAAAATTTGGAATTTAAAATTCTAAACTTTGAAAATAAAGTCTGTATATGTAACATGTGTACATTAAACCTTTGCACTCCACTGGCTCCGCTGGAGCGACATTCAGTATATGGCTTTGAATTCCTTTGGCTAAATAGCCTGGAGTGCAAAGGGTTAATATTCAGCTTTGCATTTGCTCAAAGTTTAATGATCAATGTTTCATATATTACTACTTTAATTTCAGTGTAATAAGCGAAATAAAAAAAAGGCATAATAAACCACATTGATGATTATTGCCAAAGATAAGCTTTTTTAGAGGATACTAAAAAAGTCGGGTTGTTTATTTTATTTTGTACTATCCATGTTCATTAAAGTTTCATCATAAAATATTTAGCATATTAAACACACGGTCAGTCTTGTAATTTATTTAAGGCTGAATTAACCATTAAGCAAAATAAACGTACGCTTAAGGTATCAAGGGAAGGGGGTACCACAGAAATTTTTCATTGCTGGACTTACCTTGGGCACATGGTGCAAAAGGGTCTTATGGAGATGGGCAGAATCGTTCAAGGAACGATTCTGCCCATCTCTAAGAGACAGGTAAAATTGTCACGCTGATTTGGTGAGTGCCAGATTCTGCCCATCTCTAAGAGACAGGTAAAATTGTCACGCTGATTTGGTGAATGCCAGATTTTGCACATCTCTAAGAGACAGGTAAAATCGTCACACGGATTTGGTTAGTGTCAGATTTTGTACCTTTCTAATAAGGGAAGGGCCCGAGCTGGACGACGCAGATTTTAATGAGAGTGGTCTCATTTGAAAGCTGTCAAAAAATTGTTAGACACGTATTCGAGCGTTTTTCAGCGTGGGAATAATGTAGATGCCAAGGGCAAAATTAGAGGCATTTTCAAAGATTTCAAACGGCTTTATCTCGGTTAAAATTTAGAGCTAAAAATTAAGTTTCGACGCATTATATGCATCTTTCAAGCATATCGAATACTTGTTTCAGGATTTTTCGTATAAAACATTATTAAATGTTATTTTGTAATTTTGGATATCGCCTCTATTACTGCTATTTATCGAAAGACTTCTTGGCAGTTTGGTGAAATCAATGGCGATCTTTCTAGAAAGCTGGCTGTTTGCGTTTGTATTATTGAATATGCATGAAACATATAAAAGGAGGTTGAAATATAAATTTATGCATTAAGGATACAAATTAATAATGGAAGATCTTACTGCTCATGGGAAATATCGTGAATTTATTGTTTGTAATCATTTAATATCTTTTCTTGCGAAGATTAAAATCTTCGTTCAATAACTTGCATTCGTAATACCCCAAAAACTACCTTGCATCAGCACACTGGGCCACCCAGAATTTTCCGTAGAGGTGGGGGGCAGTGGCACACACAATTTTTTCAAAGATGTGTGGGAGAGGGGGTTAACATCGAGAAATTTTTTCAACTGTCATATTAATTAGGAAGGCGTTTGTATTCTGTTCATTTTTTTTTTTTTTTTCAAGAGCAATATCAAAATAATTTTTCCGTTTGGTCAGCCCAAGCCCTGGCCCTTAGATTCTGGGCCCCATCCCTCTTCCCCCCCCCGGTGGGTGCGTCACTGCGTTAGAGTGTACTACTTTCTTCATCATGTATCGCTCGGGGTTTTTTTGGAATAGTAAAAGGATTGCATTGTTCTCCAAAAATAATTTTCATTTTTTTTATGTTGTTATATTATAGGATGAGCATGTTGTATATGAGTAATGTATATGTGTGTTTGAACGATATGAACTACGTTTATACGTTTTATTCAGATTGATATTAAGTTACAGAAAACTTGTGTAGGAAATTATAACGTCTTGACAATTATTATGACTTTAGTTGCAAAGAACGTTAGCGAAAGTGAATATTTGTTACTTACAAAAACAAAAACAGATTTCTCAAAAATATAAAAAAAAATCGGATAATTTTTTATTCTGATCAAATAATACATGTTAAATTTTACTGCAAGAATATGCAGAAAAAATGCAATTATTAGTTACTGCGCTTGCCGCAAAATATTACTCTCTACTCTTTCAGGTGAGATAATAAGAGCAAGCCGGTTTCAACATCTTTCTGGAAATATCGCCAATGATTTCGCCGAATTGCTAATAAGTCTTTTAATGGATATCAATAATAGAGGCGGCGTTAAAAATTGCAAAATTACATTTAATAATGTTTTATCCGAAAAATCCGGAAACCGGTATTCGATATATTTGAAAGATGCATACAATGCATCAAAACTTAATTTTTAGCTCTAAATTTTAACCGAGATACAGCCGTTTGAAATCTTCGAAAATTCCCCTAATTTTGCCATTCTTTGGCCCCTGCCAACTATATTAAGGCCCATGCTGAAAAATGCTCGAATACGTGTTTAACAATTTTTTCATCAGACCCCGGCAGAAGTATGGAAAAGCTTGGGGATGAAGGAATAGATATCCTGTGGGACCTTACGAAAAAATTGTGGCAACAGAAGACACCGAATTTCATAAATGCCGTGATTGAAATTCCATGCTTGATTAAACAATTCCTATCTTATAAGGGCATGGTTACATCTTGCTCCCGATTATATAGGAGAATCTGTTTTGTCCTCCCGCCAAATATTAGTTTTCTAGCCAAATAAATATCGGATGGCAACACTGATAGGCATTTTTGCAAACACCAGGCACATGCGCAGAGGGCGGAGGACGAATCGCTCATCCCTCTGCCGCGGTCTCCCGCAATGGTCTATTTCGTAGTTCTAATTGTATAGGATTACATCATGC
>QLNU02015360.1:59977896-59997022 GCA_006491805.2 Dysdera silvatica
GGAGAGATCGAAAAAGAAACACTTGGGTGAGAGAGCAAACTAGAGTAGAGGACATCATTGTTAAAGTAAAAGGGCTGAAATGGCGATGGGCTGGGCATATTGCAAGAAGAACTGATCAACGATGGACAACAGAAATTCTGAACTGGATTCCAAGAGACCACCGAAGACCTAGAAAACGTCCTCAAACTAGATGGGTGGATGAAATAAGAAAACAGGTTGGGGTGACGTGGAAGCGAATTGCTCAGGATAGACTTGTGTGGAAAGCATTTGGAGAGACCTTCATCCAGCAGTGGATAGATAATGGTTGAATATGATGATGATGATATATATATATATATATATATTAAATTTTGTACATTGATTTTAAATTTCATAATAAGGACCTTGTAATCTGCCCTTGACATTTTGGGCGTTTTGCTAAGAAATAAACCATTACAAATTGCCACATTAAACTAGTTTAATTATGGAAAAGATTTTAAAGCATAACACATTTTGCAAATTCGCTTTTGGTTTCCAAATGAAGGCCCAAGGTTTCCGTGTTCTACATTTTAAACACTTGCAGATGATGGTTTAGGATGCAAAATATTCATACATTTCATATTCAGCTGACAAAGAACAGCTGCACCGCGTTGTATGCACACGTGTAGTGAAATTGACAGAAAATGGCGCTTAAAGCTATGATATCACGGCTTTAAGAATATATTTCGCTCCCTCTCTCCCACTATATAAAACACGTACAGGAGATCTAATTTACCAGAACTGGCATATATTTTTAATATTTCACACAGGGCCGTGCTTGGAAGGGGGAGCGAGCTGGGCAACCATCCAGTGCAGCTAAAATTTAGGGCCGCTAAAAAATGTGTAGTGCAAGTACCAAAAAATTAATTTATAGCAGCCCTTATATACTTTCGACAGAGTATTTGACCAGTTGACTTTTGTATGTGACGTCATACTTCTCATAACGTTCCGGCAGCTCGTAAATGGTGGTCAAAATAAACACACGTGTTATTAGTCAAATACGTTATAACCATGGTTCTTAATCTTTCTGAACACGCGACACATCGTTCTGCAGAGTCGGATATTGCGATACACCTGCACAATAGATGGCATCACTTTCGTCAGGGCTTTATTATCATCAAGAGCGATTAGGCGAGTTCCATAAATCATTGACTAGTAGTTATGTGTTTACTTTGTTCTGAGTTCGTTGTTTATTAAGTCGCAATATTTTGTGGCCGTGTTCTATATTTTTGTTCAATATGGGGAAGTTTTTATTTAAATGTCACAGATTGAACATCCAAAATGATGTTCGTTGTGAAAATACAAGTAGATTCATCGAGAGTTGCTACCGAGTGGCTCCAGGAACACTCTTCTGACTTTAGACACTTCCATTGGCCACCTAAATCGCCAGACATAAACATTATCGAGCATATCTGGGATGCCTTGCAACGTGCTGTTCAGAAGAGATCTCCACCACCTTGCACTCCTATGGATTTGTGGACTGCCCTGCAGGATTCCTGGTGTGAATTGTCTCCAGGATACCTTCAGACATTAGTCGAGTCCATGCCACGTCGTGTTGCGGCACTTCTTTAATTTAACCCAAGTTCGACTCCCAGCAGTGCAAAGAACGCTTACTCAGAGATCTCATAAAGATCGCACTGCTCACTGTAGTCCGGGGTTTGGTTCCCTAGGCCTTAAGAGGTTCGGATTCCTCGGAAAACAGTAGGTCCCGGCGCAGCATGACCACTGTAGTCTTTGAGCCGTAAAACCACAAACAAACAAACAAGCTAGCTTCTTCACCACTGATCATTCTTAAGTATTTATTTGAAAACGGTTTTCAGGCTGCTTTGCCAAACGTTGCGCTCGCTTCCAGAATTTTGCTGACGATCCATAACTGTAGCTTTAGCGGAACGTTCATTTTCTAAATTGAAACTTATCAAAACGTATTTGAGGTCGACTATGACTGATTCTTGTCTCAACGTTTTAGCTCTTATTTCAGTTAAAAATGACGTACTCTCTTCTATAGACTTTTCACTTTTGATAGATAATTTCGCTGCACAAAAACTAGAAAAAATTCTTTGCAAGTTGCAATAGTATAAGAGAAGTGGCTATATTCATTGAGTTAGATTTTCAGTAATTCGTTATAATTAGAGCCCGGATTATATGCAATTGCGTAGTTTATATGTGTACCATATTTTAATATATATGGCATAATTTAAAAATATAAAGAAATGTATCCTAATCTTTCTCTGCCGCTTCAACCCGTTTTGGCAAGGTGGGGAACATGGTTAAAGGCAGCTTCAGTGTACACTGAAATTTTCTACTGCATTAAAAATTTATTAATGCCTTAGATTGTACACATGCCCAGTGTCTATTAAAAGAGGGCTGTTGCCCCGGACCTCGTAATGTTGGAGGCCCTCAACTCGGTAACTCGATATATGTTAGACAATTTTATTTTAAATTTTGAAGGGCCTCTAAAATATTAGTTGCCCTGGTCCTCGCATTCTCTCTGAAAGGTTCTGTAGATGCCTCTGCTATTTTTGCTGCTAAAGAAATTCTTTCGAACAGTACGCTTCATAGGGAATTGTGCATGATTGAAATGCTTCGCTCATGGTTACCAAATAGCATAACAAAATTAGAAACGAAATTTTTTTTTCAAATATTGTCCAGTAACATCAGTAGATGTGGAAAGAATAACTCTGACCATAAAAATGCTATTAACTAATAGAAGACAAGGCTTAACTGTTCAGAACAGCGGTTCTTCAACTGTGGTCCGCAGAACTTCATTAGAGGGTCTGCCAGACTCTCCCAGTGTTTGCCAAAAGTTCGGAAAAAATATTAAGAAAAGAGCATTTGTTCTTTAATCCTAAGAATAAATTATGAGGAGGGACAAAAAAATCCTTCCTTAAATGGTGAAAATTAGTGATGAAACACTAGAAATAAATATGTATGATGCAAATTCCGGGCTTTAAACTTTGAGTTAATTCTTGGGGGTCCGCGAGGGTGAGTGATCTCTGAAGGGGGTCCGCTGTCTAGGAATGTCAAAGAACCGCTGGTTCAGAACATTAAACGGCATACTATGATATACTGTAATAAAAATTATGCTGCATAAAGCGTATCAAATATTAATACTCAGCTAGTTTAATTAAACTTTCGGTTTTAAGACGCGGGACGTCGTTTTTCAAGGCAGTGAAAAAAAAAATGTAAGTGCATATTTTTCATCTCAAGTGATTTTTTCCATTTTGAGCATATGTAAGCGCACATTTGATGGTTTTTAGTGCATATAACCCGAGCTCTAGTTATAGTAATTATAATAATAAATTATAATGATTTGTATTTTAATTAATTTTTATCTCCTATTTTTAATTTAACTTCATTATCTTTTATCTATACCTTTCGCGTTTGGACTAGTGAAGGACTTCTATTTTTTAATGCTAAACCCTGGTCAGCCGTTTTATCGATGTGTTACGTTAAAACGTTTTTGAAGGCCGCTGACACCGTAAGCACACGGTCGTTGGCAACGGCCATGGAAACCATGTACTAAAGTTATTCACCGGAAGTATGGCTTCACGTCCACACTGAGGGATTAAAAGTCGAGAAGGACAGATCAAGTATTGGCATCTTCTGCGGCCTTTTTTGCCCAACAGTTTTACCCTGCCAAATGAAGTGAACACTGAAAAAAGGGAGAACAACATTTAATTGTCGCAGTGTAATTGGTTATTAGCGACAGAAATGATTGTTTATCACAACATAAGGTCCCGAGTTCAATTCCGGGAATGCGCGTGCATTACATTTTTTTTTAACGACCAATACCACCTATTACTGTTCGTTCACGAGTAAAAGTCCGGTGGAACAGTTAGAAATAACGATAGGTGACGTCACAGGCGGCCTATTCACAGCCCCCTGGAAACCAGGGGCCTGCGGCCAATTCCATGACAGCAGCGGAAGACTCCGATTTCAGAACTCGATTTTGGCGCCAACAAACATTCACCAAAAGCCAGTTCTGAAATTGTAGTCCTCCTCTGTTGTAATGGATTAGCCCGTTACATCATCTCCCGTTATTTATAACTGTTCTATCGGACTTCTTTTCGTGAACGAACAGTAGCTCTAGAGTATAATTTAGGTGGTATTGGTTAGACCCTGTCAAACGAAACTTTTTGCCTCAAAAAGAAAGCAGAACATGCGTTAACTAAGAAAGACTCGAATATTGCAAAAATTCATTTGCCCATTAATTGATAATTAATTTAAGTGTAATTTTATATTAGTCAACATGCCATATCGAATACAGAAGTGTACTGATATTCTTTATAATTGTGCGTACTATTGATTATTAATACTTAGGTTAATGTATGAACTTCAAAAATAATTGGAAAGAGAGGTATTTACGAGTAAATTTATGGGAACCAGGCCCTTGTCTTACAGTTACCGAGCCGCGATCTCATAAAGATTAAGAACCACTGCTCTGTGCAAAATATATATAATTTTTTCCCCCGATTTCCCGGAAGATACGTTACTGTGTATGCAGGGCTATCCCCAAAGGGGTACGCGCTGTGTGTGTTGCGTACTTTCAAGAAATTTTGAAAAATACAGAGTACGCGGCGCGTGCTCTCAAGGTCTCACGGAAACTTTCGTATTTGCTGGTTTTTGGACAATTTTCAACGAACTTCAGTCTTTTTTTTTTTTTTCTAGTCATTTACAAACTTGAATGGAAACAAATGAGGAAATAGCTAAAAAAAACCCTGGACCCCACCCCACCCCCCAAGTCTCAAATTAATATCTTGCGTACTACCGGGAGAGGAATGGAAAACTGATGAGTGGCAACTGTCACCTCGAGTTTTGACAGTCGATAGCCCAGTCAAATGACAGTCAGCTCGGCGCTGTGAGGTCACCAAGTCCAGAGTTACCCCGCAATTTCAATACTCCTTAATTAAGACAGCACTGCATACTCTCAATAATTTTCTTCAGAACAGCCCTGTATTTATGTAATTGTATGTATGCGTGTATGTGGCAGGGGGAATTGGGAAGGGTGGCCGCCGGAGGCGGCGCTGTAATCCCAGTACGTTACTGTGTATGTAACACAACTGTAAAATTTGTCCAATTACCTGTAAAACTCTTTCATGATGTGTTTCACTAAGCTTACGTATGTATGTTCCTCATAACCTTGAGGCTTAGTTAAACGAGTTAGGGTGAAGAGCTTTATAAGTACCAGTTACGTTGGTCGCGATTGACAATCGAAGTGCAGAATGAATATGACATACTTTTCCCCCATCGTCGTAACAGCCAGCAGTGCCGGATTTATAAATGGGCAAGTTGGGCACTTGCCCAGGGCGTAAGAGGCTGAGGACTTTTTAAATTGATGTTACAGTTTTCCCCAAGAAGACGCCTTCCATTTTTTTTCCTAAATCTGAAATTCGAAAAACTGCGTGAGAAACAACCCCTGCGCCCAGGCCGGATCCAGGCAGGGAGCATGCACCCAAGATAATAAGTTTACATTAAAAATGATTATTTTCAAGCAAAAAATAAACTTATAAGTTACAATTCCAAGCTTTGCGCCCTCCCTAAAATTTTGTTCTCCATCCGTCCTTGCCCCCCCCCAAAAAAAAAATCGTCAAATAAATTAAATTTGTTTATAAAAATATCTCCTTTATTATATCCTATAATAATGTGCATAAGGCAGGCTAATCCTAAATGTCTCCTCTTCTCTATCCTCCTCGATTTTTCGTCGCATAGGAAGAGAGGGAATGATAGAATTTTATTTATTTCTGCTAGTACGGGGGCGGGGGACATCGATGTAACTAGCTTCGAAGTCTAGGCGGCTAACTTTTTTCTAGGTGGCGGCTGAACCGTATAATTCAATGCTTAGAAGAAATTTTCCATGGGCTTACCCCCTAGTTAATGCAATAGAGGGACGCAAAAAATCATTGTGCCCAGGGCGCCTCGGATCCTAAATCCGGTCCTGAAAGCTAGCATGAAAACTTCGTAACCTATCTATTGATATCTGTCTTAACTAAGTTACGAATTCCTAAATTAGTGCCTGTCCCGGAATCCCTTTTCGTAGGAGAATCTGTGTTATTACAGGTTGAAGGTCTGCTCCGAGGCTTATCTACGTATACAATAACGTGCTGTTCATCAGAAGTGGGTCGAGTTATTCGTTGAACGACTACACCCATCGTTTAACGACGATTTTGCCCGAGTAGAACGCGATTCCTGACGTATGAAATGGTGTGGCAAGACGCGTTCAATTCTTGAATGAAATAATTATTATGTCATCCCCAACTTCCTTTGCGCACGCGTGTGTATTTGCGTAGGATTTTTCTTTTCCCTTTTCTTTGGACGACTCTTTCTGGTTTTATTTTTATCATCGTTAATCGGACACATTTTCCTTCCGTCTACATCATTGATAGATTCAAAGAAAAACGACGCTTTCTGCGCCTGACAGGAAGTCAAAAACCGATAATACGTTCCAGTTTTACTGTGACAATAACACTTAATTCCAAATGCGGTCTTTGAAGCGACTGGACAACGTTTTGTGTGGGTGTAACTCCCATACGTTTCCCTAATTAGTCTTTGAAGGTTAAAATAACGACAGATCTCATTTCGAGAATCTCGGTCCCCGATTCAGTTTCCTTCCCTGAATCACCTTTCGTTGTGGTTTTGGACACTAATGGCCGCCGCACCGGCGTACTCGGGCAGGTCACAAAAGGAGGGGTTACAGGTTTAACAACTGCATTTATTCATATATACAAGAATAACGACAGATATTTTAAACTCATGTTTGTAAAAATTGCAACACCATGAAGGAATCACTTGATTGAGCTGAAACTTTCAGGAAATGCAAATTAGGGTATGCTATTCAAATGATTAGAATTTCAGAGTCATCGCGTATGCATGGGCTGAGCAGCGCCCTCTGAACTGCTGATGGATCCGTATAAATAGAGGGCTGTAGCGGGGCGTGTATGGGTATCTGCTATATTTCTGTTCAACCTAATCTGACAGTGGAGAGAAAGCTAGAGTTGACCGTATTGCCAACAACACCTGTTTGTCAAGTATGCATGCGAGCTTTCTCGTTTTCATACGTCACCGTCTTCGACCAATAACCCAATTTGGCAATTTCTTGCCATTTCTCAGGTTTTATTATTTTTTTTGTAGATAATTCTCACAAGTGAACTTTCCCAAAGGTTTAGGCCGTTTTCAACTAAAAATTAAAACATTATTCAAAATTTTTTGGGTTAAATTCAAAAATTTAAAATTCATAATACCAGTTTTATTTTGAAAAAAAAATGGATTTGGGCAGGAGGGGAAAGGGCAGTTATTGAAATATGAAAATTACCGGTGGGAATAGTCTTCTGTAAGATGCCTGCAATTGGAGTGGGGGTCATTAAAAGCAGACAATTGTAGATTGGGGGGTAAAAATGTGTAAAATTTTACGGACGTATTTTGTGGACGAATCCTAAGTGGAAGTTGTCTCTCCCTCTATAAGCTACGCCATAGAAAACGGCCCTAGGCATGCGTTGTGTATGTGGAGTAATAATGTTTATTGTTATTAATGCTATTTTTATTTTATGGCCCTGAAATGGGCCTTTATTTATTTTTATAATCAAAATTATTCTATCCCGCTAAGGTTATCGTCTGAATAATCTGAAGTGTCGGAGCCGCCAATTGCAAAAATTACAGGTTCGACAATATTTTCCGTAAGGGCATCCAATTCCCACATTTGAGTTTTAGTTTTCATCACGTGATCGACGTAACTCCCCCAAGCGTGCTGTGTGACTATATCGATGATAGGCGTGGAGTTATATGGGAGTTAACGACGTAGAGTATAATGGGAGTTAATTATAGAATTAACGACAGATATTTTAAACTCGTGTTTGTAAAAATTGCAACACCATGAAGTAGCATGTGATTAAGCTGAAAATTTCAGGAAATGCAAATTAAGGTATGCTAAATCAAACAACAATATTAATCAACGTTTATTGGCGTAGTGATACCAGATTTGATTTAATCTGTGTAGTGTTCGATTTATATAAATGGGGTACGCTGTTCAAATGATTAGAATCTCAGAGTCATCACGCATGCGTGGACTGAGCAGCGCCCTCTGAACTACTGATGGATCCGTATAAATAGAGGGCTGTAGCGGGGCGTGTATGGCTATCTGCTAGTGGTAAACGTTACATGAAACGTTACTATGCCTCTACGAAGAAAGAGGGCGACATTTCAAAATAACGGGAGCTGACGACACAAATGGTTTAGCCGATTACAGCAGATGGGGGGCCCACAGGAACTCGTTTTTAGAGAACGTTTGACTGTGCCAAAAACAAATTCTGAAATAAAGTCTCCCTCTGCTGTAATCGGCTAGGCCGTTTGTGACGTCAGCTCCCGTTATTTCTAACGGTACCATCGGACTACTTTTCGTGAACGGACAGTGGGTATTCAGTGGAAGTTTAAACCATAGGTATTTAATTCCTTTAAAAATCTAATTTGAAGCATATAGAATGAGATACATGGTTAAATTGCAAGCCTAACCCTGGTTCAAACAATCCTACTCTTGATTGCGGATAGAAGCTATTCGTTAAAATTAAATTAAAAAAAAAATAATAATAATAATAATTACCCTCCATTATTTATTTCGTCATTATATGGTTCCAGAACTATTATGTGAAAATATAGAAAGGTTTGTATATTCGAAAATTGAAGAAAAATGGTACTAAAAAGTTTTCTTTTTTTAAGAACATACGCGCGTGTGCATACATTTTAATTTCTAAAAATGGGTAGAGTGGCAGAATTTTTTTTTTTCCGCGTAGATTTTATCCGCAGGGTAGGGCGTATAATGAATTATGTGGTGAGAATGTTTTATAAGTGAATTGTCAAATAAAACTTTAATTTCATTAAAAACCATAGAGTATGTCATTTGGAATGGATTTCATGACTTAGGACCTCCGAATCACGACGCGAGAAGAAGTCTCTGTCCAAATTCAGGTCACTCCAAGTGGCCATAATTTCAGAGTGACCAGAATTTGAACTTGACTCATTTTCTGGTTGCCGCTAGATGTCGCGCCTGTACAGTTTCCCACGTCAGTAGGAAATTAAAAATGTTACAAAACTTTGAAGAAACTACACTGCTCCCTGTTAACCGAACACCATGACGGATAAATGAATGTCCTGTTAATCTGAAAACACGTTCAAAAGCCATTTTCAAAGTTGTAAATCATATAAATATAAGTGCTATTTTTTTGTTTGTTTTCCTCTTCCTTCCTTTTTTTTTTTTCACCGTTCAAGTGGATGGCGAAATTTTGACGTTTTAAGCCAGAGGTATTTTGTAAGGGCGGAAGGTTACAAGGCATAGCCTTCCCTCCACTGTCAGGTTAAGTTGAACAGGAGTATAGATATGAAAAGGCTGGAAAAAACCCGATTTAAACCCGGGTTTGTTGTTGTTTTTTTTGAAGGGAATTTTCAAAATTCCTTAAACAAAGGTTTCTGAATATTATGGGAATTTTGAAATGTGTAAAACGACTTTTGCGTTACTTATTAATTATTTTAAGGAATAAATATTGAACTCATCTTCATAATTAATCGATGACAATTTTTTGTATTTAATGCCTTAAAGTGATAACATTATTTAATTTGAACTTAGGAACATTTCTAATGGAATATAATTTATCACCTAATAATGATTTCTGTTGGAAGAGGGAAGGGTAAAAATATAGGTAAGAAAAGGTTTATTGAAATATTTCGGGTCTATTTTAAGTGCTTGTTAACTGGTGTTGTGCAAATAAACGTAAACACTATCAAAGTAGTTTTTTCCCATCGGAGTTTCCAATATGTCCAAAATTCCCTAGTTTATATATCCCACGTTTAAATATTCCCGTGTTTTTTACATCTCTACATCTAACCACTCTTCCTGGAAGTGGAACCCAACTCGGTTAGTCTGAAGTCCATAGCGCCCATACGCCCTCCTTCCACCCTCTTATTCTGGGCGCCAATTGTTTTCGGGACTCACATTTCAAACCTAACCTGGCGTCCAGGGTCCTCTCAAAGGGCGCATACCTTGGATTATCAGAGGGCGCGAGTCCTATCATCCATGAGGGCGCATCAGGCCGGCGCCCCAGTCCGCCCCTGCTGGCGTCTATCGGAGGTGGTACATTGTTTTGCAGGAACATCTTAAAAGCTATCCCTGATTAAATTGTAGTAAACCTTTTCAAATCACAATAACGTGTAAACCTCCCTTTACAACCTAGTGCAAGGTCTGTTCATTAGTAGTGATAAACGCTTCAGATAACCTTCGCCCTTTTCCGCGGCGAAGTAAACGTGTTTTGAAGTCCCTTTTCTCATCTCGTAATCGCCGCAAATAACGACGAACGGCCTCTGGGGAATCAAGAGGAGGCCAGTCCGATCAGTTTCTCTTCTGGTAAGTTTTGTCTGGCTTACCTTATCCTTGCCAGACGCGACCCATTTTCGCTCTTTAATAATGACCGTCTCGGGTTAGCGCCACCTAGTCTAGGTGTAGGACTAGGTGGCGCTGCTTAGGTTCCATCGGTTCTAGATCCCACTTTTCCCGTCGATCTGCAACGAGTTGTGTGGGAACGTGTCTCGTGGTATCGTGAGCGCGGTCAGTATTTCGTAGCCACCCTCCTTTTGAGCCACGACCACCTGTGGTTTTCGATTGAAGAATGGCCGTCTTGTTGGGTGGTCGCTGAAAAGGGGGATTGGGAAAGGGTAGTAGAATGTCTCGGCAAGATGAAACGTGGTGAAGTTGAGACTAGCCATCCATAACCTTAGAGACGAACCTATTTTGTTAGGTTGTGGGAGGGAGGGGGGGGGGGTGGATTACACCAGAAGCATCTCTCATTTGTTATCTATGCTAGGATTTCGTAAATCCCCCCAGTTGTCCCCCCCCCCGCCCCTTGGGCTTATGGTACCCCTTTGTATTTCATCAAGCACACCCTCTCCCCCTTCTTTATGGACCCATAGGTTTGTGCTGGGAATAACAAAATCTCAGCTCTATGTTTGTCATTTTTGGGCGGTATAACTTTTTCCTGGGGAGGTGGGGGGGATCCTATTGCTCTTTGAGATCTCCGGAATATCTATTTAAAAGTGCGCTTAGTCTCCAAGAGCCCCCCCCCCCCGTATTTATTTGAGGGGAGGTTGTCTATTGCATTGCACTGATGTCCTGATAATCATATAAACTGTACTTTGTGACAATGATAGAATTGAATTTATTTATTTGTAAGACCAAAGGGTAAGACACGGAGATGAATGAGGGAGGGAGGGCGCTTGTATATTGCAAGACGAACAAGGGCGTGCTGGTGCGCCCCCTCCGATAATCCAAGGCATGCGCCCTTTAAGAGGACCCAGTCCGCCTCTGAAGACGAACGTTCTGTCGTGTCAATAATAATAATTGGCGAATGGCAGAGAATGTACTTTTCTCTTTTGTGCATAGCCATTTTTTTCAACAGTAATACTTCACACGGACGCACGTTTAGGAATGGTGTTTTATCCAATTTGTATGCTAGGGTACCTGTTGATTTTTTTTTGTGTGTGTGTGTTTGGGTAGGAGGTGTAGGTGGGGAATAACCTTTGACACAGCCGCGCCATGTATTATTTTCTTTTAAAGTAATCGAAGTATTGAATGTTTTCGTTTTTCACCCCCCACACAGTGCTTTTATGTTAACTACCTCAAATTCTCCTTTGATTCAAATCATGTTTCTTAAATTCTTGTGTTCCCTGATATCCACTCTTCCCAACGGGGGTCGTCCCCAGTATAAAACCGCCCTTCTCTTTTCTTTGGTTTCAACGCTCCTTTCTGAAGGTCCGGGGATAGGGTGTACGGGCTCCTACTAGGCAGTTTAGCAGATCGCCCCCTCCAACAATTAGTTGTATTTGATAAGAAACCATGTTTCTTACATTGTCAGTTTCGCGCCGGGTACCTTGGTACCCCAAGCCCGGTGGCGCCGACTTCATGGGTTCGAGACACTTTTTGAACCCTCAATAATTTTGTTGTGGGTTCCTCGAACCCCTAATATTTTTGCTCGTGGGGAAAATACGCATACAGAAATAGATGCACAAAGTTTTTGGTCATCGATTCTTTAAGATTTTCATTATTTATATCCTGTTCCCTGAACCTTTCATTAAAGAAAATTCTTCATTTTGTCTGGGTTCATAGAAAATACAAAAGTCTGGCTCCATGTGCTGAGACGAGAACCTTTAGCGATTATAGTGATGAACATTGCTAGTAAGTTGAACCATCCTATATTTCGCCAGCTGTGGGATCCACCCCCTTTTTTTACTTCGTTATGCCTTCCAAGCACCCCTGCGCACCTGGGAAATCTAGCTTTTATTTCAGACAAGTTCTTTTTAAAGTGAAACGGAGGGAGTGGGGGCTGAACACGTCTGACAATTTTGGCAGTAATCCTAAAAAACCATAGGGGTGGGGGATGAGGGCATTTAGGTAAACCCCTTCCTCCCTAATTGTAGAAAGGTTTATACGACGCGACGTTCAAGCAATTTTGTGACCAGGACCACAGGCCACCCCTCAAAAAGCTACTGAAAACAAAATTTTAACTCAAAATCATTTGAAGAAAAAAAAGTTGGCATTTTTAAAATTAAAAGCACCTAAAAGTAAATTTTACATTTTTTTTTTTTTTTTTACTTTTATGAAGATACCTGAGTTGAAACAAAAGTACCTGTATGTTGTATATAATAACATGTTGCGCCTACGGAAGTAAAATAAATAATTATCTAGAGAAAAAATATTTTTCTATAATTAACTATAATTTTAACATTTCAGGTGTCTTATTGTACCAGATAATCTGATAATGAAATTTAAATTACACTTGAATCCTTCAAAAAAATGACCCGGTTATTCGATTTAAAAATTTTGGAACCCGTAATAATTTTTCAAGTCGGCGCCTGTGCCCAAGCCCCTGAGCATTCGCCTCCCCCCACGTCCCGGGCCCTGCCTTTCTGTATGAGCATAATAACGTGTTAAAGTATTGGAAAATATTCGATATACTTTAAAACGGTCACCTCTCAGATACGGTCAGATAAAAATCCACCAGCAAGAAACTTCCTTCTCAATACTACCTCCCTGTTTTACGACCAATTTTTTTTTAAGTCCGCTGAATGACCGCTAATGAGAGGGTTTTACTGTATCACTTTCGACTCGCGTGGGACTAAAATGGAACTTGAAAACCTCCAATTTAAACCAGTCACTGCTTTGGTCCTCAAAACTATTCCATGGAACTTCCATAGAATTCATGGATTCCACGGAATCTTAATTTCCATTTACGAACTGGTTTTTTTTCCGTTAAGAGTTCGTAAAGTCGAGATTTTGAAGTGGGGAGATTGAAACGTGTCCCGTCTGGTTTCTCGCCCTCAAGCTTCTCTCACAAGTTAAATTTTTATGCCAAAGAACACTTGCCTATTTTTTAAGTCTATGAATTTGTGGAAAGCCCCCCCCCTCTATAACGCCTTCAATTTCATAAACACAAACTGAAATCTTTACTCCTGCCTTAAACTAGTCACGGTTACGGTTAGCCAAAACGAAAGTTTAACTGCACGGGTTATTAATGCGGGCGCGGTACTTTTCTTTTCAAACTTGAAAATTGATATCACCGAACTTCACATGTGTTAGCTGACGTCATTTCTGTTGTATTTTGTAGTATGGTCAAGGTTTTGGATTCTCTTATTTGTTGTTTCTAAGAAACACCTAGCTTCTCGGTTTACGAGGGCAGATTTAACACTAAAAATAGCCCGTACTTCTCCCGCAATTCGAGCTAAGATGCTTCATTTTCGCCGTCGTCGTAAACATCGGTTTTAGAATTTTCATCCATTTGTCTTCTGTTTTTAGTTGGTGGTTTGTGGGAGAACGAACACTGTTTGGATTTTTATGGAGCAAGAGCGTTTGGGCTATAACTGCCACAACACAGTTTGTGTGTAGTAGGATAAGATGTCAAAAACAAAACACAAAACCTCCCATCCTTTTCTCATTCAATATGTCTAAAAATTGTGATTTAATTCAACGTTCTGGTTTTCATCAGTGAGTTACATTCCATCCTTTCCCTATTTAATGAGTGGTATGTAAGTCCTCAAGACAACAACCCTTCCAAAATATTTTATCATTCATATGGATATATTCCTGGCATCATAGTCCACAGTGGTTCTCAACTTTTTTTTTTTTGCTCAGGCACCACATTCCCAATATAATATAGCAGGTTGTCATTCCCCCTCTTGAGTTATATGTTTTTTTTAGTGTTTACCATGCTGAATAGAAATTTGTAATGTCATGTGAGATCATTAGGTTGTGCTTGATAGAAGTTTGGAAATAATATTCCCCACTTTGTTGTTGTGTGTTTGTCACGGAGAGTGGTACTTCAATTTGCTCTGAATAAGTGATTCCGCCTTAATCATGTTTTTCATTGTGATTGCTTCTGGTATTGATCTCAGTGACCTTGTGTAGCTAGAATTGTACTCCAGTTTCTTTATTAAATGATATATTTATCAATACTAGAAATTGGGTTTTTGTGAGTCCCAGGAAAGATATAACAGTGGCTTGCTTTATGACAAAAATAAATATGCAACTACAATGTTTTTTTTGCTTTCTGCTTCTATCCGTTGTATGCAGATTTTATTGTACGGTCACATTATAGCGCATCAATGGGTTAAATTGATCTGTATTTTAATGAATCAATGACAGCAACGGTTCCCAATCAGGGGTACCTGAAAATATTATTGATAAACCAGTCTGTGAAAGTTCTTAATTTTATTAAAGACGATTCAGCAAGCTCTCAGGTCGTAGACGTAATCTGGTGGGGGCTAGGGAGGCACTTGCCCCCCAGTTCTTTTAGAAAAGAGGCAAAATCATACTTTTTCCCATACAAATTTAGGGATTTTTTTTTCTGCCCCGTAATTTTATGCTATATTTAATCTCTAAGTTACGTCTATGTGCGGGATTATTCAAACGTTTGTGTGAGGAGATGGATTACCATCACATACACTAGTCATAGCAACAATGGTATTGGCTCAACATTTATAGCTACTAATAGTGACTCTGCGGTTTTACATAATTATGGAGTTTATCGAATCAGGTTTGAATTTTAGTTACAATCAAACTTGGTTATAACGATATTCAAGATAGTTTTGAGTTGTTAAAATTAGGACAATATTTATTGTGACGAAATTTTGGTGCTGCTAAAGAATTATATAGAAGTAATCCATGAAACGGACTTGGGAGAATTTCGACGTATTAGCCAAGTTGCCTTTATAATTAAATTTGACTATATTAGGTTGTGTTATAAATGTACCTTCTTTTACCATGTTTGGCGCAGTATAGCCCAGATGCTCTTGCGCCATAAAAAAGCCAAACAAACAAACAATAAATGTACCATTATTCATTGGTCACATTAGGCTATATTTTAGATAACTCCTTGCAATTTAGATATACGAAAATTGGAAAAAAAAACCCAAAACATGTTTGATATGGGGAAAACCCCACAATTGATAAGGCTTAATAAATGAAGTTGTTTTTAAACATTTTATATTTAAAGGGCTGTTTAAACATCAAGAAAAGCATTTAAAAGATAAACTCAGATTGATTTTGTTGTCCTTGTGTTATAAAACATGCATTATTATTATTTTTTTTTTTGGCAATATTTGGTATGGTTTCTGTTTTCAGTCACCTCACAAAGACTACGACTTGGGATGATCCTCGGAAAAAGTTGAGCGCTGGATCTCTTTCGAGCACTTCAAGTGCAGGCCCAACATCACCTGTACTCAGCCTTCAGAACATTGGACCGCTACCTGATGGCTGGGAGCAAGCGACAACTGCTGAAGGCGAAATCTATTTCATCAATCATAAAACTCGTACCACGAGCTGGTACGATCCCAGAATACGTAAGTCTATTTTTATAATCTTAAAAAATAATAGCTTATGCTCTCTTAAAATGCTACCAGGCGAATAAGAGGACACTGGAATGGCAACTCATAACTTCACACACCACGACTCCCATGTTAGAATCCCAGATTAGAAAATTAAGGAAAATCCCAGATTAGAAAATTAAAATCATTATTTATGATAATAAATTGATACACACGTTTTTAAGCTCATACTAGAGCTGTTTTAGGCACAGGGAAAAGCGACATCGTCCCCGTCCTAGAGTCAAACTTTAGTCTCTCTGTTGAGCTCAGAGTGCCTTAACTGCAAGACCAACGAGGACAGGAATAACGCTTCCTTTCTCTCTATATTAAGTTGTAAGATATTATTATGATTTAGCAGGTAAGGCACTCCAGGCTCAATGGAAGGACCCTTCTAAGGGGTATATTGTATTCCAACGGTATTAGGGAACCCAAGGTAGCTGACGTGACCACTTAATTTTCTGTTTTGGTCGTTAAAAATTTTATTATATAAAAATTTATTTCGTTATATAGAAACACTTTCATATGTAATGACCATGTGGATTTGCCAAAACTTCACTATATGGAGAATTTCGCTATACGGAAGTACGTTATATGGAGGTTCTACTATGTGTGTGTATGTAATATATATACATAACCGGAGTTGTGGCCCCCTTAACAAATTTCTAAAACTGTCCTTGTAATGAAAACAGCTAAAGTAAATACATGTAATGAGTTTGCCACAATTGGAAAGCGTTCATTTTATTTTATATTTTACCTAAAGATTAAGAAAAATATCCTTATTAACTAAAAAATATTATTTTTTTACTTATAAATTTTATGGAAAATAAACGACGACAAAAGAGGCCCCCTTTTTCCTGCCCTCCCCCGCCTTCCGGGGGTTATCAGTATGCCACTGGATGAATCCCATGCTCAAAGGTCAATGGACCCATCTGCATACCTTCAGCCAATCATAAACACCCTTGTCTTTGCGTCATTTACCCAGACGGTTGTAGATATGGCGGTAATAAACTACACATAGTAGAATGTGTCCTCTTACCCTTCAGTTTTGCGTAATACTCACTATTTTTTTTTTATCAGATCAAGTTATTTGAAATCTTTCAACTACCAAAGAATATCTTTTTGTATTTTCCTTGCTAAAACCACATCCGAAATACTGCTTCTTGTTCCGAAAAGTAGAAAAGTACAAATTGTAGTTAAGTTGCATTGTTCGTACATAACCTTTTTTTTTTCTTCCTTCCAGCAATTCATTTGCAACAGCCACCCCTTGTTCCTATCTCTAGCCATGGAATTAGCACACAACAGATTATGCCAGTGCCACAAATGCCAATTCAGGTAAGTTATTAAGGATTCATGCCAGTGGTGGTTCTGGACCAGCGGTCGCCAATTGATGGTCCGTGAGAGAATTTTGGTCGTCCGCAGAAAAATCTGGACATTATGTGCATTTTAATGATTTATTAATAATAAAACAAAAATAATATTCTAAGAAATTCTCATATTCTGAATGCAATTTCCACCTTTATATTGCAGTAAATTCACGGAATATGGTCTGCGGGATTTAAAATTACCGGACCAAGCAGGTCCATGAAGCACTGTTACATGCATAGTTGTTCTTAAAAAGGGAGGGCGAGGTCACAAATTCCTGCTTAAGTAGCCAGTGGAGCCATTTAAATTTGTTCTATAATTAAAAATTAAAATCAGGTTATATTTGGGTCATGGCCCTCCGGCCATAGCCTAGAACCATCACTGATTCATGTTATCCACTCATAATCTGTGAAATCTTAGGGTGTAGTCACTTTGCTATTGTAGATTCGGTAATTTCTGTCAATAACGTTATTCTAATCAGTATTGTTTTTTTTTGTTTTTTTTTGTGGTTTTACAATTCAAGGACATTGGTCATGCTGCGCTGGGACCTACTGTTTTCCGAGGAATCCGAACCCCTTAAGGCCTAGGGAACCAAACCCCGGACTACAATGAGCAGTGCGATCTTTACGAGATCTCTTAGTAAGCATGCTTTTGCACTGTTAGGAATTGAACCCGAGTTAACGGTGAACGAGACGAACATGTTACCGCACTGTGCCACTATAGGGCTCTAATTAATAACTTTTTGTAAAACAAGAATATTGGCAAATGTATTTGCAGTATTTCACAAAACCTTCTCAGTAGAGAACTCTGTCTGCCCCTAATCGGGAGCACACTGTTACCCAATCAACAGCCAATCTGACAACATTCTACGTAACCAACATAACATGGTCCCTTATAGCACAAACCTGCACCTTCGAGGAACTCATTTCCAGCATTGAGTTGGATCTCAGTGCATAGTAGATTGTGTTCAGTGGTGGGTGAAAAGGGACTCCAGCTCTTTGGATATGAAGAGACACACCTTTTCTCATCTATTGTTAAATCACATTTTGTGTGTGTGTGGGGGGGGGTCACTCACAAAATTTTTGGATTGCTACACCCCTCATTGTGGCATTCATGGATATGCATGATAGATTAAGGTAGGTATTTTCTACTATATATATTATGTCGTAGAAATCTTGTTAAACTCACTTTTTGTTGCTGTTTAATGGTTATAATGAAATGTAATATAGTAGGAGCTATTTAATCCGGCACGTTCGGGACCACGGCCGTGCCGGATTATCGAACGTCAATATGGTTTTAACGGGAATACCAAAGAAAAATTAATACAGTACAGTGATATTTAAAACAAGTTGCAATAAACTGTTCTATGGCAGGAAAAATTACACATAAGCGTTATTATTTAAAACAGTCTCTGATATCATATCACATTGCCTCTGTGATTTGGTTCTTTCCTTCAAAAGATTGTTATACGTTTAAAGATTAAAATACGGATTATACACAACTTTATGAGTTCTGAAGAGTTATAGCTTTTATTGGATTCGGCAAATTTTATAAATGTATTTAATGATTCAGAAGCCTGTTTCCACGAGATTTTATCTTCGTCTGCCTTGTCTCCTTCTTTATCTGACCTGGCGATTTAGGTTAACAAGTGTCCAAACCTACCGCAAAAAAAACCTGAGTGTAAGCAACTCGATCGGCGCCAGATTATAGAATGTGCCAAACTAAAGAATGCTGGATTAAAGAGCTTCCACTGTAATTCGCCATGGCCTCTGCATCATGCTTCGAAGTTAACATTATTCTAATTTCCCATCACTGTTCAGTAGTTTGTGAGGGAGAAGAACAGCTTAAGGAAGTC
>QLNU02015360.1:59997122-60015276 GCA_006491805.2 Dysdera silvatica
CTTTCAGGATAAAACAAACTATTCTTAATACGAACAGATTTTCTGTTTCCTTGGCTGCTCGTCTTAACGAGGTTCGACTGTACTACAAATAGCTAAATTAAAATAAGAATATGAAACTTCCGAACGTTGAATGTAAAAAATTAATCGATTTTTCAAATGATATATAACATAATAATCAAATATATATATATATATATATATATATATATATATATATATATATGGCCTGCAAAAGGGTTGCTGGTATCTAACTGGAAGGAGACCCACACGCTGAACGTATGTGACGATGTGTGGAACCGGCCAGGCCAGTAACCTAGTGTCCTACCCCGCCTTCAAGTGGTGCAGGCTGAGCTTTCTATTTATGTGGCAAATTAATATTTGCTGCACGGATAGAAAGGCGGAAGGGGAGGGCTAATTCACCAACCCGTCTAGCCAGCGTGGTGAAATTATGGCTAATTCCTCCATTATGTTGACACACCAGAAACCATGGCCCCTAGTCTCCAGGTGCTGGAGTGCTCCTGATCAAGGCAGCGGTCAGTGTGGCATGAAAGCAGGGGGTGCTAAGAATCACTGGAATGGCCCAGGCTGCCGTTTGTTATTGACCTTGGCAACGTATAATGGACGATCCCTTGCTTCTGAAGCAAAACTTCAGGAATTGGAAGAGGAACTAGACAAGATCAAATGGGACATTGTAGGACTCAGTGAAGTTAGAAGAAAAGGTGAAGAGTTGGTGGAACTTAAAAGTGGACATTTGTTTTATTATAGAGGAACGGAAACTGGAAGAACAAGTGGTGTTGGCTTCTTAATCAACAAAAGAATTAAAGACTGTCTTCTGGAAGTTGAAAGTACATCAGATCGAGCAGCGAGGCTTGTTGTTCAACTAACCCAGCGATACCAACTTCAAATAGTACAGGTATATGCACCAACATCAAGCCATACCGACGAAGAGGTTGAAGAATTTTATGAAGAAATCAAACAGCTACATACCAAGGGGAAACAACATATCAAGCTCATCATGGGAGATTTTAATGCAAGAATTGGACAACAGGAACAAGGAGAGACATCGGTTGGTAAATACGGATATGGGGAAAGGAATGAACGTGGCGATCAACTCATCGAATTTGCAGAAGCTGAAAACCTTAGCATCATGAATTCATTTTTTAAGAAGAAACCGCAAAGAAAATGGACATGGAAACACCCAAATGGGGGAACTAGTGAAATTGACTATATCCTGGCAAACAAGAAATCAATTATTGAAGATTGCAGTGTACTGAACAGATTTAATACTGGAAGTGATCATCGAATGGTGAGATGTAAAGTGCACTTAAATACTAAATTAGAACGACAGAAGCTCATTAGGAAACAAGTATGTAAGAGGGTGGATTTAAAGAAATTAAAAGAAAATACCGAGGCATTCAAGTTGGAATTAAAAAATCGCTTTTCTGCACTGGAAGGACTTATTGAAGAAGTTGACATCTCAGAAGCAAATGAAAACATTGTTAAGACAATAATTGAAACTGCTGGGGAAATTGGTGGTGTAATATGTAAAAAGCAGAATAGCAAATTATCTGAGAAGACGAAACAACTCATGAAAAGGCGAAGACTTATGAAGGTGGACAATCAAAATACCAGTCGCAAGATCGAGTATGTAGAACTTTGCAAAACTTTGCGCAAAAACATGAAAGAAGATATAAGAAAATTCAATTGTGAGTTAGTAAGGAAGGCCATTGAAAGCAACAAGAGCCTTAGGGTTGTTAAAGGGAGTTTGTCTATTGGGAAGAAACACATCATTGCATTAAAAGGAGAGGATGGCACTGTAACAAGAAATAGGGAAGAAATACTTAGAAGAGTTGAAGAATTCTACAGAAAGCTGTATGAGGGAAACAGTGGATTAAACGAAGACTCTGAGATAGTCGAAGGAACAGCTCCTAAAATCTTAAAAGAAGAAGTAGCATTTGCAATAAAAAGTATGAAGAAAGGAAGATCCCCTGGCGATGATGGCATTACATTAGATATCTTAAAAGAAGCTGGAGAACATGTAGAAGACATACTCGCAAAATTCTTTACCAAATGCCTCAACAGTGGTAACATACCAAACCAATGGGATTCTGCAACAGTAATTCTTTTGCATAAAAAAGGTGATAAAGAGGATTTGAAAAATTACCGACCAATTAGCTTGTTACCTGCTATTTATAAAATCTTCACAAAAGTGCTAACACATCGCCTGCAGAAAAAATTAGATGCAGCTCAACCAAGAGAACAAGCTGGATTTCGAAGTGGATTCAGTACAGTGGACCATATTCAAGTATTAAGAGAATTAATTGAAAGAACACATGAATATGAACTTCCATTGTGTGTGGCATTTATTGACTATGAGAAGGCCTTTGACTCTATTAAAACATCAGCAGTCATCAACTCTTTAAGATCAACAGACATCGAGGATGTGTACATTGACATGGTGAAACGTGTGTATAAAAATGCAAGTGCAAAATTTCGGTTACATAAAGATACCAAAACTATCAAAATTGGTAAAGGTGTGAGGCAGGGAGATACCATTTCTCCAAAACTTTTTACTTCAGCTTTACAGATGATTTTTCAGCAGATAAATTGGAATGACAAGGGAATAAAAATAAATGGTGAATATTTAAATCATTTGCGGTTTGCTGATGACATTGTTATTTTTTCAACGAACCCATTAGAACTCCAAGACATGGTACAGGAGCTCTCAACTAGAAGTAAAGAAGTTGGACTCAAGATGAACCTACAAAAAACTAAGATCATGTTCAATAATTTCGTAGAGGAAACAAAAATACAAGTTGACAACATTGAGCTAGAAATTGCTGATTCATATATTTACCTTGGCCAGCTGATTTCAATGGATGGCAACATTATGAAAGAACTCAACAGACGTATTAAACTTGGCTGGAGTGCATTTGGAAGAAACAGTTTTATCCTGAAGGGGAAATTGCCTTTGTGTCTAAAAAGAAAGGTCTTCAACCAGTGTGTATTGCCAGTCCTCTCTTATGGATCAGAGACATGGAGTCTAACAGTCGGAGCAATACGAAAGTTACAGACAACCCAAAGGAGCATGGAGAGGTGCATGCTTTCTGTAGTTTCCCCCGTGGATCCGCCTGATATACACATATGTACACACACATATACCTTAAAGAAAATCTCCATAATTTGGGGCCCCAGGTCCCCCTCCTCACTCCCATAATTTTAAAACTCTACGCTAATAGTGATTGCAAGAGCCTTGTATAATTGTATTTTCACCAGAAGTGTGAAGCCTTATTAAATGGTTTATAACAGGGGTGGGAACCTGCGGCCTTAAAGCTGCATGTGACCTTTTGAACCTTAAGTGTGGTTTTTTGTATGAATCCGAGTTTTGAATACTAAATCGTTTTATTTTTCGGTGTAATCGGTATAAATTTTATTTTTATTAATATGATTTTGTCCATCTTATTTTTTATTTATTTACTTTATTATTATTAACTTAACATATTTAAAATACAAAAGATAAAAGTAATATAGCAAGGACAATCCGAAATTTCTATATTTAGAGTAAAGGTATGAGAAATTTACATAGTCTGTTTTCCCAAAAACACGTTTAATTGCATATTACTAAACAAATATATTGATAGCAAAGAACACCTCAGATTATATGTATGCATTAATTAAGGTATTAACTGTTTTGTAAGTAGTCTGATATCTTCGTATATGTCCGACATATATATAAAAAATATACACCTATCTTTATATATGTCCAGTATCTACCATTTGTATTGGTTTCTTTCTTAAGACTGAATTACATTAAAATGAGAATATGAACATTTTTACTGAAAGCACTGAACGAGTATCTACTAAAATAATAATAGTAAGTACAATGGGTCATTTCGGTTCAACGGGGTTCGACTAAATGATGTACGGCTATATTGAATCAGTGGTGTAGGTAAGGAGCCCAGGCAGGGCCGGATTTAGGGTACGATGCGCCCTAGGCAAAACTTTTTTGGTGCCCCCTCCATTGACATAACTAGAGGGCTAAATCCCCTAAAAATTAGTTCTGAACATTAAGCTATACGGTTTAACCCCCCTAGACTTCCAAGCTAGTTACGCCCGTGGCCCGCTTCCTCCGTACTGGCAGATCCGCGAATGTTGGAGATCTTGGTGGAATGAAATTCCAATTGATATTTTCTGAGGTTAAGTAGTGAGCTAAATTTTCAGAGGGTTTACTCATCAAATTATGTAGCCTTTTTAATTCAGAGTTAGCACCTACGAAATTCTTAGCATTATCTGTTAATATAGACGAGCATTTTCCACGTCTTGCAAAAACACGTTTAAGTGTTGCAATCAGAGCATTTGAGGTCAGATCAGTGACTACTTCTAAATGAATGGCCGTGGTAGCTAAGCATATAAATATGGCAACATACACTTTTTGAAATATTCCCTTTCGTTGGCCTTTATATCTAATTAGAAATGGCCCACAGAAATCAATTCCGCAATTGTAAAATGGGGGGTTTTGATTAACTCTCTCGGATGGAAGATTACCTAATAATTGTTCAGCAGTTTTGGGATTATTTTTAAAGCAAACAATGCATTCGTGAACGATTTTTCTAGCCAGATTTCTTCCCCCTAAAGGCCAAAATTCCTGTCTCACACAATGTAATAATGATTGGGGACCGATATGTATGTTTTTCTTATGGAAATATTCCATTACAATTTTTGTTAATTTATGCTTAGCAGGCAGTAACTTCGGATGTTTTTGATTTAGATTTAAACCTGAATTTTGTAATCGACCACCTACTCGAAGAATGTTATCTTTGTCTAAGAAAGGGCAAAGATTTCTTACCTGACTTTTCTTTAAATGATCACCCTTGCTTAATATTGAAATTTCCTTTACAAATTCCGCTTCTTGGACAAGTTTTACTAGGGTTTTCGATGACTTACATACTTCTGAGTGGGTTAATGGGTCAGTACATGGCTCCTTGGGATTCTTCAAATTATGTAAAAATCTGAAAACATAACTTAAAATGCGACAAAGTTTAGTAAAATCATTATTAATGACTTTTTAAATATTAGCAAAGTTATTGTTCTCGTGTACACTTAACACTAAATCGCTACATGATTTCTTGAGTTCAATTTTGAAGTCATCATTGCCTAAGCAAGGAATTTCCATTGGATCTGGAATGTCCGAAATCAAGAAAGTGGGACCAGTCCACTATAATGAGTTGGATTGAAGCTCATTAGCTGCTGTTCCTCGTGAAATAATGTCAGCTGGATTATCACGTGTAGAAACGTGCTTCCACTTATAGTCTTTACATAGAGTCTGAATTTCTGAAACTCTATTTGCCACAAATGTTTTAAGTTTGTCAGGAGGTGTGTTGATCCAGGCCAATGTAATGGTAGAATCTGTCCACATGTATATGTGGGTGAATTGTAGCTGAAGGATAGGTATTACCCTTGACACAAGTCGTGAGAGAAGTAATGCTGCAAATAATTCCAAACGAGGAATTGTCAATTGCTTTATGGGCGCTACCTTGGATTTGCTGCACAACAGTGAGGTCTGAACAGCTCCTTGGTCACTGGTTGAGCGCAGGTAGATGACAGCACCGAAGGCCCGTTCTGAAGCATCGCAGAAGCCATGAAGCTCAATTTTGATGGCATTGGCAACAACAACATGTCTAGGTATTTGTAATTTGTTTATCTCGGAAAGTTGTTTCAGGAAGTTGATCCAGTCTTTAGTTTCCTTTGGCGGGATTGGATCCGACCAATTTAGTTTAAGTGTCCAGAGTCCTTTGTAAGAAGATTTTAGCTCTAGATATCACGGGTCCGATGAGACCTAATGGATCGAACAGTCTTGCTATTGTAGACAGGACGTCCCGTTTTGTGAAGCTATCCTAGAGGTTTGTAGCTACCTTGAAAGTGAAGTAATCTGACTGAGGTCGCCAGAGCATTCCTAGAGTTTTCACTGTATCGTGCTGCGAATCAAATGCGTATTCCAAATTGGGGTTGTCTTGGAATAGCTGTGGATGATTTGACACCCATTTGTATAGTTCCATTCCTCCTCGTTTCAATAGCTGAATAAGTTGAAGCTGTAACTGTTTTATTTCTTCTAGGGTCGCTGCACCTTACAGTATATCATCCATATATACGTCGTTGCAAGTCACATCAGCTGCATTGCGAAAGTCTTTACATTCATCTTCCGCTAACGCCCTTAATGTTCTTGTAGCCAGGAACGGTGCACAAGACGTTCCATATGTCACTGTTTTCAGTCTATAAATCTCAATTGGGGCAAAACGACTTGACTTCCATAGAATTCTTTGTAAGTCTCTATCGGAAGGATCGACAAGTATTTGTCTATACATTTTAGTGATGTCTGCACTAAATGCAAATAAATGCTTTCGAAAACGCATCACAATTGAAAAAAGATCCTGTTGTATAGTACCTCCGTTTAACAATATGGAGTTAAGTGAAATACCACTGCTTGATTTTGCAGAGGCATCGAAGACCACTCTCAGAGGAGTAGACGCACTATCGGGGCGAAAACTGCATGGTGTGGAATATAATATTCAGTTTGGTTGTGAGAACATTTATTGTCCTCAATTTTCTCCATATGATGAAGTGTCGAATATTCATTCATAAATTCCTTATACAAGTTAGCCATGTCCTTGTGTTCATCTAATCTTTTCCAAAGAAGATTTAATCGCTTTTCTGTGTTTTCCCTAGAATATCCTAATTTAGATCGCGCATTATCCTTTATCGGTAACTTTACAATGTACCTCCCGGTTTCATCTCTTGTGTGAGTTTGAACAAAATGTTCTTCACAAAATTGTTGTTGTACACTTTTAGTATTTTTTAAACTTTCATTATTATCACTGGGAAAAGATTCCAATTCGAAAAATTTCTTTACCGTAATGTCTAGGTTATCCTGTTCTGAAATAAAGCCAGAAAATGAATTTTGGCAAAATTGAGTTAAACTTCCTGTGACTAAATAACCAAACACTGTATTTTGTAGCAGTAATGACTCGTTTTCAATTCGAAGCCTTTCGGGCTTCAATAATTCGAAGAATAACTAGCAACCTATTAATAGGTGGACTTTGCCTGGAACACAAAATGTGGGATCCGCTAATTTAATTTCGCTGGGTAATTTAACTTGCGAGATACCTAATTTGTGATTTGGAATAAAATCTGTGATTTTTGGCAACACTAAGCAGGTCAGTGACCTCAAAAAATCACCTTCTTCGTTAGAAATTATCGCAGTAACTTTGTTTTTAATAAAATGTTCACCGCCATTAATTCCTGTAATAGACGTATTTACACGTTCCCTTTTTAAACCCAAAACATTGACAGCTTCAGTTGTTAAACAATTAACAGAACTCCCGCTATCTAATATAGCTCGAAGCTTTATGGATTGACCAGAAGTGTTCTGCGTCGTAACTATTGCTGTACAAAACAAGCCTGATATTTGTCCTTGAACGGTGCTGATAAGAGACGATTTTGAATTCTGCTGTCTAGACAGTGAAGAAACGAAACTATAAACGCCGCTTGGAAGTTCAGAGTCCACTTGTTGGTTAACTATTTCTGTCTGCTGGACTTCCTGCTCGCGGTGGATTAGTGTGTTATGCTTTTTATTACATATCCTACATGAGAAGTATGAAGTGCAAGGCAAACTGTGCGCCTTTAAACAATTTCTGCACAGTTTGAATGTTTTTATGGTATCCAGCCTTTGAGGCATAGACATATTTAAAAATTTTGAACTCTTGTATAAATTGTGAAATTCTTTACATAAGATGCATGCCTTAATGGAATTTTTACAAATGTTTTTATTTGAACTTACAAACAATTTTTTAGGTTTAGTCATAGTATTGTGAAACCACTTTGATGGTTTGGAAGGCGAACATTTTTTTAAATTTTCTAAAACCATTGACCTATTATCAAGAAATTCTATTAACTCGGTCAAAGAAGGAATTTTCTTGGAATTTAACGATAATTCGTACGTTCTCCTGCTTTCTTTATCAAGTTTTTGCAGGATAATATTAACAAGCATTGCTTCGGTAAGCTCGTTACACTCCAATTTCAAAACCTTTAAGGCTCTTAAACTTTTTTACGGTATCTGTGAGGTTTCTTAAACATTTTGATGATTCGTGCGAAATTGTCTCTAATTTTAATATTGCCTGTATATGTGTATCAACAACTGCCCATTTATTTTCATATCTCTGCTCAAGGGCATGAAACAGCGACTCAAAATCGTCTTCGCTCGTTTCAACGTTTTTAGCATCACCGCACAAAGCTGATTTTAAATAAAATAACTTCTGCGTGGTTGATAATTTATCATTTTCAGCAATTATTTTTACAAATTGATTTTTAAAATTAGAGAATTATTAGATTTTATCGTAAAAAATCGGTAATGGAATATTCGGTAATTTAGATTATAAATTTAAACTAGCATTATCTTACTTAGTATTTTTTTAATAGTTAACTGCTTTAGAATTTAACGTTGATAGAATATATTTAAGTCTTACTTCAAGATTTTCCCGTTGGTCTTCCAATTCCGATAACTCGGCTTCCATATCCACGATGTCTTCGCCTTTTTCCAGAGTTGCCTCGTAGTCTGTAAACAGTCGATTTATTTCCTCCTTCGCATCTTGAAGGTTATCCAGTTTTTGTGTGAGGTGTATCACTGAATCTTCTTTTCCACAAATTCTTCTAAGAAGCTTTTAGTTTTGGTTAGTTTCGCTTTGACGCGACCGCGTGCTCGATTTAAGGACTTGAACTTTGCATCCATGATGATTGCTACTCGGACTCGACACGGACCACTATATGGTGGCGCTGAATAAAGTATTCATGACGACGGACCAGAATATAATAAAATTATATATGTTTATTTCTAATTTTCTCCGCTTTACTGGGAGAATGATGTTGGCTGATGGAATTAGCGCTTTAAAGAATTGCAATGCGGTCGACGCAGTCGGCGCCTGAATTACAACTGGTTTATACAACAATTTTCCGCAAGGTGGCGGTACAAAGCATGAAAATGGTAGAACTGTTTTATAAGACTTAACACATTCAATTGATTTAAATTAATAAATATGGAGTAATCAGTTATCATTAATAAATAGATTAATTAAAATTAATAAATATAGATCAATTGATTGCAGAGAACAGATAAAATTTTCGGAATCGGACATTTCAAGCTTAGCCTCTTCCAAAATCAAATGCTGCGTACGCCACTGTATGTGACTATGGTATAACTCTTTATAATATATGGAATGTGGCTCTCATTGATCTCATGCGTGCTCATCCAAGGGCGGACACAGGGAGGGAGGGTCACAGCTATCATAGCCCCCCCAATATGTGTTTTTCACTGTAAAAAATTCAAACTTTCATGATAAATGAAGGGTGTTATTCCAAGACCATGGCAAATTCTCTCCTTGACCCCGTACAAGTCTGTGTCGCCCTTGTGCCCATCCCTGTTATAAACTATAAATAATGTTAAAATGTTGGTACGTAATAATAAATTTCGCACATGGCATTATTAGTGCGTATATGTACTTTTATGTTAGCATCTTTCTATTTTATGAAAGCATACACGCTAATACAATAAAAAACAAATAAATTAGTGCAGCAACTTTGTCTACTAATAAAAAATCTTTCCTTTTCGTAACCGTTTTAAGAGTTAAGAACGACTGTAGGATTAACGATGCATGCTTATGAAGTCGTCATAGAACGCAATGCGCATTTGTTTATCGTTGGCGTTTTGGTGTTAAAAGGAATGGGCGCCTACATTTTGTTTTCTTTCAAAAGCAGAGATGGTGTGCCTTGTTAATGCACAGAGGAAGGAAACTGAAGCAGGTCAAAGGTATTCAAGAATTTTGATGTAATAGCAGAGTGGTCGTTATAAGCGGGTTCGCGACTGTACATACTCAATCTTAATGTGGCTTTTTAATTTTTTTTTTCAGTATCCCGCCATTTTGTCATAAGAAATATAAAACGAGTAAAATTTGTCACTGGTCTGAATGCCAAAAGAAAGAAAGGAAAATAGAAAGAAAAATAAGTAAAGTAGAAAAGTAAATGGAAAATAAGGATTCTAAAAGTAACGAAAGGAGGAAATGGGTTAGAAAAACTTAACGAAAATGAAGAAAGGGAAATAAATAAAAAGAAACCTAAATAATACCTAAATAAAAGGAAACCTAGAAAAAAATCAGCAAAACTTGCTAGCGGCATGAGAAAAAGATTTTGCAACGTTTCCAAAACTACTGTGGTCTTATCAAGCGCAGTGGGGATAATCCCCCCCGTTGTGGTTAGTTCCGATCAGTCATTGTATTCTTTTGTAAGAATTATGTCTATCGATCAGGGCTCCCAGCAAAATGGAATTTTCAGGAAATTTGAAATCGTCCCTAAAATTCGGGGAAGAATGAAATTATTTGGTGAAACCTGGAAAAGTCAGGGAAAAACGAATTTTTTGGGTCAAACCTGGAAAAGTAAGGAAAAAATGAAAATTTTTGGTGAAGTCAGGGGAAAAATGAAAATTTTTAGTGAAATCTGAAAAAGTCAGAGAAACCCCCCCCTGAATAGCTAAATTTCACGCGCACATGAGGCTGTTTTCCCCGAAACTGAAGTTCAGTTCAAAGTTTGTTTGCGATCAGTCAAGGAGTTTTGTCCGAAAAGTCGGGGGTGGAGGGAATCTGGAAAAAGCAGGGTATTTTTTCTCCACGGAGAGTGGGTACCTTGATCGATGTAATTCACATGACATCTATATGTCTATAATCTATATCATTATGATGATTAATCTTATTAATTTGTATTAAATAAGATTTGGTATTTTTTTGTTAAGCCTCAAACAAATTTCTGGCTCCTAAAACGGAAGGTGAAAATAATTTGGAAAACTTTGCAATCAGGAATTAGCCGAATTAGACAACGGCCCAGTGCTTTAATTTCCAATTTGGTTAATTGAATTTTAATTTCATCTTCTAATCGTTTTTTGTACGGCTGAAATGCTTATAGCTAGAAGTATTGACTCGGAAACTACTTCGCTTAGATTAAAACTTGAAATTTCCTTGTTCCTATCCCTCAGTTTGGAAAGAAAAAAAGAAAAACCACTCCTTTCCCAAACTTCGACAGAATACGCGCTAATTTGCGTGGGACAAAAATGCACTGTTAATTACGGGCTTACGGATATGGCCTTATAATGGCCTTAAAGATATTTAGGTTTTGAATCAGTAGATGCATGTTTTGGTAATTTGTTTTCCTCCTCAAAACCATTAACTTCTGTCTGGAAAAGTTTGATATGGAATTTGGCCAGAACTATGTCTTATTATTATTAATTTATCCTTATCAAACTGGTTGCAGCAATGTTTTATGATTTTTTATATATTTATGGGTGCGAGTTTCTATTGATGGCTGAACCATTGAGGCGAGACACGAAATGCTAAAATGTGCAGAGTAAATATTAGGGGCGTGCTTGGAGGGAGGGACGAGCTGGGCGTTCGCCCAGGGCTTCTAAAATTTAGGATCGCAAAAAATTTATACCGCAAGTCGCAAGAAATCAGTCTTTAGCGGACTTCTTTACTTTCAACAGAGTATTTGGTCAATTGACCTTTTGTGTATGACGTCATATTTCCCATAATGCTCATGCAGCTTCTAAATGGTGGTCAAAATAAATGTAGTATAACGTTTGGATTTATTTGTTTATTGTAGTGTTGAAAAGATGAGACGACGTTGAAATATTGAACTACTGTAAGCAGCTGACCATTTCTTTAGACGATTTGAACAGATTAGACTTGTACACAGAACTGAAAGGTCTTATTCGATCGATTCCGGAAACACTAGCTTCTTCACCACTGATCATTGTTAAGTACTTATTTGAAAAGGGTTCCCAGGATACTTTACCAAACATTGCGATTGCTCTCGGGAGTTTCGCTGGACGATCCCCACTATCGCGGCCTCGGCAGAACGCTTATTCTCAAAATTGAAACTTAACAAAACATAATTATGGTCTACTATGACTGATTCCCATCTCATAGCTTTAGTTCTCATTTCAATTAAAAATGACTTGTCATCTCCTTAGATTTTTCACGTTTCATAGAAAATTTCCCTGCACAGAAGGCTTGAAAAATTACTTTGTAAGTTATAATAAAAGTGTCCATATTCATTGATAGTTAGCTTTTTTATTAATTCGTTATAATTATAATAATTCGTATTTTATTGTTATCTTCTATTTTTAATTTAACTTCATTATCTTCTTACCGTACCCATCGCGTTTGTACCATTGAAGATCGTATTTTGACATGCTAAACCAATGCTGTAGTCAGGATTTAATTTCGGGGGTTCAAAAAGTTTTGCGAAATAACATTCAATAAAAATTTGCGACTTTTATCTCCAAGAAGAAATATAACTACATCGTACAAAAATAAATGAGGAAATCCCAATTTTGCTTTCAGACATCATTGTAAATTTTTGCTTGTAGTTTTGCCATCAAAGCCTAATGTTTTATGATGATTTTTTTTATAAAATAAATGGTTTCTATATATTTTTTTCCCCTTTGAGGTATTTTAAAATTAGCGGTCTGCGAAACGAGATCTTGTGGTCAGAATTAATCACGGTTTGAGAGGGTTAAAACCCCCACCCCCGCTCTTATTTTTTTACAAGTTCGACAAATAAATACAATGCGTGTTTTTGAAGTCCTGTTACAAATTTGGTTTCGGGTGTGGGACTGGTCCCTAAGATACCTCCCGCCCCGGATACGAACATATGCTAAACCCTGGTCAGTCTTTTTTATAGTTGCGTTACGTTAAAATATTTTTTAAGGCCGCTAACGCCGTAAGCACGTCCCTGATAAATAGAGATCATTACTATTATGATTCAATTTTAAAAGGTCTAAAAACAATGATAGCTTAAATTAATTTGATTTTTATTTGTGTTGTTCAGCAGCTTTATTGATTTAAAAAAAAATCTGTGTTTCTGTAGTTTTGCGAAAACACTGAACCTGTAAATTTTTGTTACTGGTCTGTAAAAGTCAGGGAAGTTTGAAACGAAATTTGGGTAAACACCCTATTAATATTTTCTACGATCAAAACAATTTGTAAAACTAAAGTGTATGACTATATATATTATGATTTTAGAAAGTTTATAACCACTGAATTTGCACGGTCCCTTAGACAGGATGTCTACATTACTGGAAAAGTCGAGGAAATTTAAAATGCTAAAGCCTAAGTTAGGGAAATTCGAAATTTATGGTTATGGATAGAGGTAAACAAAATAATAGCTATAATAACTTCCACAAAATTTTACATCCGGACCGGCAAGAGGCGCCGTGGTAGGAGAGTACATCGGGACATGTCCCGGAGGGCCAGCACCCCTCTGTTGGTTTTATTGTCATATATAAAAAACGCAAACTTGGTTAAGTCTAAAGGCTGGGGGATGTTCATTTATTTCCAAATCATATTTTCAGCCAAGTGTCCGGTACCTTTGATTTCATTTTCCATGATATATTCCCGACTCAAAATGGGGTTGACCTCCCCATCGCCCCCTTAGATCCGTGAGTGCCCCAACCCCTTTCAAGAAATTCCCTCTTATTCATAAAAACCCTCTTTGTCCTATAGTGACCATCATCCCAGTCGTATGTTCGAAAAGGAGTTGTAAAATTAGTTTTTCAAATAACCTTAAACGAAGCTAGTTTACTTCCCCGCTTTTATACAAAATTAGCAAATTTCAGCTAGAAAGACTAATTCTTAAAAGCGGAAATAATGATTCTTTAAAGTAGTAGTTCTCAACCTTCTTAAAGCCCTCGACCCACTTTTATAGTAGCCAAGTAATCCGCGACCCCCTTTTATAGTAACCAAAAGATCTGCGACCCCTCTGTCCGCCGCCGCCACATTTGCATAATAAAAGCATTTTTAACAAAGTAAAGAAAACACATTAGATATAGAATTATATTAATTATATATATTATATCAATTATATTTATGAAGTGTTAACAACCATTAGTAGAACATTGCAATGTAGCCATGTTGAAATATAAAAGCCTTGGAAACATTTGGTATGAAATTCCTTATAAAAATAATTGCAACCAAAAATAGTTGCGGCGACCCACAGAAACCTGTTCGGGAACTACTGCTTTAAAGCGATGGTTTTACCATGTTAAGTCCGAGTTTTTGTTTGTTTCGGGCGATTCTTATACACGGCTGATTCTTATAACCACTGATTCTTAAAAACGGCGGGCACTGTAGTTTGTTTATAGTTTAGTTTGTCTCTTGCATTATAGGTTATTTTCAAAATTTTTCCTTTTTGTTATATTGTTCAATAATCTTTCCTTTTTTTTTTGCCAATAATCTCTCCTATTTTTCCTGCTATTTTTTTCCCGAAATATGACTTCTATTCCTAATATACTAAAACTTAAAAGAAAGAAAGAAAAAAGTTTTTAGCTAAATTATCTGTAGTCCGCTCGCGCAGACTTGACGTCCGATCCCGTTACCAGACGGGTGGTTCCATTGCAGTTTAGGGAAGGGCGTCATGACGTAACTGGGTTTTCGCGCCCGAATCGGGCGTCTGATCGGGCGTCAACTGAGCGCGAACAAACTATAATCTGTATGGAATTTACATCATACCAGTCTCCTTTCCCTTATAGTTTATAGTCATGTACACTTTAAATGGAATAGAACATTAGTTCTTCAACTGTGGTCCGTGGGACCCCATCAGGGAGTCCGCGATACTCCCTCAGTGTTCTACAAAGGTTCAGAAAAATACTAAGACAATGGCATTTACTCTTTAATGTAAGAGCGAATTATGAGGGAACGAAACATTCTTTCTTTAAGTGGTGAAAATCAGTGATGAAACACTAGAAATAACTATGCAATAATGATACAAATTCTGGGCTTCAAACTCTGAGTTCCGCGAGGGCGACTGATCTCTGAAGGGGGTCCGCGGTCTAGGAAAGTTAAAGAATCGCTGGAATAAAAGATGAAGCATCAGCTTTGCGATTATATAGTTAAACTGTTTTAAAATGAACTGAAAATCTTGGTGTGAATATTTAATTAATGCATTTTTTCAATACAGTTCTTGTATTCGTAAATTCATTTAACTGAGGTAGAGATGGCTTTGAAGCTTGAGGTAGAGAGAGAGAGAGATTTGATGGTCTTAAAACTTATTTTGATTACGCAAATTTTAATCCATTGTGTGTTGTTTATTGTAATTAGGGACTGAAAATCAATTAAGATTTGGTCTGGAAAACCTGGAAAAGTCAGGGAAGTTTGAAACAAAATTTGGATAGACACCTTTATTAGTAGGTGCTATAACCGATTTTCTCTGTATGTTTAATAAAAAATTTCAATTATTTACCGATAGATGGCGATACTTGGCGGCTGTTATACCTCATGAAGGCCAATTTTTTAGCTTACGTTGTAAGGTATTAGGCCCGGACTGGCCGGTGCATGATTTCAAAAGGTTAATGTTTTCGGTAAAGGAGAGAATTATTTAGGGAAACAAAATGTTCTCCCACACGACGAATTATTTTTCAGCTAATAATATTGTATAAATAGAAGTGGGGAGGTTCAACCCACAAACCCCTTCCCTTTTTAAACATGGCCTTAAGCTTCGAAATTGTTCTTAAGAAGGCTGTGTCTTTGTGGAATTAATTTTAAATGTCTGATCTGCTCATCAATTGCATTAGTTTGTGCTGATTTTAATTTATATGTATGTTAATTAACATAAACAGGTGAAAGATGGAATGTATTGAAATTATTTACGTGCTGGAAGAGACTTTATAATCGAAGTCCAATACATTATGAGGAAATAACTGACAGGTTGAAGTATTGCAAGGATATGATCAACAAACTGAAGTATTAGAGACACTCCAGGGCAGGGACTTACAGGATTGTTCATAAACTAGGGAATTGGGGTGTTCAAGATTTTTTAGTAGTGGGGTGTAGACTAGATTTCGTTATTTTCATTAAACACATTATGTGTTCAAGGTTTTTAGGAGGGTGTATCAAAAAATCTGGAGGAGTATTTGGGGAGGAGGGTGTATATAAATTCCTGCTCCAGAGCTCCCTTTGTCAAGGGGAATCACCCATAGGATGTTAATATTTACATCCTTATTGGAGTCATATTGCATTATGTGCAACTTCATAATGATGAGCTTTTGCACACTGCACATTTTGTATGTTTCCCTCATGCAGTCATTATGTTATATACACACACACACACACACACACACACAGAGTAGAACCTCAATATAACAAAATGGGCGCTTCCATTAAAATAATTTGTTACATAGAAAATTCGCTAGGTGGAAACGATGTATTCATGAACCAGGGCAGTGCAATATGATACCACAATTAAAATCCCGTTTTTCAGTAAACGACTGTTTCTCATAAATGACATTCAACCATTTGCAAACGTATATTTTTAAGTGTGTGTATTGAATTCCCATGGTATTAGGGAACCAGATGTCGCTGACATGACCATTCAATTTTCTATTTTGATCAGTAGTCCGGGGTTTGGTTCCCTAGGCCTTAAGAGGTTCGGATTCCTCGGAAAACAGTAGGTCCCGGCGCAGCATGACCACTGTAGTCTTTGAGCCGTAAAAACAAACAAACAAACTATTTTGATCGTTAAAAATTTCATTATATAGAAATTGATTTCATTAAATAGAAACACTTTCGTATGCAATGATCATGGGAATTTACCAAAAGTTTGCTATATAGAGAATTTCGCTATATGGAAATCCTTTATATGGAGGTTCTACTGTATATATAAATGACCATTATCTATATTTCAGAGCTAAATCTTTGCAGCTGCAATTAATAAATGGAATGGTATTAAATTTTGTATATATAGTATTAAAACGATAGGGGAGGGGAAGAATTATGAAAAAAAAATTCCAACATATTTTAAACGGAGGTGGATGTGACATTGTGTAACAGTAAATGCATAAAAATAACTGAAAATAATTTGCGTGTACCATATTAGGATACACATGCTGTATATAGACTTTAACCATCTAGGGAATGATACCCAATGTGTTCTCCCATTATGAAGTTGCAACGTGTTTCCAATAATCTGCATTTTTTAAGTGGCCCCACAACCAAAAGTCATGCAGATTAAGATCTAGAGAATGTTGTGGCTAAACAAAATGAAATACACAGCTAATCAAATCTTTTATTTTATCATGGACATTTTGGCATAAAAACTGCTTTACACAAAGTCTGCCATGTAGCAGTGCTCTGTCTTGTATAAAAGTGGTTGATTCAAGACATTATCACTGTTGTATGTGGTTTGAGTAGAACAAAAGTTCCAAGCATTTCTTGATATCCAAGAGCATGTTACAAATAGGGGCGTTACAATACTACCGATATGGGTAGGTGGCAATACCTTATGTTTGTTATTAGAAGTATCGGTAATTCAATAATATTGCAGTATGGAAAGAAACATCGGAGTATCAGTATTTGATACACGATCTAAAGGCCTTTGATATACACATAATATTGGTAAGTCTGAGCTTAGAGATATTGTGTGTGTAATATTCAAATAGATCAAGCAATCAGTTTGCATAGTATTTATTTAATTTTTTCTACTAGTGGCACCATCTATTGGTGAAAGGCATTTAAAAAAAGATCAGAATTAATTTTCAAAGAATATTAAAGTCCAAATATTATTAGTAATTAATCCATTATATTGCAGATTTATTTCCTGATTACAAATCTGCACTGCCTCAATTGAACTAGGGGCCCTAGTTTGATTGGCTAATACAAATAATACCGGATAATACAAATTAATAAACTGTTCTTACGAACAGATTTTCTATTCTGCTTTGTGTTAATCTTAAAGAGGTTCAATTTTTTAAGGTTCCTACTGTATATATAAATTTTGTATTTCCAAATTCTGAATGATGAATTATCCATATGTATAGCAAACAAATTTCCTAAGCTGTGTGCCTGATGCAGAATTGTTTAACTAAGGTTTTAAAAACCTTAAACTGTAAAATAGAAAAAATATATATACAGGGTGGTCCTAAACTATATGTCAAAAATGTAAAGGCAGGTAGAGGGGACCTAAATAAGCAGATTTCGTATAGGATTGTGTGTGTGTGGTAATGCCGCCTTGAGCCGGTAGAGAGCGCTGATGACTGCGGCGTATAAAAGCGCTTCGTTAGCTGGAT
>QLNU02015360.1:60025336-60065955 GCA_006491805.2 Dysdera silvatica
AGTAAGTGATACCAAAAGGAGTAGGTGCATAAAAATAATTAGCAAATATATATAAATTTTTTTTAACTTCTCATAGCAAACACATACAATCATGTGACATTAATATTTTAAAGCAATTAAAAGTTTGTTGATTTAAATTTGAGGCCATTAAAATTATTATGAATGCACATTTCTGGCCATTTTATACCCTCCCTTTATAAGAAAAATGGCAAATGCCTGTCCCCTCTCCTTCACATACGGTATATATAATTTTGGTTTATATATGTTTAAAATAAGAATGCAATATATAGTTCAAACTATAATACTTATTTAAATTTTTATTGATATTTATCACTTATTTGCAGTTGATTACAATATTAAATGCGTATTTATATATAGAGAATCACAACAAATTATCACATTTAAAAAAGTTTTAATACTCAGTTAATAGCCTTTGTTGGCATAAAGTATTTTGCTATATTTTTTATATTGTAAGCAAATAATGTGCAATAAATAAGAAGTGGTTTTGATAAAATAAATTTATTAAAAACAATACATTCATTATATAATTTTAAAATGTCACATGGGCCTTGAAGGAGAGCCCATGAACTAAATAAGGGTGAGAGCCACCAGATTAAATAAACATTGAACTGCAATTACCTGTATTTGTATCTCTCTGTGTGTCATACAGGTATTGTTGTGTCGTGTAAGTATTGTAGTTCTCCTGCTAACCTATTATTTTCTATGTCTTGCGTAAAGCATGTTTAGCCGACGATATTACATGTGTCGCAGGGCCAAAAATAACCAAAGCTTACTATGCCAAAAAGGGTATTACACACTTAGACTGGCTTGCTAATAGTCCCAACATCAATCCGATAGATAATATTTGGCTCACACTAAAAAAAAGTGTAAGCATGAAGAAACTAACCGTTGTTAAATAAAAGGCTGATATTCAACAAAGTTGAAGGGAAATATATCCTTGTGATTACCGAAGAGAATTATGGACGTATTAAAGCAAAAGGAGGATCTACGAAGTACTGAGTGCCATTATTCTAAACTTTTGATCCAAGATTTAATGTATTCCATACTTTTGTCCCTGCACAGCTTCTGGAATTTTGATGCAACTTTTGATTAAATAAATCATTTGAAATGAAATTTATCTTAATTTGTATCTAATTAATCCATGCCTATAGTGCAGTTTGTTTGATTGCAAATAGCCAATCAAAACGGGGTTATTACAGGCCCTACTTTGTAAAATCAAATAAATACAAGCGTTCCATACTTTTATCCAGGAGTTGTATATATGCCAGGGTTCGAAATTAGTGGGTGCACTGTGCACATGAAATTTTATATGTGCACATAAATTTTTAATCTGGGTGCACACAGTGCACCTAACTATTCAAAACTATGGCTACTTGCATTTATTTTTCAAGAACAGTGACCTATGGAATAATTTTATATAATTTTCTCAATGTTGTGTCTGCATTTGCTTTGAATTTTTTTTTATTACATACGAATGTTCAATTATTTTGAAAAGTTGCACTTTTTTAGCTTACATGCTTAAATATAGTTGCTACACTTACATTTTACCCGTTTTTAATGTTGAGGTTTACTTTCTATTCTGTTCGTTACTTGTACACTTAACTAGTATTTTATGCACGTAAGTCGTAAGACTTGGGTGCACTTGTGCACCTGATTTAAAAAGTTAATTTTGACCCCTGATATACACGTATGAATACATGGAGTTGTAGTTCTGTAATCGTCCAATGTAAGCCTGTAACCTACCCCTTATGAATTTCCTATGTAAATGTATGCACAGATGTAAATGCTCACATATTGGGAAAGGGGGATTTTAGGGACCAGTTCCCCAGAAACTAAATTTGTAATAGGACTGCAAAAATACATATGTATTTACTTTTAAAACTTGTAAAAATGGGTGAAAAAGCTTTCAAACCTTGAATAATTATGAAAATTCTGACCACAAGATCTCGTTACGTAGACCACTAATTTGAGAATACTTTTTGGAAACCACTTTTTTTAAAAGAGGGACATTGCCATCAAAATTTAATTTTTTATAATGGTGCAAGCAAAAATTTATAATGGTGTCTGAAGGCAAAGTCGGTATTTTCTCATTTATTTTTGTATTATGTATTTATATTTCTTCTTCATAGTAAAGGTGATACATTTTCATTTGTTATTTTATAAAAAATTTTGAATCCCCAAATTAAATCCTGGTTACGGCCTTGTCCTGAATAGTGACATTTTCAGAGCATGCGGTCAGATGATCACAAAGATGTTTGTACAACATATTTAGAATAGAATTCAATGAGTTCTAAGTTGAATTTTTTTTTAATCACTGTTGCACTGCAAATCAATAAAACTACTCCTAATGCCCATATACGCTAGAAAACTGAAGTAAAACACGACTGAGGGAAGACCGCGTATTACTTTAGTTCTCTAGCATTTTAAAATATTTATTACAAAATGTGAACAGAATAAAATACATACTCATAGATTTAAGGATCAAAGGGAACAAGTGGCATTATTTTTGTGTGAAACGATTTGTATTTTTCATGAATCGGCAGGCTGCGAGTTGAAGACCCCTGCTTTAAGATAATACCATAAGAAAAAATCTGGGGATACAAGGTCAGGAGATCAAGCTTGCCAATATACTGTACCTCTACATCCTATCCAATGACCATTATAATTTGTATATAAAACATTTTGGCAGTAAGGCATAAAGCAAAGCATCCATCGTGCTGCAACCACATGGTCTGCCTCTCTTCTAATGTTATATCTCCCAACAGTAATGCTAAATTCTCCATTAAAAAGGTTGAATACATTTGTCCTGTTAATGTGCCTGTAAAAATAAAAACCATTTTGACTTTTGCCTCTACAGACAGATGCTCCATTTTTAACTCATGATAAGCTAAAACCCAATAAAATTACTTAACACTTAAGCATTAACTTTTAAATAATCAACATTAAATGAGTGATTGTATGATGGAAATAGATAAAGAACTGAAGAAACTTTTCAAATACATGTGAAATTAAGCGTGAAATTGAGAAAATGGCTTATACAGAAGTTTATTTTATTTTTTACAATGAATAAGAATGAAAAATATAGGTTTCCCTTTAAAAAAAATCCACTTGACCTTAAAAATGGTCCCCAAATAACATGAAAAGCACTTCATCCTTAAAACCAATTAACTTTAATTTAAAATTGGGGGGAGAGTAAAATTCATGTTTTAGGTATTTTATATTATCAATTTATGCCCATCCTGTATATACACTGAAGAGCACTTGAATTAGAGACAGCTAGCACTATGCAAATTTGATGCTGTGGATAAATATTAATGGAAAGAAAATGACATAAACAACAATCTGACAGTATAAGGAGGGAGGCTGATAGTATCAGTAATTGTCGAATACAGTATGGGTTAGACGAATGATGTAAGTGCATTTGATTGTGAGCAAATTGTCGAGGCTCAATGAATGGTTCACTTCATCTCTGAAGTCATGCAGGCACTAGGATTTTCACAAGCCACTGTGTCAAGGGTGTATTGCATGTCAATTGCAGTAAAACCAGCCCTGCCATTGGCAATGGCATGAGGATGAGCATAGTTGTCATCGACTAGTTCACATTTTAATAGTGGATAGATGGACCACACCACATCAGATCACTCAACAATTTTATCTGGTATAGAACAGCATGTAAGTAGCCAGACCATCCAGAACCATCCCTTCTCTGTGAGGTACAGAAGCCATTATCCTCCGCAAGAGTTCCTCTGCTGACTGCACATCATCAAGCGCAAAGCTCAACATGGGCATGAGAATATCACTACTGGATCCTAGAAATGTGGAAAAATGTCGCCTATACTGTTAAATCAAAATCCACATTTGTACATGCCTATAGCAGGATATGTACAGGATATTCATTGTAAACCACATAAAGTGATGGATCCTTCTTGCCAGCAGAGTACTCTTCAAACTGGTAAAGGTAGCATTCTTGTCGGGAGATTATTTATATGAACTGAAATGGGACCCCTGCTCATCGTCTTTCACAAGTCAATGTTACCGGGATATTCTTGATGACTGTGTGCTCCCATTTGTTTGTCTTCAACAACCCACTGAAGACCTCTTCTTTCAATAAGACAGTGCGCCGTGTCATCGCTTCCAAATTGTATCTGAATGGTTGACTGAATGCTCCATAGATGTGAACTTGTATACCTGGAAAGCAAGGTCACCTGACCTCAATCCTATTGAGCATATCTGGGATGCCATTGAGAGATAGGGTCGAGCCTCTCACCCCCTCCACCATAAAATCTTTGTGAACTGTGGGAGGTACTTCAGAGATCATAGATCCATATGACTTCCCAACATTTCCAATGTCTTGTCAAGTCCATGCAGAAACAAATCGCTGTCATCAGGGCAAAAGGTGATGCTGCATGATACTATGCAGGTATCTCTAATTCAAGGCTCTTCCGTATGTGTGTGTGTGTGTGCAAAAGGATTGTTGAAGGTTACGTCAACCAATGTTGCTTTTTTAAAAAATTAGCAATGAAAAATTAAAGTAATAAGTAGTAAACTATGTTATTTTAGGTTGGAACCTTAAGGTACATGGCTCCTGAAATTTTGGAAGGAGCTGTGAATTTACGAGATTGTGAATCCTCGTTAAAACAGATTGATGTTTATGCTCTTGGTTTAATAATGTGGGAAATAGCCACAAGGTGCAGCGATTTATTTCAAGGTAAAGCATTTGTGCATGTGTTTTATTTATGTGGATTGCTATTTGTTATTCCATATGAAATTTTTAATTGTTAATGGTAACCTCTTTTGTCTTCCAGAATTTATATTTACTTCTGTTCACTTCAAAAAATTATGGATCTTAACTATTGAAATAAGAAACTAAGCGAAAATATAAGGTTCCCCACCCCTAGTTCTACCTTTTATAAAACGTCTGGAATTTAGTAAAAAAAAAAATTAATTATAAAAAAATCAGTTTTTAACCTTTATTTCAACTTATTAATTAATAACCAGTTATCAAATGTCTTTTAGCGTTTTTTTCTTTTATTTTAAAATTAATTACAGGTCTCCCAGTTGGTCTCTATTTTTGTCTCAAGTCCATATTGGTCCATATTTTCGTCTCCATTTTTTTTATCATTTGGTCTCTATTTTCATTCTTTTTTTCATGCTTAACAGACCCTTAGTTGGAAATTAGTTAATAAATAAAGCGTAAATAATCTGCAATATTTATATTCTTACAAAGTCATTTCTAGAAGCAATCAAGGTGCAGTGAGATTCATATTGCTGACTGTTGGTCAGAGGTAATGAAGCTGCTAAATGTGAGTCCCATCTATACTATATGGTGAGATTACAACTCTAGACAAAGCAGGGCAGGATTTACGGGTCCTTAAAAAGTTTAGCATACTCTTTCTCACCCCACTCAACCAGACAATTTTTAATAGCTAACTAATTTTTAAAAAAATATGTATCCTTCTTTTGCACATATACATAGTATTTTGGGGAGGGTACTGAATTTTTAAAATAAAATTATACCTTTCTATCATAGAAGCTTTCAGGATATACAATAGTACCTCAGTACTCGTCGTTAATTGGTTCCAGAAGGCACGACGAGTGGCAAAAACGACGAGTACCGAATGAATTTTTCTCATAAGGAGCAGTTTTATTTGGAATAATTCATTCCTGAACAACAAAAATTTCATATTTTACTTTGTGATTTATACATTTATGGGACTGTTGTGTTATACAAAACTTTAAAACTAGACAGATAAATAAAAAGAACAATTATGTGAGTACTAGATCAAATTAGAGTGGTTATTACCGTTACTTGGAAGGGGAATCTCCTTTCAATAAAAGATCTGGCACTTGCACAGGGGCCCCTTCTTTTTTGCCTCTCTTTAATACCACTAAACCCAGCTGGAGTCTCAGAAGTAGGGAGTTTCACTAGAAACCTATCGAGAGAAACTTGATTCTGCCTGCGTTTTAAAATGTTTCAGAAATAAGGCATTGCTTTATCAGTAAACCAGTCCACTCGTTAGAGCTTTGTCAAGATGACACTTTTCAACAAAATTTTGTAATTCAACCCACTTAGAATACATTTCTTTCAGCAGTACAGTAGGGACTTCCTCTCTTCTCTCCTCTTTACCTGAAGGAACTTCCTCAGCCACTTCTGCTGATGCTTCCTCTGAAGTTCCTGCAGATCTTCAGTGCTGATCTCTTCTCTGTGCTCCTCGACCAGATGTGGGGTCACGGCGTTATTGGTTTTGTGATGAGTGCCAAGCAAGTTTCGAGTGCTGAAGCATTTTTTCTCGTTAAATTGCGTCGAATTCCGAGTCCGACTAATTCCAATGCTGACGAGTGCCAAGGTACCAAATCTCGGGGTTACTTAAACCGCTTTTCAATTTAAAACATCTGCGAATTCAACATCATTTACTTTAGAGATTAATTAATTGTTGTAAAACTTGTGTCTAAAGTTACGCTCTATATTTACATGTATGAAAGTCTTCTACAACATGTATGTAAAAAAAACCAAAAAAAACATGGTATCTTAAGTTACCCCTCAATATGAGGTAACTGAAGCCAGCAGAAGAATTCAATGTTTGACTTAGGTTAGTTGGTGATGGGGTATAAAAATTCATATAAAGGCCTAAAAAGATATTTATTAGTAAAAATGAAAGTAAAAAGTAAATTTTTTTACATTTTAGTGTTTTGTATGTTTAATTCACACTAAAAAAGTTCAAGATGTTTAATTTAACATGTGTTGCCAAAATACGAGTCCGAAATTTACCCAGTATAATGGCTTTATACAATAATTTTCACCACCCATGTAAAAATAGCTCAAGCTAGAGCTTTTTTGTTTTTATAGAAAAGGAGACGCCGTCCTCACCTTGGATTCGAACCAGGGTCCCTTTGTTGAGCCTGGTGTGTCTTGACTGCTAGATAAAAGGGCACAGGAACAACGATCTCTTTCTCCGTATATAAGGATGTAAGATATTATTACCCTTCTCAGGGATTACACAATTGCCAAATAATTGTCAACACACAAAGCCTCCGGGGCGAGTTTTTGTGAGTTTTCGTGGGGGGGATTTATTTTTACTCAATAATTTTCGACACCCACGTAGAAACAAGCTCAAACTAGATCTGTTTTTGTTTAGGAGAGAAAAAGATGACGTCCTTATCCTGGATGAGGACGGCAAAAGCCACTCTGGTTTGGTGGCCTTTGTTACCTCGTACAGGGAGCAACAATAAATTTAAAAATATTGAAAAAAACAAAACAAAATGGAAATATAATCTAGGAAGTATAACAACCGTATGAGTATTGTTTGAGGTTATGTTTAAAAATGATTTTAGTGAATTTAACTTAAAAATGTGATTTTGGCGATTAAAGTTATGGACTGTATAAATTTATGACGAAATTATCCTAAATACAAATAAAGGTTTATAAACTTAATTTTAAAACATACACACTATTAAAATATGTGGCCCAAAGCTTCGTCAAAATATGGAATTGATGGCATGAAAGTTAACAATCAAACTCAAAACAGTGTTGCCAGAATCAGTGTCCGAAATTTACCCAGCATAGTGGCTTAAGTTACTCCAGCAGCTTAAGTAGCCCCGAGATACGGTACCACTGTATATACATTTTTTACAGAGTGTTTACGGATCTAGAAAACTTGGCGAAGTCAGAAGATTTTTTGATTAGAAAAGTCACTAGAATTTGAAGTTCGCTGTTATAATAAGTAGCTTATTAAAATAATTTTCCTGAACTGTGCTTTTCATACCACATTGCATACTGAAAATTTTGAAAAACTTATACAGTAGAACCTCTGTTAATTGAAACAATGGTAGGGGGAGCATGGTTTCGAATAACGAAAACTTTGGATGAAAATAAATTGTGATTTCTTAAGTTAAAGGTGGAAATATACAACAAAGACTCAGTATGTACTATAATAGTTAAGTATTTATTGAAATTATAAGCAATATATATTATATTATGTAATCCCCAGAATATTCTTAATTGCTTCTAAAAGAAACTCAATTTTCCTTTGCTTCTTTCTTTCACATCGTTTTCGTGCAGCAATATCTCGCCATCTTTTTATTAGAACAGCGTCTGGAGGTTGTGTTTCATCAGATTGTTTAACAAACCGTACTGCATTTGCCTCACCTAGCTTTTTAGAAAGAATTTAAGCCTTTCCTTGAATAATTGAGCCTGATGTCATACCCTTTTCCCTTTGTTGGGTAAACTATAAAAATACAACCTCGTTGACTTTTTCATTTTGTGCTGCTTTTATTGTTGTTTTTTTTTGTTTGGCATCTGTGAGGTATGTTCTTCAAATTTCTTCATTTTAACTCAGTCAGATACAGTGGAAATGCCAATCCCAAAATCTGCTGCTACCGTCCATAAAATTTCCCCAATTTATATTCTTTCAATTAATTCCAATTTTTCTTCAATTGTAATAACAACCCATGTCCGTTTAGCTGACATACCAGTAATACTGCTCAAACGCACAGAAATCAATCACAAGAATATCACGATACAAGATTCACACAGGCTACTGTATGAGCAAAAATACAATAAACGATTGACTGGCAGGACAGAAGCCACAAAACTAAACAATAAGCATAGTAGGTAGAGATGAATTAGGGTTCATTTTTTAATGTCCAAGCCTGAAATACTTTGTGGAAATTCAAGCCTTAGCTTGCCTGAAATTTCAAATATAACTTTATCCCCTTAACGTATGATTTAAATTTTAAAAAATTTACTAAACTACACTATTCAATTTCTTTTGAATTTTTATATAGACATATTTCTACAGTCCTCGAAAACGAATCATATAGTTGTATTCCTTGGAGAATTTCGATATAGAAAAGTCAGTTTTCGGCATCAGTTGCATCACCGTTTAAGTCTGGGAACACATGAGCCCAGCTCATCTCTAGTAGGCATTGCCACTGCCGGCACCAGAAAGGGTGGTGTTACTCATCTCCATTATCATGTGCTACAATGTTATAGTACCATTTAATATACTGCACAGTATTTCGTTTTTTATCAGGAAAAGTGTATAAAAAAAACTGTAATTTTGTACGTATTTTGGTTAACAGGTTTTACTGTATTTTTGACTAAACTTCTTCCAAAAATTACCCTTTTGCACCAAAACTAATATAATTTATATAAAATTATTAAGGTCATATATTTCTCAGAAGACATTTTCCAAATACACTGAGTGGCCAAAAAGTTAGGAATACCCTGTTATGCAGTACTAATATTGTGTTGAACCTCCTCTGGCTTCGATGACAGCAAATATTCTTCTAGGCATGGACTCTACAAGTTTCTGAAAGCGTTGAGGGGGAATATTAGCCCATGCTAACAAAATGGCAGCTCTTAATTCCCTCAGGTTGGATGGTGTTCTGGAGCCATGAACGGATCTTTACACCTTGTCCTACAAATGCTCAATTGGATTGAAATCTGGGGATTGAGGGGTCATACAAGCAATTCGAACTTGGAATCATGTTCCACAAACCAATCTGAGATGATTCTAGCCCTATAGTTGGGTGCGTTGTCCTTCTGGAAATAGTCATCACCATCAGGAAACATTATGCCATAGGATGTACCTGGTCAGTAACGATGTCGAGGTAGGCAAATCTGTCAACAGATGTTTCCAATAGAACTAAGGGACCAAGTGTATACTAGGAAAATTCTTTCCAGAGCGTGATTTCGCCGCCACCATCTTGAACAGTTGGCATGTGACATTCCAGATCCATGGCTTCATGCTACTTGTGCCACACACGAACCCTGCCATCAACGTCATGGAGAAGAAATCTCGACTTGTCAGACTACACAACCTTCTTCCACTCATCAAGTGTCCAATATTGGCATTCTTTCGCCCACAAAAGCTGCTTTTTGTTTTGTTTTGTTTTGTTTTGTTTTGCAGCGAAATCGTAAGAGCTTTTGATGGTCACCAACTGTTAAAACCAATTCATTTTAAGATCCGTCTTGTAGAACTTGCGGAAATGCTTTGTGATGATCCTGTGTTGTATTGCGCTGCAATTTGTTGCATTGTAGATCTTCCGTTTCTGCACACACTGCATGTCAGTCACCTGGCACCTCTTCCAGTCACAAGTGATTTCTGTCCACTATTCTGCTTTTCACTTGGAAGTTTTTTTGGCTTAGCTACCATTTGTTGAAGACTCAAGACACGGTTCTACAAGAAATGCCCAGAAGGTTAGCAGTTTCGGAGTACTGGAACCTGCCTTTCTGGTGTCCATGGCCATGCTGCATTCAAACTCACTCAAATCTCTTTTTTTCCTCCACTAACAGGCAAATTGTAACTTTCACTGTTTCTTCTGAATAGGGGAAAGCTTTTTACCAGCGAAATTCAGTTTATTATGTCAGCACACATGCAGCATGAACAAATTGAAGTTTGAGTAAGGGGCGTTCCTAATTTTTGGCCACTCAGTGTCTATATCTAAATTTTCTAATCTGTAAAGGATTATGATCATACCAGTTTCCCTTCCCTTTTATATATAGTCCAGAGGTGTCGCTGGGTGCTCATAAAACTGGATCCCAAAGACCCACTATATTTATAAATATTCGTTCCCAAAACACAAAACACTTTTTTCCCCTTATTAAAACATTTATGTTAGTAAGTTTCCCAGCATAACACTATAAAATAATTAACTTAATTTGCAAATAAGTTTAGAGAGAATTAAAATGTTAAACTTTAACCAGGAACATATTATGGCTTTGAACCACCAAAATGATTCTTCTTTAAGAAAATGCCATTTGTTGTATCGGGTTTTTTTTACTCAGACAGTGGTGGCCCTTCCAATCATAACATAATCTGGTGTTTAAGGTTTTGTTTTGTTATGCTAATAGCATTGAATAGCATGCCCCTCCCCAAGGGTGCATGTTTACTAAATAGTGAGTCCCCAGGACATGCTATTTTTCTGATATTGAGTCTTTCCCTTCTATTCCACATATTTCATGTGTTGTACCGTGTCAGCAGCACCCTTGTATAGTCATACACACTTTAAATGGAATAGAAGATAAAACATCAGCTTTGCGATTATAGAGTTAGACTCTCTTATAATGAACTCAAAAGGGCCGAATGGAAATGTTGCTGTAAATATTTAATTAGTGCAAGTTTTTAGTGTAAAGAAATACACTTTTTAATACAGCTTTTGTATTTGTAAATTCACTATAATTTAATTATAAAGGGCTTTGGGGTTTGCATTAATGGATTTCAAGGTCTTGATTTTTGTTTTTTAATTACATAAATTTTAATGTGTTGTATTGTTGTTTACTGTAATTAGCGACAGGAAATCGATTAATACTTGGTTTGGAAAAGGCGGGGATGTTTGAAACAGAATTTCGATAGATACCTTGTTTTTATTATGTTTAATTTTAATTAGAAAAAATTTATTGAAATAAATTTATTTATTAAAATTGAAAGTTTTTAATGTTCCAGCTTTCATTTTCCAAAATGGTAGTGAATAAATAGTATTCTAATTTTTTGGTTTTACTGCAAATAACATAGCATGGTGTGTACTTTTATTAATGCACGTTTTTTAAAGCTGACAAGTATGATAAAAGAATTTTACAATAGGAATGAACATTTTTTTCAATTTCTTATTTCATGCTTTGTGGTAAAATGTGGGGTTTTTTTTTTAATTAGAACAGCACGATCAACTTTTGCTGCCTAGTATTATGATTTCTGTTGGCATTCATGTTTTAAAAAAAAAAAGCTACCTGTTGTATGTTTTGTATTCCTTATAATAATAGTGGTGGCACATTTGATTTATTTCTTCATGTAACATCTAGTTTCTAAATTATCTTAATTAAATATAATAGTAAATGCTCTTTCTCAGGAACAGAAGTCCCTGAGTATAAACTTCCTTTCGAAGCAGAAGTTGGAGTTCATCCTACAATGGAACAAATGCAAATATTAGTCACACGGCATAAGGCGAGACCACTCTTTCCAAATATTTGGGAAGACACAAACCCTGTAAGTCTGCTTGTTACTTCATGAAAATAGTTTGTATTATTCAGTTAATGCCAATTACTGTATTAATATCTAATTATTCCATGTTAATTTCGTTTTTGAAATTAAGTCATCAAATATTAAATGGTTTTTTACTTTATATCATATACTGTATTACCTCCCAATAAGGGACATCCACGGGACCTTACATTGTATCCCTTAAATAGAGGTGTCCCCTCTTCGAAGGTACATGTAATGATACATATACAGTATGAGGAATTTAACAAAAATGTAGTTAACAAACTTTAACTACTGTAAATGCTGTATAAATTAACATAATAGCATTTTAAATACAGTGTATTTAAATGTAATGAAAATTCTTAATTAATGAAAGAAATAAAATTTTCGCAAAATTGTATAAAATGGACAATAAAGTGTTGTACATAGAGAAGTTTATTTGAAGTAATCCATTACATGGGTTTATTTGAATGCATGTACTTTACAAGCACTTTCCTTCACATGGATATTAAATTTACTGATCATCTTAAGTCCCTTACTATCATCAGCATTTAATATGAACTTTTGCAATTGTGTGGTGTATTTTAAGACAGCATTGTAGTTTACTTTTATATCAAGACTTAGCTTTCACCACCTCTTCACCTTCCTTACTACTTCCAGGATCCTTTGAGTATGTTTCTCGTACACTTACATCATCAACTGCATTAAGGATGAAAGCTCTGACATTTTTGTTGGTGTTATCAGTGTACAAGTTTTAATCAATTAAATACTATTATAGCAATTTTACGTGCTTCAGTTTTTCTAAATTTTTCAGTCTTGGAATTTTCATTTGACTTTAATCCATTTTTTAGCGTATTTCAATAAATATTAAACTTGCTATTGTTTTTAGTTTTTCTGTTTATCTGTGGACAATAAAATGGGTAAAGGTCTTCCGTAAATATAACAATGATAGCCATTGTATTGCTACAAAAACCCTATATGTTTAGAATTACATATTAGATCATCTGCGTATTCCATTATGCATTTAAGAAGCGTGTTGATATTGACTTATGTATTAGATTAGTTGAATTTTTATGGATCAAGGATAGCTAGTGCCATGCTGCGCTAATAATGAACTAGGGGCTGTTCACATATTGAATTATGTACTGTATGTATTGAATTAAGTATTGAGGAGCAGTCACATATTGCATAATGTATCACAGGCTGTTCACATATTGCATTTTGTACTAGGCATATTAAATTACGAGCTAGGAGTAATTCCTGTGTTGCATAATTTACTAGAGGCTGTTCACTCATTGAATTATATATTTGGGATCATTGATCTATTGCATTTTGTATTATATACATTGTATTAGGTGTTGAAGATCAACATCTGGGATCAATTGTAATTAATCAACTTAACTACATTCATATGTATTTTCCATGCTGCCCAACTGTGTGTATATGTTACCTGTCACAATTCTTTTCTATTGGTCACGGCCTTGATTGCACACACCATTCCTTCCTAAACCTGGGAGTTCAGTCTCAGCTCTGGTGGTGTGCGGATGTTCTGTCCGGGCTGGCGGGTGTTGGTTCCAGCTCGCTTAAGACGGAGTGATTGGGATATTCACTTTGGCCGCCGGGCGGCGGTGGATGGATGCCTGCTTCTGCTATTCTGGGACCGGACTCCGCCCTCCCTCGTAATTCGGACTTCGTCGCTAGGGCCGTGCTTGGCCTTCTGTCCATGACGGGCGTTCGCCATTGTCTTCGTCCGCTGCGATCGCTTGGGGGCCAGCTTTCGCAAACAGTGGATGATACTTTGGCATGTGATGCCTGTCCGGATTGTTCTGGTCTCGTGCGCCCTGGTTGCGGGGAATGATTTTCGCCTGTTCGCTGCCGCTCGCGGCACCACACCCACTCAACGGTGTCCGGTGGTCTCCTGTAGGAATACCGGCTGGCCCGGGGTGTTCTTCCGCGCCACCCATCTATTTCGGCCGCTCTTCGGGGCGGACTGATCGTGGGTGGTCTCCGGTCGACGTTGAATGACGACAATCATGTGAGCTGTGCGTCTCTGTACGCCTGTTTCGATCGACAATCCCCTGCAATGCTCCCTCCCCCCCAGTGTCCCTTCTCGGTCCACTGGTCGTCATATCATATGACAAAAGCCTGTCTGGGAATACAGCGCTGCCCCCTTCGGCGGCCACCTTTCCCATTAATCTCCTTGCACAAATCTCCTCCTCCTCCTTCCTAATCCTGTTTTTCTTTCCCCCTTCTGAATACAAATTATTGTTCCCTTATCACAAAGTTGGCCTTCACTTATACCAAATTGCCCGCTTCAAGCTTCCCTCAAAAGGTTGCTAACAAAAGAATATTTTTTTTTATCCCTTAATCAGAGGTAAACACATTGGGGTCCCTATTCAAAGGGACTAGGACCAGAGGAATCATTCCTTAGGTAGAGATGTCCCTCATTCGGGTCCACTTACGGGAGGTAATGCTGTATTCTTTTTTATTTTAAACTATAATATAGATAAGGTCTTTTAAACTGTAGCAGATATCTTGGGTTTGAACAGAGTTTCTTGGATATCAATAGAATATTAATAATGTCTTTTACTAATAAGTCATATGAAAATTATGAAACAATAGTCTGTACTATTAATTTTGAGTCTGCTCCTCAGAAGTGAAAAGACAAAATCCAGATTTAGGTAACAGTTTAATTCTTTCATAAAGGAAATATTGGATTTAGGCTGCTATTTTAATAAAAATGAAATAATAGTAGAGTTAAAATATAGAACAAATTAAGGGATTATTTTATTTAAGATTATAATTTTTAATTTGGCACTCAGTGTTAATTTATTGCTCATTATATGATATAGGGGGTGACAGAAAATTAGTTCAAAACTCTCAGACATGTGACACTTTAGGCTAGTGTTTCTCAACCTTTCTGAGGCCATGGCTCAGTAAATTATTTTTTTATATGACGAGGGCCTGTCAAATTTTTTTTTTTTTTCTAAGATGAGGGCCTGACAAATTCTCTTTTCTAAGACGAGGGCCCAGTCGCGACAGATTTACTCGTAAATACTTTCCATTTTTTAAAGTCCATACATTAGACTGTAAGTATGAATAATTAATTATATGGCATAATCCTAAAAAGCATCAGTGCACTTCTATTAATACACACTTTTCTGGTACACTTCCTTGCAGACTGGGCACTTGCATTTGCAACAAAGATTATTTCGTTCAGTTTTAAGAACAGAGGATAAACTGCACATTATTGTATTCGACTTGCAAGTGCTTTTTTATGTCAGATTTTAATGGCATACTCTTCCTTGAATGCTAAACGATTTCTAGGTCTTAAAATTCTCGATCATTCATGAATACATGTAATACACTCACATATTTAAAAATACACGGCTTGGTCATTGGCAATTGCTGCACAGATGTTATTTAGGTGTTCTGGGTCTGATTTTTCTGGCGCATTTGTTCCTCAGGCTATTTGCTAGAGATGGGAATTATTTAAGGTAACTGTTAAAAATCATCTGTTACTGACTGATTACTGTTCCAGGATCAGTATGCTCCTCTGAAACCCCTGTGCTCAAATAATAGCTGTTATTTCAGATCACCGGTGATTAAGGATAGAAATTACTTGAAGTAACAGTAAAAATCACCGTTGACCGAGAAATCACTGTTCTAGAAGCATATTCCTCCGTTTCCATCACACAGGAAACGCGCTGAGATAACGGGCTATCACAACATCCGGCATAGTTGTCTAGCTGACACAAGGGCTTAGGCACTAATTACCCATTTAATATCTGATATTACAAGAGGTTATATTATTATTCTATTGTTATAGTTAACCAATTATTGTTTTAATCAATTAGTTTTTATTACTGTTTTAATTGATTTATTTTTATTTAATTTACTTAAAGTTTAAATTCAGTTAATATGTGATTATATAGGTATTCCTACTTCAATAGCAACTAGCGAAATCAATCACTATCTAGACGATAATTTAAAAAAAAAAAATTAACTTGCCACAGAATCAAAACCCTTTGTCATGGTGGAGATCTCATTCTCTGATCTATCCAAATCTAATAATATAAATAAATAGATCCAAATCTATCCAAGTTAGCGAAAAGAAAATTCAACTTTATGGTAACATCAGTGCCTTGCGAAAGAGTTTTCTCAAAGGCTGATAACATTTTAAGGGATGGAAGAAATCGATTGTAGCCTCTTCATGCTGAAAGATTGTTGTTCCTAAATGCCAATTCATATTTAATGGAATAGATTTTTTATCCATGTATATTAATTAGTACAAGTATTAATATTTTTACATTACTGAGCTTTACACATGAAAAATTCTGAATACATACATGTGTATAACTACATCAGCTGAGAATACACATTTTGTATCATTATCCTGTTTGATTAGTTTGCTTTACCAATTAATTTACAGCAGTGTCAATATTTTTTGCTGTATTTCATTACTTAGAATTAGTTTTTTAAACTTTCTTTGATTTTTAAAATCGTGTATTTTTTAAAATATCTAAAATTCAGTATTTTAAAACCTTATTTTTTTCCTTTAGTTTTGTATTTCGTATGTGTTCATTTTTTCTCCAAAAGATTTATTATTTTTATGGAGTTGGCATGCCATGCTGTTACGGACTAAGCGTTGAAATGTGTTATCGTTAAGTTCCTCAATTCCCAAAACCTATGTAGCAACACATACGTTTGTGTCACCGGTGATTGGAATCTTATCCGGTTGGAACAGGTTATTCAAAAATAACAGTTTGGTCCATCACTACTATTTGCATGATAAAATATTTATTCATAAAAAATGCTTAGAAAAATAAAATGAAGTTCCAGGAGAATCTCTCACAACCCGATATAATTGATTCCAGGCTGCAGCCTGACGGTTGAGAAACACTAATTTAGAAATTCGATAAACAGTAGAAATGACTGTGTATTCAATTTGTGTATTACATTAGTAAGTGCTCAACCACTACCTCCATCACAAGGTACGACAAAATTTGGGCAAGTGGTAAAGCTCACTCGTGACTGTAGAGTACTGCATATCCAGATTAATGGAACTTACCTCATGCTGGATGGCATCTTTCGGTGCTGACAGTAATCGTTACTGTAGGCATCATACAATAGATTCTTATTATAATAAACCCTTGTTATAATATACCGATATAACGAAAAACCCATTATTACGACACTACGACCATTCCCACTTCAAATGTTATTAAGGCAATGTATTCAAATTTCTAATTCAACAAAGTAAATTTTTGGAAATTCTGTTATAACGAAAAAATTATTCTAGATTAAAAAAAACTCTATTACATTAAAAAATCACTTAAAATACAGAGAATTTTAAATGCAAGAAATATGGTGTTACATTTTTGGGAGAGGAATGACAATGAAAGCACAAGTGACATTTGAACCCGTTTTTTTCCATCCCTTGACATCCTTTTTTGTACTGTCTAATTCATTTCCCATTTTTCACCACCCTCCCTCCCTCCGGAGCATGTAACAAACAACCGGTGAGTGGAGGACTAACATGTGACAGTAAAAGGGATATTCAGTGTCCATTTTACTGCTGTCTGTGTCCAGTGTTTGTTACGATTTGTTCTTTCCAATTTCTTCAGTAGTAATATGGATACAGTGAAATGGTAGCTTTTTCTTTTTTTTAAGGAAAGTAAACCATGATTTCTGAGATTGAGCATTAAAAGTTTATGTGGCTCAAAAATATAGCATAAGTGCTTAATTTTGGAATTTTTTCCACTAAATTACTCTAGGTTATTTTTCCATCAAAATCATGTCTGGTTAGGATGAGAAATGCTTTACATGTTATATTTACATGAATACATTATGTAATATTAATAAATTAATGTGAATTCTGCTATAATGAAATAATTTAGCAGTCTCACGAAGTTTGTTGCAATGCGAATCTAGTGTATTTCGTTCTCGCAAAAAAAAAGACACAACTTGCTCAACATCTATACAGGATGGACCACCAATTTACATTGTAATTCCAGTAAAGAAATTTCTGGTTGACACTTTTGTTGAAGAAAGACTTTTCAGTAAGCACTGTGCAGAGTGTCTGGCCACCAGCACTGTAGCTATTTGGTGGAGAGGAGTGGTGCAGGCAAGGGGGCCATGTAGACTTTGCTGAACTAACTCACAATTGGTGGGGATATGTCCATGACTAGGGGTGTAATCAGGATAGTTCTGTCAAGGGCACAAGGTCATCTAGCTATGGTCCGGCTGGCCATTTGGAAAAGCAAGGAATTATTTTTTTTTTGTCTGTTAGAAAAGTTTGTAAATGTTTAAGTGTAAAGACTTAAATTGTAGAAATTTAAAATTCAGTGTTATAGTAGACAACAGAACCAGGAAGTTTGGAAATTTTACCATTACCAGAAAATTAGGGAAATATCAAGGAGAGAGAGAGAGAGAGAATTCTCTGCTAAAATTGCTTAATAATTTCCCAGTGTTCAGAATACCACATCCACATGTGTTGAAAGTCTCCTCTTCCTTCTTTTACTGCCTTTTAGTTTATAAGAAACTGCTTACTAAACCAATGGAAGAACTAAATTGTATTCTTTGAGCATAAAGTGGTGCCAATAAAACCTGGGGTGGGGGGGGTATGCTCTGTGAGTTGATAATATTCAGTTCAAATTTGTTTTTGATTTATAGATACTTATTTAAAAGTGGGTATATGCATTTTAAATGACAAAAACCATGGTATGCTGGCACCTTGTACTGCATGTGATTGCCTTTTCTTCCCTTCCCTATCTGCTTACAGTGGTTGGTTGTGCAGATTGTGCATCCCTCTGGGATTACAGTGCTACTTTTGGTGGCCACTCTTCTCGGTTCCTTGCTTTGCTTAAATCTAGTCAAATCAAGATATGCATTCAATATTTAAATCTACCCATGTTCAATGTTCGTGACAGTGTTATGTGTTTAGCACTGTGTATGTACATGGAACAAAACTTGAAATCATTTATTATATTGCTGAATCATAATAAATAAAACAATTTCAAATTATACAATGAAATCTTTAAAAAAATGTTATGTATTGGGCATTTACCAAAACATTTTATATGATTAAACTGTGTTTCAGAAATTTATTTCTGCTTACATCTATTCTACAGTCAAAAGTAAATTTACCTATGCACATGTGTACAACACCATTTTACATATTCATTATTATGTACCTTGGTTTCAATAAAGTGGTAGCTCTTGAAGTTAATTTCACATTTCCTACAGGCTATAAGGAGCTTAAAAGAAACAATTGAAGATTGTTGGGATCAGGATGCAGAAGCTAGACTGACCACGCTATGTGTTGAAGAACGTCTTTCCGAACTACCTGAAGTATGGGAAAAATATAAAGGTAAGAAATTTACACTGCAGTATTTAATTAAAAAATTAAACAGAAAACTTTAATAATGCATATAATGTGATCCCGTGACCATATAATGCACACATACGATATACATAAAATTCTTTCAGGTTAAGTTCAGAAGTTAACTACTAACTAATAATCATAAACCATTTTAGTCCACTGCAGGATAGAGATCTCTCTATTATCATACATACATGTAGTACAGTGAAAGAAATACAGAGGAATCGGTCCTAAGCTCGTGAAGTTGGCCAGACATGTTGGCAAGCTGAACCTACAGTTTAGCGAAGGTTCCGAACTTTGGTCACCACAGGCGGAGTCCTGCACTAAAGCCAGACTCGTTGTGCCATAAGCATGCATAAATAAAAGCTTTTTTTCCTAATAGGGAAACCCTACTGTATATATAACATTTATTTCTTCCTTAGTTTGATTTTTATTAAACTATTACCAATACATAATCTTCATTTCTTTCCTGGATATAATAAGTATTTCAAATAAAATTTGAATATGTGTATTTTTTTTTTTTAGCTGGACTTTGTGTTAATTTGCCTACCAGTCCATCAATAATAAATTCAGCTTTAAACCAGAAAATGCCTTTTACTGTGAATAAAATGCAGAACAACAATGTTTTTACTCCAACTGAAGCCAATGAAGAAGTGCCATTTTTTATGAGAGAACGAGCTTACAGTCTTTCAGGAGGTACAACTGAAACACTTTTGTCACCATCTGAGCCTAGCACAAGAAATGTTATGTCGATAAATAATGATAAGAACAAAGCTGCAAATGGTACATTCATTTCATCTGAGACATCAATGCCATTACAGCCACATCAAGTGCATAATCCTTGTTTGGAGAGAAATTTAATGTTGGGACCCCTTACAGAAGATACTGTTAGTGGAAATACTTTGAAAAGAAGTGCCAAAATATCGATTGATAAAAAATTTCACTCGCTTTCTGAAGGGGATACAGATACCATAAACATTTCAATATTTGATAATAATTCACTTGTTAACGATGATCTTTTAAGTCATTCGGTACACATGTATAATGGCATTCCTTATCAGCCAGATGGTACATTTATGTCAACTATACCTAAGCAACCTAATGTTCTTGCCAGTTGTTTGGAACATGTAGAAACATTTTCAAAATCTAAAGAGGAGAAGCGATGGGGACCTATGCACTTTTTTGATCGCAAAAGAAAAATAAAGAAAGGAAAAAAAAGTGTGTTAAAAGACCTTGATAGAAAAACATCAAGTACTAATAAAAAAGAAATACTTGAAGAGCAACAACCACTTAATGAGTTCACGGACAATTTTGGATCACCCAGTAGTCCATTTGAAAACAAATTTTATCAAGCCAACAATAGTATGTATGTTGCATCGGATGATAGCAAGAGATGTGACCATGTAATTGACACTGAAGTTAGAGTAATGAAGTCTAACTGCAATTCTATAGTTGTAAGGCCAATCAATAGTATACACTCCATTTCAAATGAAGACTCCATAGTTAGTGTGGGTGTTACTGATAAAAATATGTTCTCTACAGAGTTAATTCATAATACCTTAGTTGAAAGACCTAATCAACAGCCAATTGTTGATGAGACAAAACCAGTAATTAAAAACCAAAGGCCAAATTCTCTTCCACTTCAAGAACTTCATAATATTCATGTTAATAGTGATGAAGAAATGGAAAGATCTGATACTGAGGCTCCTATTGAGAAACCTACAGAAGAACAGAATAAAACTGTGCAGATACATAGAAAAAATGGTAGTGGAAAACGGAAAGGAGTAAAGCGGGTGAAAACACCTTTTGAAATTAAGGGACGATTTTCTCTTTATGATGATCGAATTATGTCATCTCATGAGCTTTCTGCAGCATATTCCAAAGAAACGGTCCCATCCATTTTTGGTGAAACAACCAAATTTTCCACATCTGTTCCTTTAGGTATGAACACGTTGTGCTCATCTAAGTTAGCAAACTCTAAGCATGATGCTGTTGCTGAATCAGATAAATTGGAAAAGCAAAAGTCAAATGGACTGAAGGTTCCAGTTAATGTCAATCAGTTACAAATCATTCATTCTTTATGTGACATTTGAAATTAATGTGATATGCAGCAATTAGCTTTACACAGTTATTGTTACCTCAGTTAATTGGTATTTTTTATGAAGTTCTACTGATAGTTTATTGCTGTTTTATTATTTTCATGTCATTTATTTCAAAATAAATGTACCTGGCCAATGTGTGGCAATTAATATTTAAATATGGTCTCATAATCATCTTTCGTCATTTTAAAATGTTACCATGCTGCTGTTTTTATATTATAGTACTTTTATTTTACAACAAATGCAATGAACTTCTGTAGGAAATATTTTAGAAAAAAAAACTAGTGTGTAATTTTATCGAACAGAATAATTTAATCAGTGAATGCTAAATGTTTAAGTACATCTATTATAGTTAATAAATAGTGATAAACTACTTTTCTTATTAGTGACATAAGTAAAAATGGTTGGTAAGCATAGTAAAAACAGTGTTTTTTATCCTTAATTTCCAGTTGTAAATCCTGTGTCTTTTAACAAATTTAAAGTGAGCATTTAAATTTTGTTTTATATTTTACACTTACTACATTTTGTACTATATCATGGTAGCTATTTGTCATTTGTTATAGACTTTCTGCAAGAATTTTGCTTTTTTAAAAACAAACAAAAACTTAATTGTCTGTATAACATGGAATACATTCTTCATGTTTCTGTTTCTCTCAATTGTAGCAATCATAATAGTAGAGTTAAATTGCAAGATTATAAATATTTCTAATGTCACAGGCAAAGATATCTGTATAAATGAATTGACTGATATTTTTAAACTCTTGTGACTCAACATCTGATACAATAATCATGTATACTTATACACTGAAGAGCAATTGAATGAGAGATACCAGTCTAGTATCGTGTAACATCACCTTTCGCCCTGCTGATAGCAGTGATTTGTCTCCGCATGGATTCGGCAAGACAATGTGTTGTAAAGCCATATGGGTCTACAACCCCTGAATAAACTCCCACAGTTTATGAAGATTCGATTGGGAGGTGGGTCCATAGGTTTGTACATCTCTCTCGATGATCATCCCAGATGCACTCGATGGGATTAAGGTCAGATGACCTTGCTAGCCATGCAAGCAAGTTCACGTCTGTGGAGTGTTCATCCAACCATCCAGATATAATTCAGGAGTGATGACATGATGTATTGTCTTATTAAAGGAAGAGGTCTCCAGAAGATGAATACACAGGAGCACATAGTAGTCAAGGATATCCTAGTAACATTGACCTGTATGGGACGATGTTACACATAGCAAGTGTCCCATTTCAGTTTATATAAGCAGTCCTTAGATAAGAATGTCAACACATACACCAGCTTGAAGATTACCCTACTGGAAGAATCCATTGCTTCATGTGGTTTGTGCCATACTCATATCCTGCTACTGGCATGTACCAATGTGAACCTTGACTCATCAGTCCAGGAAACGTTTTTCTACATTTCTAGGGTCCTGTGATGATGTTTCTGTATGCATGCTAATCTTTACGCCCAGTGATGTACAGTCGGAAGAGGTACCCTCGTAGGATGATGGCTTTTTACTACATAACAAAGAGATGGTTCTGTTTGGTGTGGCTGCTTACATGTTGTGTATAAGTGTTATATTGCCGAGTGAGTGATTTATTGCACTGTGGCCAGCCAGGCTATCCACGATTACAATATGAAATAGTTGACAATGACCTTGCCCCGATCCACATACCATTGACCATGCTAGTTAGCCATGGCAGGGATGGTTTTACCAGAATTGACATACAGTACACCAGTGACACAATGGTTCATCATGAAAATCTCGGTGCCTGCACGAAGATGAAATAATCCATTCATTGGGTCCCAGCAATTTGCCCATGGTCAAATGCACTTAAATCATTCATCTTAACTGTACTGCATTTGACTATTACTGATATCATGAGCCTCCCTTCTTGTATTGCTTACACCAGGGGTTTTCAACCCATGGTCCGCCAGCTCATGAAAAAATACAAATTGTTTCACACAAAAGTAATGTCACCAATCCCTCCAAGCCTGAAATCTATTTTATTCTGTTTGCATTTTTATATTTCATAATAAATATCTTAAAACAATAGAAAACTAAAGTAACATGCGGTTTTCCCCCCTCAATCGTGTTTTATTTTAGTTTTCTAGCATATATAGGCATTAGGTGTATTTTTGTTGATTTGCAGTATAACAGTGGTTTAAAAAAAATTCATCTTAGGACTCATCAAATTCTATTCTAAATTCTTGATAAGAACACCTTCCCACCTATCTGAATGCGTGCATTGAAAATGGTACTGTTCTAGACTTATATCTGCTCATAGGCTGACATTGAAAGTTCACAGATTACAGAGATACAACTCCATATGTTTATCTGTATATACACAAAATTTCGTTGCAGTGGGGATTACAACCAGTACCATATTTCCCAATAGGCTATAGACTAGGGCGGCAAAATTTTGTGTATTGAGTCTGATATAACAAAATCAATACCATACGACAGTGGTTTTCAATTAGTTTTCATCGCAGGTCACTTTGAATCTTTTTCCAGTCGGCGGGCCAGAATATATAAAAATGAAATCACCTTATACTCTATGCAGACATGGGGGGGGGGCTTATCCTCCCCTAGAAATTTCTGATTTAATGAAACAACATTGAGGTAAGAGCTTTAGCCCTCCTCTAGAAAAAATTACCCCCCCTAAAAGAAAATTAGCAGCCCTGGAAAGAAAAATCCATTTTTTTTTAATTTATAGCCAGGCCAATTTTTACTGTTTGCGGGCCAGATATGACCTAAGGGCCATCTATTGAGAATCACAGCCATATGATGATATAATCAGATGTTTTGCCGAGAAGAAAGCTAGACGTCATGCTTTCCATTTAAATTCCAGTGCTTGATAGGCCCTTTTATTTTTTGCTAAAATTAAAATTTATTTCAATAAAATTGAATTTGATTTATTATATACCAAGAAGAGATAATACTTCAATATAAGTTAATATTGTTTAATGTTTATGTTTCAATTTATGAGTTTGTTTTTCAACATATTTATTGTCAATATAAACTTTTGTAGCGTATATTGAATGTAACAATTTTTATGTTCTTACCACTGATTGGGAGGGAATGGGTAGGAAGGAGTGGCAAAAATAGCCTAGGGGGCAAAGTGGTAAATCCGCCCATGATTACAATGCCCATCACCCCCTCCCTGCGTACGCCAGTACGTCTGTAAACAGACGTTTCCAAAAATGAAGTTAGTAAAATGAAAAGTTAGGACCAGAATAACTGACGTCCACCTTGGAAACACTCTTAGGGTTGCAATATCAAAAATAAGACTTAATATTGACAGGACTGTTAAAAATAAGCAGTGCCAAAAATCTCGCTAAAAGGTTTGATTTCGCTTTACATATTAATAACTAAAAGTATTGTAAATGTTTTTTGCTTCCATACATATTTTACATTGTAATATATATATGTAGCCCCATGGACAGATCCACAAAATATTTTCGGGTGGATCACACAAAACTAATAGAGACGTAAGGTAAAAATATCATCAAATGATATGGGGGCAGGGATGGGGTTCCAGTGTTCGTACCCTCTGGGTAAAAAAAAAATATTCCATGACTATAAACTAAAAACATTTCGGGGCCGTAGAAACAATTCATGTTCACTTGAAATATAATTTTGACTCCCAGTATTAAATTAAATTCACAAATAAAAATGAAATATTAATTTTGACATGTATTCCACTGCAAAATATATAAAATAATGACCAAAATCAAATTATTATCCATTATCCTATATTAGAATAAACAATGAAGTTAGATTGAAGATTATTGCTTACACCTTGTAATGTATGCACACATTGCTTAAAAAAATATTCACACACTGTTTGTACTAGGCATCTTTTAGTTTTGCAATTTTCATCAATTTGCATTTGCACATTCAAAATTTGAATCTTCTTTTTGGATACAATTCTACATAAGCCATTTGATTTTGAAATTGATGTGAAGCCACGGTTAGTTTATGATTTAACTGCAAAACTGTTTGCAGATTTTTCGAGTTCTAAAACATCAAATTCTAAACATTTCAGCCATTTCCTTAACTCATGATTTGAAAAATACCGGGCGGTTACTACGCCACACGTGCGAGATAAAATGTCCGAATCCGAAGTGTGTGGTCACGTATAGAGATGTCAACATGAGAAAGTAGTCATCAGTAAAAAAGTCAAGAATTTTCAGCAGTTTTCAGTATAAAAGCAAAGAATTTTCAGTAGTTTTCAGTAAAAAAGTTGAATTTTCAGCAGTTGAAGTAAACCCAGGCTCTTTTATTTCCTGCAAAAAGATTTTTATATGCAAAGCACCTGCGTTGTTATAAAGTATTGTATCCCCCCCCCCACACCTTGAAATGACATGCAAGTATTCCTGATAATGTGACTCAACTGCGTATGTTTATGTACGTACAAAATGATCACACTCTCACCAATACCATTCGTAGCAGGAGAAATTACCTTTTGTATCAGTATCATAGCAAGAAAAATGGCTTTCGGTATCGATTTTATAGGAAAAAAAAAAGCTTTTGAGTAAATTTTATAGAAGAGAGAGACTTTTGCACCAGTGTTCTAGAAAATAAACACAATTCTATTCTGTATAGGAAAATTGGTTTTCATATGGGTTTTGTAGTGCATAAAAAAATAGTTTACTCAAGTGAATGAGCACCATGAAAATGAAAGTCAAAAGTTGTACTGAAAAAGTAAACCTCCGTAATTTGAAACTTCTTCCCTATTCTTGAGAAGCTAAAATTGTTGAAATACGCAAATTAACTTCTGTCAAAAAAGAAAAAAAGACCCCCACTTTCCACTGCAGACATGTTATTTCTTTAGATGGAAATTCATAGGTGCAAAATATGACCAATTACCGCTAATTTCGTACCCCGCCAGTAGGTGGTGTATTAGGGCGAAATTCTTCTATTTTAATGAGAAAATACTAAAGAATTACCAACAGTCATTAATTAAACATATTTAAAAAGTTCATTTTGCCGATAGGTGCGCATCAAATTGTGCATAAAAAATCAACATTCATTAACTAACTTTAAAATAGTTTAAGTTCCAGAAACAGGCACCAGGTGGCGTTTTTTCACGGAATAGAATTATAAATTATGTAAATAAATTAAATATATTGATTAGTTAAATTTAGCTGTTCCACAATCATGGCTGCATTTCATTTCGTTGTTTTAATCCAAATTCAAAGCAGTTTTCACACATAAAGCAAGACGTAAAAAATAACAAACAATAGGACAAGTTGGAAGTGTTACATCCAAACATGGAAGACGCAGGTCATCTGCAAACCGTATTTTTTACCAAAAACCATAAAAAAAAATATGAATTTTTGAGGGTAGAAAATTGCACATGAGGATCTTGAATGAGGTTTTCGTAGGATACCATGTCCAGACATCCAGAGGCTCTTAGGGACCGGTCCCCCCAAACTAAATTTTTAATGGGACTTGGCTACGGCCTTGCATGCTGTGATTGTATCGATACATGCTGTAAAAATTTTTGAACCCGCCGAAACTAAATCCCTGCTACGACCTTAGCTTATAGTGTGGCCCCCGGGCCTATAAGAATAAGCAAAATCGACCCTTGGACTGAAAAAGGTTAAAGACCCCTGGCCACCATTTCCTTTCTATTTACAAACATGCCTACAATGCCAAATTTGCAAAACGCTAGCTGTATTTAATTCAGTTGCTCTTCAATGTAAACTTAAATTATTTGGGGAGGCATGTTTTCTATGTTTTAAATCTGAATAAAATTGTATCACCTTAAAATGAAAACAAGTATATTACCCAGTGCAATATACTTTTTTTTTTTGGTTGAAAATTGCTCAGTGTATTTCTAAATTTTTATATGTGTAAACATTCATTCTTTATAGATTAACAGTAATTTCTTGAAGTATCTAAACAGTTGCATTATTGCAATTTTGAAATAAATTTGTTCTATTCAAATAACGGAACACTTTTAATTCAGACTTTATATGAATTTTTTTTGGGACTGAAATTATTTTTGATATGAATGCACACTTATTTTATAACAAGATGTTTATTTATATAATTATATTTAACATTTTATATCCACTACAGAGATGCTTTAAGGAAATTTAATTCCTGTGCACCTTAATTATCTGTGTGTTGAAGCAAAATGAAAATTCAATTCACTTGGCATGTTGATTGTATAGCTATTTTATATCAACCCGTACTGCATATTTTAAATATAACATGAAGTTGAAGGAATAAACTTTGACTTTCCCTGTATATAAATTTCCCCAATTTAATCTTTAATATTTCTATTAACAGAAAACCATAATTATGATCTGCAGTTTTAGGAACAAAGCATGTTTTTGCATACATTTTATTCCATGTAGATATCCTGTTATCCTATAATTCAAACATTCACTAAAGTCATTGGTGTTTTCAGTGTTAAATTATTTATATTTACATTATACAACTTTATATGTGTGATCAGAACATCTGTATTTCCTTACCGTAACGAAATAGACAATAGTAAAAACAAATTCACGGTCCACTTAGAAGAAACAAAATACAAATTCAAGAAATGTTCTCCGATTAACCAGACTATGTAAAGAAATCAACTGTTGACAGGGATAAATATGTCCCCAATCTGATGGATCCTTTCCTGATTACCACCTCGGTAATTATCATATGAATGGCCATCCCCTATTTTTAATTTTTCCAAAGCAACCAATCACAAGTCACCCTTCCTAGCCAACTATCCTAAAGCTGCCCCTCCCCTCTCTCACCATTTTACCCAATCTTTCTCAACCTTCATTAATTTATTTTTCGACTTGTTCGCTTTTTGAGCCCCTTTCTATCACTACTAACTTTTACTGTTTTCAGTGAAAAACCTGAATTTGGGCTCTTATGAGCCAATCAAGCTCAACGAAACCTAAAGCACCATGAACCTAATTTTATTGCTCTGCAGAGGCTAAGAAACACACAGCTGCAGAACTCTGAGATCACTTCAATCACTTACAAAGCCGGGCCAAGAAAAAACAAATTTATAAATATTTTCAATCTGAACACTTTAGAACCTCATATATCCTACCAATTTAACCATTATAATTGTATTTCAGCAATTTTTAAGATGTTAAGCCAGCAATTGAATTTTAGAAATTTAAGAAAAAGGCAAATTTCTATTTGAGAATGTTTCATAATAGTGTAACAAAAAAAAATACTTTTTTTTTTATAATTTTTCATTGCTGTCCTTAAGGATTTGCATAGTTGATTTTTTTTATGTGAATATGAATGAATAAACTTTTTCACAAAATTGCTTTTGTTTTATTTAGACTTTGTTGTCTTGTTAAAGTCGGGGAAAATTTTCTCATCATAGCCGATGATATGGTGACATTGGATGATAAATTGCTCGTAAAGAAAAGAATGATTTCACGGTGCCTGCTGGGAACCGAACCCATGACCTCTTGGTATCTGGTCAAGTGCTCTTTGAACTGAGCTACAGACAATCGATCATCTTCCCCTCTGTGAGTGCATATAAAACTTCACTATAGATAAGTTTTTAAATTGTGCAATGCCTGAACTGCTTTGTAAACCAAATCAACGTCAAAGAAGTGAATGTCTGAAAAGCAAGAGTAGCGTGATATTAAAGTGTGAAAATTTTTTTCATCATAACCTAGTGGTTCCCAACCTGGGGGTCGTGAACAGGTTTCTGGAGAATGGCCGACAACTATTTTTAGTTGCAATTATTTTTATAAGGAATTTCATACCAAATGTTTCCAACGCTTTTATATTTCAACATGGCTACACACATTGCAATATTCTACTAATGGTTGTTAACTTTATATCTGTAATATAAATTAATATATATATAAAATATTTAGTAATATATTTTTATATTTAATGTGTTTTCTTTACTCTGTTAAAAATGCTTTTATTATGCAAATGTGACTGTGTCAGGTAAGGGGGGGTCGCGGCTTTAAAATGGTTGGGAACCACTCTTGCAGCCGATGATTTGGTAATACACTCTTTTGCAAAAGAGAAGAAAAAAACAGCACCATTAGGAAATTATCTGTTTTTATTAAAATTAAATATATATCCAGCACATACGCAGGTAAGGAAATGATAAAAATATTCAGGGCCGTAGGACCCATCAGTGGCTAGGAATTGCACATTAAATGTTCAAATCAATAGTTGGTGACCCTCCACCCGGCGGTGAGGACTGATAAAGGTTCCTAATGTCCTCTTGTGACACATTCTGTCAGACATTCCTCCCTTGTTGTTCTAGATCTGCGACATTTTGCGGTGCCCGAATCTGGCGGCCTACCATGTCCCATACATGTTCGATTGGCGAAAGGTCTGGTGATCTTGCTGGTCAAGGAAGAGTATCAACAGAGCGGAGGCAGCTTACATAGGGCCTGGCATTATCTTGTTGGAAAATGACCCCAAACTGTTGTGTCATGAAGGGTAACGTATGTTGTCGTTGTGGATGTCGTCAACGTATCATTGAGCTATTACATTGTATGCAGGATGACTAGGGGTGTCCTGCTGTCATATGTGATAGCACTCCACACTAGGGGTAATGGCTGTATGCCTCTGTTAAACAAAGGGTGGTTGGAACCGCTGGCCCTGGCACCTCCACACACAAATCTGATGGTCATCTACTCCTCCAAGACTGAAGTAGGATTCATCTCTGAACACCATGCGATGCTAATCTGCTGGCAGCAATGATGATCGGCTACGACACCACTCCAGACGACTCTGTCGATGGTGTGGGGTTAAAGGCAAACGTCTTAAAAGCCGCTGTGAGTGTAACCCCACCTCAGCCAAGTGTTGTAAGATGGTAGAAGGTGTCGCGATTGGTATGGAATAGACTGTAGTACGTTGGATGGCGAACAATGATGCTGTTAGGTCAGCTTGGGCCTGTTGCACAACAAACTGATCTTGCCTCGCCTTCCAGAGCATTCATTCCGCAGATAAATTCCTTGCAACAACCATTGCTGCCAACACCCTTGAACAGCAGTGTCCGTACGGTGCAGGTGGCAGCCTATTGCTCGAGATGACCAACCAGCTTTACACATCCCGACTATGTGTGACCATGTTCGAAGTCGTCCAATTGGCCATGAGGTCTTTGATAACGTAACGGCATTACTGGTTGCGTCTCCAGGGAATTACAATGCCAACGATGAGAAAAAATGAACCATTCACAATTTTTACCTCTTTTATACGATGCCAGTTGTGCAGTAGAAGTGTTTGCTATGATCGAAGTTAACACTCATTGGCTTTGAAAATTTAATCATTTGCATACTTGGTCTAAAGGAATTTGCATGCGAAATTTCGAGATGATCGAATTAGCCCTTAGATTTTTTTTTCAAAAGAGTGTATATGCTCGGAAGACCTAGATGGATTAGGAATATAGTATGCTGTTGATTCGTCTATTACCTCCAATATCTATATTACCACATCATCAGTTATGATGAGAAAAATTTCCCAACTTTAATATCACGCTAGCCTCGTTTTTCGGATGTTCACCACTTCGACGTTGATTTGGTTTAAAAAGAAGTCGAGGCACTGCACCATTTAAAAACTTGTCTGTTGTGAAGCTTTATGTGTGCTCACAGAGGGTGAGGGAAGGGGGGAGATCGATCGTCTATAGCTCAGATGGAAGAGTCTTTTGCCAGATACCAAGATTCGTTGTCATGTGTTGACTGCATAATGTATTTGTACAAAAAAAAAATGAATAATGAAATCAACTCTAGTTGGGGTATTTGTGTTATTTGATGAATTAACTGTTTACATCCCCCCCTCTTTTTTTTTAAGGGACTTCACGCAACAACCAGAAAACTCCAAAAATCAAAATTTTCAGGAGAAAACTAACCTTTCCAAACCGTTATTTTTATGACTGTGGTAATCTAACATGAATCCAAATGGAAGTGTGTGTGTGTAAGACAATCGCCCCTTGAGCCGAGCTTATATATATCTCTAACGAAACAATACAGAGTTTCATCAGGAGATTCCATAACAAATAGTTATTTTGACACGGGCATAAGGTTTAAAAACACGTTTCGGAAGCCAACTGCTCCCTTTGTTAAGTGAAGACAGAATTTATGCCTTCACTTGACAAAGGGAGCAGTTGGCTCCCGAAACGTCGTGTTTTTAAACCTTACGCCAGTGTCGAAATAACTATTTCTTGTAGTATATCTCTTTGCTATTTGTATATTCAGGGATGGGAGCGACTATCATTTTCATTTTTTGCTAAAAATCCTTTTTCCATCTGTAAAAGTCTCATCTTTTTTAAAAAAGCACTCTCTAAATATATAACATTCACCCCCCTCCAATTCAACATCGTTGAATTATTCAAAAATGAAGTCTCTGCCAATGTTATAAAGTGCAAATACACTCTGGCACTTTTCTTTGCTATGTTATTCCATGTAAGTTGAACTACTGTAATTGCAGAATTTAATATTTTGATAGCTAACACCTTTTTATCACATCTCCTAATTTTCCACGTGTTTGCTTTTACATAATATAATGGCTATTGGCAGCTCATGAGGTGAAGCAGCTTTCTGCCAGCACCTCGATATAACTGTGCTCTCTGTGGAACTTGTCTGCACATCATAGACATGTGCAGATAAGCTCCATAGAGAACGGAGTTACATCAAGACGTTGCCAGAAAGCTGCTTCACCTCACGATTGTTAATCTCCCCGATGAAGCGTAACTGAGGGGTATGTTAGTTCAATTTGTGCTTCTCTTTTTGAGTGGAGAGTTATTAAGCACTTTTAAATCAGTTTTAACCATAGGTGCCATTAGTGGGAGGGGCGGGGGGGAGACCCATTCCCCAATGTTAGTATTACGGTTCCATGTCTCCCCCCCAATTTCAAACAAAAATTTTATAATAGGTAACGTCTTTCAAAATTTAAAATATTCATTTTTTTTTTTTAAATCTAAGGAGCACGGTTATATTTTTCAGCGTAGTGTATTTAGTGTAAAATGCAATTTTTCTTCATGGGAAGTGGGTGGATCAGAAGAACGTGCGTGCTTGCGATAGGATTATAATATATTCCATCCTCTACTCCAGTATTAGAGAGTCATTTATTTGATGTAATTATACCTTTTGTTGGATTGTACGGTGCGTTGCATAATTATAGGTCCACCCACAAAAATAACTTTTTCTTCATAAGAATATGCAAATAATCTCCAAAAAAATTTCAGTGGTTTCGTATTAGGATATGTAACAACGCAGCAAAATGTGCTGAAAAGATATAATTTTTAAAAAATGCGGCACTTTTTTAGGATTGAGGTGTTGCAAAATAATAGGTCCACCTTAGATTTCTTTCCAAAATACGGCGTGATTATTTCTCATTTATGCAAATTTGCGTCCTGACATGTGCTTTCGACGTCACTGAGCTGTAGAATGTGTTTTTAACTGTTACGTTTAGTATAGTACCTATTTAATGAACAAAAAAAAAAGAAATGGGTCACAAAAATTATCTTACCAAAATTAAAAGGGCAAAATTAAAGCTTCTAAAAAATGCGGAAAGTCCAATATAGAGAAATAGCGAAACGTTTGAAACGATCACATAATATGGTGAACAATTTTACTCGATTAAAACATGCTTATGGCGCAAAAAAAATCCCCCGGGAGGTCTGCTAAACTGACCTCTCGCCAAACAAGGATAATTGTTAAGGAGGTTCAATCTGGTTTAACTTCATTGGGTGCTTTAGCACGTCGAAAAGATATTCCAATCTCTAAGTCAATGCTGTTTAGGACCCTGAAGACAGTGCACTGTTTAAGATGCAAAAAAGAAGGGAAAGCTACCCCAAAGTTATCTGAAAAACACAAAGAAAAGAGATTGAAATTTGCATAACAAGTAATGACTTGGAAAGAAGACTGGAGAAAATATTCAGCGACGAAAAGAAATTAAATTTGGATGGGCCAGATGGCTGGCAATTTTATTGGCACGACTTGCGCAAAGAAGAAGAACGAATCTTTTCGAAGCGACAAGATGGAGGTGGTTCTGTTATGATCTAGGTAGACTTTGAATGGCAAGGAAAAACAGATGTTACATTTTTAAATACTTGTATGAATGCTACAGATTATCAAAACCTACTTGATGAGCACTTGCTACCATTTTCAGCAGAAATCGGAGGGCCATGCTTCATGCTTTAACACGATAATGCCCCAATCCATACAGCTAATTCAACCTCTGAGTGGTTTATAGAAAACGGTGTCCACATTATTGACTGGCGACCTTACAGTCCAGATTTAAACCCCACAGGCAATCTATGGTGAACACTTGCAAGAGCTGTATATGCAGGTGGGAAATAATATTACACTACTAATGAACTGAAAGAGGCAATTCTGTTTGAGTGGCGTGCCATCGATGTGCATTACTTGCAGAATGTTATTAATTCTATGCAAAAAGAATTTATGAATTGATTCTAAAGAAGGGAGGAAAAATCTACTACTAATAAATTTTTATGAATAAGTTTCATATGGTGGACTTATCTTTTTACAGCACCCGTTTTTAATTATTGTGACTTTATTCTTGTAAGTACATTTGCAATTCTTTTTATTTTTGTATACTTTGTTGTTACAAGCACCTTATAACTTGTAATAAATGTAAATTAAAAACATGAAACAGTAGTTCAATAGAACTTCTGTTTTTGTTCGGATGGACCTATCATTATGCAATGCACTGTATTATACAGGGTGAATTCGACATAATCTGCCAAACAAAAGGGGGTGATAGAAGAGCCCATGTGGAGCATAAAAAACCGTTGCAACCTTGTCCTATCTCTAAACGTTTCCGAGTTATGGTGAAAAAGGAAAATGCGCCAAGTCTGAAAAAAAATTTGTGATGTTTCTGTAAGATCTGCATGCAAAATAAGTACATATTTGGAAAGAGCAGAAAATTTTCTGTAAGATGACATCATTTTCATCAGGATATTAGAATTTAGCGGCGAGCTATAATCGCTGAAACTTTGTAGAAGTGAAAAATCGAGTTGTCGCCAAAATCTATAACTGGCAATTCCGTAAACGCCCTTTTATCAGTCATATTTACCGAAAACTTATCCATTTTGCTAGCTTTTGAATGTCTACAATAAACCATATCGGTTTACAAGTTCAGGAAAAATTTAGCCTTTGGTCTGCAATACTTCACTGAATTTGGCATTCGTTGAAATACGCATTCCACGAATATTTGCAGATACCTTTCAACTTTCCTGCGCGCACATCTCACTCCGGAAGAGAGCCCCGTTACTAGCATCGCTACTGCTCTCTTTCCATTTCCCAAGCAAATCGTTTGTATGGTCTCCTGATGTACATAATAATAAGGAATAAAGTATTACTTACTTGGCCACCTACATCGCCAGATCTGACTCCAATGGGCTTCTTTGTTTGGAGTTTCCTGAAGCAAAAGGTTTACTGCACAGAATTTGTCAGTTTGTTAGACTTTAGTATCCGGCTCGACGAAGCAATAGTAAAACTGAGGGATGAGCTTTCGCTAAGAGCTACTGCGGTTTCAGTTCGTAAGCAGGCAGGTGCATGTATCAGGTGTGAGGACGACCAGTTTCAGCAGCGGCTTTAAGTATCACACATTCTTCTGAATGCATACATCCTTTAATCATAGGTGGATGTGGGATACGTCTATTAAGACTTTTTTTTTTTTGCAAATTTTCCTTTTTGAAAGACGTGGGAAACACCATACTTCTTTTGTTTCCATTGTGTTTGTATACTTCAAAACAAATGTTACTTTTATTGGTTAGCTTTAAAACTTTCGTTCTTGTACTTAAAAAAACAGCAGGCCTTTTCCGACGAACGGCAATTTCAGTGACGTATTGCAGACAAAGGGCTAAAATTCTCCAGAACTAGAATACCGATGTGGTTTTTTGTAGGCTCATTCGGAAGCTAGTAGAATGGGCAAGTTTTTGGTAAATTTGATCAATTGTAGCCAGAAGAGTGTTTTCGGAATTGCTGGTTAAAGATTTTGGAGACAATTCGATTTTGTACTTCGCCAATGTTTCAGCGCTTGTAGCTCGCCGTTAAATTCAGATATCCTGATGGAAATAACGTCATCTTATAAGACATTTTCTGCTCTTTCCAAATATGCTTATTTTGCGTGTAGATCTTTCAGTAACCTCACAAATTTTGTTTTTTTCAGACTTGGCACATTTTCCTTTTCCACCATAACTCGGAAACGCTTAGAGAGAGGACAAGGTTGCTATGAGTTTTTATGCTCCACATGGGCTCTTCTATCACCCCCTTTCGTTTGGCAGATTAGGTCAAATTCACCCTGTATAGTGCTTTTTTCTGCATGGCAGCGTTTTCATTAACGTTATTTCATCTTTCAAATGGAACATTTTTATTTTTTAAACGGCTATTCTCGCCGGGTTCTGAAACCTTGTCCCTCATGTTTTGAAAGATTTATTGCGCGTGTTCTAAAAATATCATAGCCGATATGAGTCCAGCTAAAAATATTGCTCGTTATAACCGATATGAGTCCGGATAAAAAATTTGCGCACGTGTTCCAAAAATTTGTCGCAAGTGTTCTAAAAAACATCATGCTCGTTATAACCGATATGAGTTCGGTTATAGCGAGCAGGGGGTAAAATAGTTTTGTTTAAAGAGCATGGTGGATATGAGTTCCGTTATAACGAGCCTGAAGAACATGAGTTCGGTTCTAACGAGCACGAAGAATATGAGTTCGGTTTTAACGAGCATGATGGATATGAGTTTGGTTAGAAGGAGCGAATTCGGATATTATGAAGAAAGGGTTTTCCGAAAATTTCTCGAGCGTGTTCCGAAACCTTGTCACTCATGTTCTAAAAAATTTGTCGCACGCCTTCTAAAAAATTGTCGCAAGTGTTCTAAAGAATATCATGCTCGTTATAACCGATATGAGTTCTGCAAAATTTTGCGCGTGTTCCGCATTTGTCGCAAGTGTTCTAAAAAATGTGCGCTCGTTATAACCGTCAATTGGCTAAAATTTGCGCGTGTTCTAAAATGCCGTGCTCATAACGAGCATGATATTTTTTATATCATGCTCGTTATAACCGATACGAGTCGCGCTAAAAAATTTGCGCACATGTTCCAAAAATTTGTCGCAAGTGTTCTAAAAACATCATGCTCGTTATAACCGATACGAGTCGCGCTAAAAATTTGCGCACGTGTTCAAAAAATTTGTCGCAAGTGTTCTAAAAACATCATGCTCGTTATAACCGATACGAGTCGCGCTAAAAACTTTGCGCACGTGTTCCAAAATTTTGTCGCAAGTGTTCTAAAAAACATCATGCTCGTTATAACCGATACGAGTCGCGCTAAAAATTTGCGCACGTGTTCCAAAACTTTGTCGCAAGTGTTCTAAAAAACATCATGCTCGTTATAACCGATACGAGTCGCGCTAAAAAATTTGCGCACGTGTTCCAAAAGTTTGTCGCAAGTGTTCTAAAAACATCATGCTCGTTATAACCGATACGAGTCGCGCTAAAAAATTTGCGCACCTGTTCCAAAAATTAGTCGCAAGTGTTCTAAAAACATCATGCTCGTTATAACCGATACGAGTCGCGCTAAAAAATTTGCGCACGTGTTCCAAAAATTTGTCGCAAGTGTTCTAAAAAACTTCATGCTCGTTATAACCCATACCAGTCCGGCTAAAAATTTGCGCACGTGTTCCAAAAAGTTTGTCGCAAGTGTTCTAAAATATTATCATGCTCGTTATAACCGATATGAGTCCGGATAAAAAATTTGCGCACGTGTTCCAAAATATATCATGCTCGTTATAACCGATATGAGTTCGGCTAAAAAATTTGCGCACGTGTTCCAAAAATTTGTCGCAAGTGTTCTAAAAAACATCATGCTCGTTATAACCGATATGAGTCCGGCTAAAAAATTTGCGCACCTGTTCCAAAAATTTGTCGCATGTGTTCTAAAAAACATCATGCGCGTTATAACCGATATGAGTCCGGCTAAAGGATTTGCGCGCATGTTCCAAAAATTTGTCGCATGTATTCTAAAAAAGAGCAGGCTCGTTATAACCGATATGTGTCCGGCTAAAAAATTTGCGCACGTGTTCCAAAAATTTGTCGCACGTGTTCTAAAGAATATCTTGCTCGTTTTAACCGATACGAGTCTTGCTAAAAAAATTGCGCTGGTGTTCCAAAACTTTGTCGCAAGTGTTCTAAAAAACATCATGCTCGTTATAACCGATATGAGTCCGGCTAACAAATTTGCGCACGTTTTCTAAAAATTTGTCGCAAGTGTTCTAAAGAATATCATGCTCGTTATAACCGATATGAGTCCGGCTAAAAAATTTGCGCACGTGTTCCAAAAATTTGTCGCAAGTGTTCTAAAGAATATCATGCTCGTTATAACCGATATGAGTCCGGCTAAAAAATTTGCGCACGTGTTCCAATAACTTTGTCGAAAGTGTTCCAAAAAATATCATGCTCGTTATAACCGATATGCGTCTGGCTAAAAAATTTGCGCACGTGTTCCAAAAATTTGGCGCAAGTGTTCTAAACTACATCATGCTCGTTATATCCGATATGAGTCCGGCTAAAAAATTTGCGCACGCGTTCCAAAATTTTGTCGCAAGTGTTCTAAAGAAAATTTCCGTTGATCGAAAAACGTTTTTTAAACAGAAATAAAGCGTTTTAGACATGGCTTATTTTTTCGAAAAATTTCAAAATTTCGATAAAATATCGAAAAATTTCTGTTGAGGTAAAAATGTTTTTTAGACAAAAATAAAGCGTTTTAGAGATACTTAATTTTTTCGAAAAATTTCAAAATTTCGATAAAATATCGAAAATTTTCTGTCGATCGGAAAACGATTTTTGGACCGAAATAAAGCTTTTCAGACCTACTTGATATTTTCGAAAAATTTGCATCTTTCGGTTAAAATTGAAAATTTTTTGTTGACACAAAAACGTTTTTTCGAACGAAATAAAGCTTTTTAGACCTATTTGATATTTTTGAAAAATTTGAAAATTTTCGTGAAAAATCGAAAAATTTCTCTTGATCCACAAAACGTTTTTCAGACCGAAATAAAGCGTTTTAGACCTAGCTTATTTTTTCGAAAAATTTCAAAATTTCGATAAAATATCGAAAAATTTCTGTTGAGGTAAAAATGTTTTTTAGACAAAAATAAAGCGTTTTAGAGATACTTAATTTTTTCGAAAAATTTCGAAATTTCGATAAAATATCGAAAATTTTCTGTCGATCGGAAAACGATTTTCAGACCGAAATAAAGCTTTTTAGACTTATTTGATATTTTCGAAAAATTTGCAGTTTTCTATTAAAAGTCAAATAATTTTTCTTGATTTGAAAACGTTTTTTAGACCGAAATGAAGCGTTTTAGACATACTTAATTTTTCGAAAAATTTCGAAATATCCGTTAAAATTTGAAAATTTTCCACCGATCGAAAAATGTATTTTTAGACCGAAATAAAGCGTTTTAGACCTATTTGATATTTTCGAAAAATTTGTTGTTTTCGGTTAAAAACTGAAAATTTTTTGTTGACACAAAAACGTTTTTTCGAACGAAATAGAGCGTTTTAGGCATATTTGATATTTTCGAAAAACTTGGAAATTTTCGTGAAAAATCAAAAAATTTCGAAATTTCCGTGAAAAGCACGAAGAACATGAGTTCGGCTATAACGAGCATGATGGATATGAGTTTGGTTAGAAGGAGCGAATTCAGTTATTCTGAGGAAAAAGTGTTCCGAACACTTCACGATCGTTTTACGAAAACTTCTAGCCGCGTTCCGAAACCTTGTCCCTCATGTTCTGAAGGATTTATCGCACGTGCTCTAAAAAACATCATGATCGTTATAAACGATATGAGTCCGGCTAAAAATTTGCGCTCGTGTTCTAAAAACATCATGCTCGTTAAACATCATGCTCGTTTTAACCGATATGAGTCCGGCTAAAAATTTGCGCTCGTGTTCCAAATATTTGTCGCAAGTGTTCTAAAAATATCATGCTCGTTATAACCGATATCAGTCCGGCTAAAAAATTTGCGCACGTGTTCCAAAAATTTGTCGCAAGTGTTCCAAAAAATATCATGCTCGTTATAACCGATATGAGTCCGGCTGAAAAATTTGCGCAGGTGTTCCAAAATTTGTCGCATGTGTTCTATAAAAAATATCATGCACGTTATAACCGATATGAGGACGGCTACAAATTTGCGCACGTGTTCTAAAAGATATCATGCTCGTTATAACCGATATGAGTCCGGCTAAAGAATTTGCGCACGTGTTCCAAAATTTGTCGCAAGTGTTCTAAAGAATATCATGCTCGTTATAACCGATATGAGTCCGGCTAAAAAATTTGCGCACGTGTTCCAAAAATTTGTCGCAAGTGTTCTAAAGAATATCATGCTCGTTATAACCGATATGAGTCCGGCTAAAAAATTTGCGCTCGTGTTCCAAAAGTTTGTCGCAAGTGTTCTAAACAACATCATGCTCGTTATAACCGATATGAGTCAGGCTACAAATTTGCGCACGTGTTCTAAAGTTTTGTCGCAAGTGTTCTAAAAAGAATATCATGCTCGTTATAACCGATATAGTCCGGCTAAAATTGCGCATGTGTTCCAAATTTGCGCACGTGTTCTAAAAAATATCAAGCTCGTTATAACCGATACGAGTCGCGCTAAAAAATTTGCGCACGTGTTCCAAAAATTTGTCGCAAGTGTTCTAAAAACATCATGCTTGTTATAACCGATACGAGTCGCGCTAAAAATTTGCGCACGTGTTCCAAAAATTTGTCGCAAGTGTTCTAAAAAACATCATGCTCGTTATAACCGATACGAGTCGCGATAAAAATTTGCGCACGTGTTCCACAAATTTGTCGCAAGTGCTCTAAAAACATCATGCTCGTTATAACCGATACGAGTCGCGCTAAAAATTTGCGCACGTGTTCTAAAACATATCATGCTAGTTATAACCGATACGAGTCGCGCTAAAAAATTTGCGCACGTGTTCCAAAAAATTTGTCGCAAGTGTTCTAAAAAACATCATGCTCGTTATAACCGATATGAGTCCGGCTAAAAAATTTGCGCACGTGTTCTAAAAGATATCATGCTCGTTATAACAGATACGAGTCTGGTTATAGCGAGCAGTTTGTAAATTAGTTCTGTTTAAAGAGCACGG
>QLNU02015360.1:60066055-60081034 GCA_006491805.2 Dysdera silvatica
ACTCTGTCCTACACCAACAGATGGCGCTCACGTTTTGATTTATCCCCGCTAATCCTATCACTCACTACCGCAGGTAATTGAGTATTTACTATAGAACATTTAAACGGTATGTAATTTATATTTTTTGCATGCTGTGTTAAAAACATTCTGTTACAGATATTTCGATAATATATAACATAAACAGTGTTTGAATATGATCATATATTTACAGTGTATACTATTTATTTTCATTTAATTTATTAACTATTATTATTAAATTAAATAATTAAAATATTAACCAAAAAAATTATATTTATCACTGAATTTATTTATTAAATTCATTTGTTTGTATACACTGTATACTATTTATTACATCAATGTATTTCACGTAATCGACGATAGATGGCAACACATATCTCGCAAAGTAGCAATACATACTAGACAGCCCACTTCAAATTCGGGAGGGGAGGAGAGGGAACCGAAATTTTGCCATATTAATTTATTCATTAATTTTTCTGCGCGATGGGCCCTATAGTAGACCATCCATAAGTTCTAAGCTATCCGCCGTAGATACAGTGAGCCTTATGGCCCATCAAGATCTATTTCCCAAGAGTCTAGATGGTGGTGAAGCCTTTATCGCGGCTAAACATTAAACCATTTTCAAGGATGTGTAGTGGCCCCAACTTACCCTGTCGTTAGCAGAAAGGAAACAGAAACACACCCAAAATCAAAGACAGCTGAACGCTGGTAACTTTCTTCCAGCCCCCCCCCCAAAGTTGAAACTTCTTGGGGGGGGGGAGATTTACGGTTTTGAGTAAGGGCCCAAAAATTTTAGTTACGCCGCTGCTCTAGATGCTACAAAGGGGATATGATTTGTTAATGTTTTAATGCATTTTATTAATATTCTTACGAAATATATTAAATGTTCGCAACATAAACATAAAATGTTTTCATAAAATTAATTCTTAGTAATGTACTCTTCAACAAAACTCATAAGACGCGTAAAAATGCATGAGAAATATATAACTACAGTGAAAATCGGTTATAACGACCTTCAAGGGACCGTGCAAATTCGGTCGTTATAACCGAAGTCATTGTAAAAAAAAACGATATTTTTTTTAAACCATAGCAGCCTATAGTATAATAAAAAATATAGTTCTATAAATTATTTTGATAGTAAAAAGTATTAAACTTTTTGGTTCAAATTAAATAATATTTTAATTATAATGAATAAATTTCCGCTTATATTAATATATTTAAAAAGTGATGTGTATTTTAATGTGGCTATAAATATAATTTAATATAAACGGAATTTAATTTAAAAAAAATAAAAATTGACAAAAATTCTAGAAAATACTAAAGTATATAACGTAGAAAACAAATCTAATGAATTATATTTATTATATTATACTAATGACTTCCGAACAGTGCCGGTTTAAGAGCTTTATGGGCCCTATGCTGAAAAAATAAAATAGGCCTCTAAAGAATATGACCTTCGTGTTATTCAATTAATAAATCACGTGTTTTTTAAGTTCACTATCTTCAATATTCAGGTTTAGCAGTGATAAAAATTTCTCGGACATTTGTAAATAAACAAGATTAGAATAACGCTTAAATTTTGATAACTAACCCACATTGTTCCGACTTATGACTGTCAAGTCGCGTCGTTATATCCGATACGAATTTCCCTACTTAGAATCTACGTAGACTACAAAATCGCCGTCGTTATAGCAGGTTTCGTCGTTATATACGATGTCGTTATAACCGATATATTTAGTATGGAGTAGAATAGCAAACCAAACTTCTTGTAAAAATTCCATCATTATATGCGGTTGGTCGTTATAAACGATTTTCACTGTAAATCAATTTGTGTAAATAAATCAAGATAATCCATTTGAAATTAATGAATAAAATCCTTAACATGAATATAGCATGGGCAGCTTGTGAAGAGCTATACGAAATTTCATAATTTCCCATCTCCATACTGTAAACTAGAGATGGGAGTTATTAAGGTAACTGTTAAAATCACCTGTTACCTGTTTAAAAATTACCTGTAATTAAGTTAAGGATTAATAAATTTGAAACTTTTTTGTTTTAATGAATTTATCACTGTTAATTATTTTTAAAATTTGTGTATACTGAACTTCTATATAACGGCCCTTGCAGAATCGCGTGTTACCGTTATTCGGTGGTCCACTAATTTGACTTCTGAATTTATGCATTTTCGATTATCCGAAATTTCTATTTACTGATGTATGCGCGCTCCCCAGCTAGAGCTCCTTGAAGACTTAGTGAACAGGTTGATTTCGGGTAGGTCGGACTGGGGTTATGGAGAGTCCGAAGTCAACCTGCAAATTCTTATATTTCTATACAAATCTACAGGAAATAATTTATGGGCTTATTTCGTGCTGCCCGAACCTGGCCCAGCCAGAACTTGGCCCGCTCAATTTAGCACGTTCGGTAAGCCTGGCCATTAATAGGCTACATTCGCTGCTATTTGATTTTTTAAAGTAAATTTAGACTACTTATTTTGTTTTTTAATTTACTTCATTAATCAAAGAAGGACAATTTTGCTTTAAGCTTTCGTGAACATGCCATCTATTGTGCCTAAAAGGGTCACTGTGGACAAAAACTTTAAATGCTAAAAGTATACACAATAAAAATAAAAATCTACACGGTTCACCATTTTTGGACATATATCGATAAATTATAAATAAAGCAAAACATATACCAACAATTCGCTAATTCAAATACTGACCTAAATATACTCAGTCAAACTCCCGTAACGGTGAGTTTGGTTATAAAGAGAAACAGGATACAACAAGAATAAATATTTGTTTGGTTAAACACATTCAAAATATACAAGTCGAAAATATTTCTTTTACAAATATCTATAAGACACACAAAAACAAACACTTTCAAGTTTTAACTATATTTATTTAATTAGTATACAAAACAATTTTTTCACAAATTTCAATTTCATTGCGAAACAAAATTATGTCTTATTTTATGCTAATAAACAACTGCTGCAACAGCCCATGAAGGAAAGCACTTAAATATTAGGGGGATACAAATGTTTATGGATAACCTTAATAATGTTAAAGGATTAATTCTGTGACTAAAATTGAATACTGTAATTAATTTAATATTGTGACTAAAAAAAAAAAACCTATTGCCCAAAACCTCATTTTTAAAAATGAAAGGGGGCTGGGTACTCAAAATAATTACAATAACATAATTTTAAAAGTACTTGTAAACTGGTACACATATTGACATTAATGTTGCATAGCTGCCAACCTCCACTGAAGAATATCAAATAGATTTTCAACACATGCTTTTCAGTGTAATAACGAACATCTCAGTATAAAAATAGCAAATATTTAGGACAAAATAGATTCTTCCTACATAAGCGATGAAGATATACAATAATATGCAACAGAGAAAAAACAATAACAATATTTATCATTTCATATAAAAAAATGTAAAAAGTATAAAATACAAAATGTCATTTTACTAACCTCTTATCTACGATAACTATGTTTTAATTTCACTGTTTCCTTCTCCAGTTACTTCCCACACAAAACAAATGGCTAATGCAAAGAGAGGGTTGATGAGCCATAACTCACCTCCCTTACTCGTTCATCTAAGACAACTTTTTCAAAATGGCAGAATTGCGATGGGCATATGCGTTCGTTATGACGGTCTGTTCAGAAAAGTCATATGAAGTTGAATTTAAAGTAGAGAAATAATATTGAACGTAAATTAGAGAAAAAATTAAATTAAATTTAGAGAAAAACAAACTTGAATTTAAATTAGAAAAAGAAAATCAAAGTCGCATTCAAATAAAGAGGCCCAGGGCATCGCTGGCGATAGGCTGCTCTGCTTACGTTTTGTATCAAAAACAATAAAAAAACGCATTAAAAAAATCGTTCTTTAACTTACATTTAAATTGACACTAAATTAGAAAAAACGATAGCGACATAAATACAACGGGCTTAAAGGCGAAATTGGGAATTACAAAAGTTTGCCAAAAAGGGCAGTAGAAAGGCAGAGAAGTGGCTTGCCATATTGTTTCGGCGCCCGTACAGGATAGTAAAATAGCGCACCATTAGGCCAAGGCTAATGGCACTGTGGATGAATTGGCCACCGCAGGTCAAGGGACCTCCCTTTCTTTGAGTAATCTGGACCTCGTAAGGTTTAGGGAATAACCCTTGAACGAAACTGAGCAGTATGCTGTTAGGACTTGGTAGGGGTGGGGGGCGCCTTTGGGAGTAAAACACTGATTAATAGCAAGTTAGAAGAACGTGTCACAACTTTGTCCCAGCAGACACGCATATGAAATAGAGAAGAGCAGAGAAAGAATATTTGGACGAAGAGGATGTGTTCTGAGAAGAGAACCATCTGCCACAAACATTAAGAAAGAGAGCGAACTGGCCAAACAGGGAAAGGAAGACCAAGGCCAATAAGAATACGGTCAGCTTCGGATTGGTTTGCTTCTGTTTCTACTGCATAATAACAGCAAAGGTGACGGTGCACCGAGATATACATTTTCCTAAGCAATGTGAAACACTGCTGTTAAGCGCACATGCACCCATTTGAAAACATTCGTTTCTTTAATACACATTACGTTATATGAGGACACAAGGCAAATTGAATAACAAAACCTGAGTGCACAGATGAACAACACCAAAAGTCCTGCCTTAAATATAAACGAAACATTGTTTGTGAGTTTTACGGCAAACAAACAACAAGGTCATGACGCTCCAGGAGCAGGAACTCACCCCTGGATTACAGTGATCACTTAGTTGGCACCCTTTCTTCTTTGGGAGGGAGGCCCTACTGCTAGTGGAAAAACTCATGCTAGGCAAGACAGAATGCGTTACCACTGTACTACAATTTGGCCTATATAACTGAAAACTACACAAAATATAAGGAAGACATTAAACAAGAACCAGGCATGACATATTCATCAGAGAAGGGTCACAACAAAGTAAAATCATGAAGATATTTGGAGCTGTACTGAGAGGAGGAGGCCATGATAAACGGAGATTAGAAGCAGGACAGATGGAAGCGTATGGCAGGTTCAGAATCCTTGTAGACAAAATTAAAAGTCTTATGGTCTAAATAAAAACCAATGGGATCACGGCAAACACCGTGCTCAGAATGTCGCCATTGTGTAACCCTAAGGACCGAAAAGCACAACATAAAAACACACAGGAAAATCAAGGACTGGGCAAGTGTAATAGTTTGAGCATTTTACTGCCACAATGGCAAGAGAGGTTATGATGCATTGGATAATCTACATTTTCCCAAAATATAGCAAAATATAAACAATGACACAAAATGACAATTGGGGAGAAAGTTCAGCATAGTTACCAGTTGATGAGCAGAACACAATTCGCCAAGAGCTGATGAAAGTTACATTCCTTCAGACGTCATCTTCTCGATGGAAATTAAAAACACAAAAAAAACATTTAGTATCGAGAAATAAAAATTTGTCACTGAAAAAACAACTATTCTGTTTATATCTACACACGAAATTTGGGTAAATAATCATGCAAGAAGAAAGGTGAATCAACGGAAAAGGTAAAAAAAGGGTGACTGTTTTAAATATTTTGGCAAGAATGCAATGCCGAAAGAAAAGAGGCGAGTTCAGGGTATAAACAATGTCAAAATAAAATATGGATGCGAGAATTGGGAATCAAATGTGTAGGGAATGTTTCAGAGGGCACGAAGAATGTCTCTGGTAGGTAGCATTGAGAGATACAAAGCGCAGCATGGGTATACAACAGGGAAGGGGGAAGAGAGAAGTCCATTACTTGTGTGTCTTATCGGGCGGTGACAGCAAAGGTCAGGCTGCATTCAAACCAAAGGCCAACACAAGGGGTGTAAGCTCACCGTCCACTTACAATAAGTAACTTACATTTATGCATATGTCCCTACCTTGTCTCCAGGCTGGGTGCATCTTCCCTCTACGAGAGGACTACAACGATGTTCAAGCCTTGCGCCCTTCGCCATAAAAATTTTTTCTTTAAACGCCCTTAATTGGCACTCACAGTGCCCAAACAAATATGAACTTCTGCTACTAAGGATAACAAAGCTGGGAATATAGGAGAAAAGTGATTTTATTTATTTATTTTTTGACACAAAGACAGCAAGGGCCAATCTGCACCAAACAAGGTTAGGCCATACATAGTGACAGTAAGCCGAATAACAGCGCAAACAACATGATACTGCTGCATGTCAAGTTCAGACTAAAGGCAAGGTAGACAATTTTTTTTAACTCTATGATAACTGCAGAGCAATGGACTAGTATTTTACAAATAAATCCGAACATCCTATGACTCAGGGAACCAACCGCCTAACCAAAGTGATAAATTTGCCTCCAAGAGTCATTTTAGTTTTTACGGGATGGAGCGAGTTGGACACACATTAACAGCAGGGAAGGAGAACCCATAGCTAACATCTAATAGTAGGGCCATATATACAAAAGAGAGGATCAGAGAAAGAAGGGGCGGATGTGTTCATAGAAGACAACAATCAACCACAAAGAGTAAGAAAGACAGCCAACTGGCCAAACAGGGAAAGGAAGATCAAGGTTAATAAGAATACGGTAAGCTTCGGATTGGTTTGCTTGGGCATAATAACAGCAAAGGTGACTGTGCACTGAGATATACATTTTCCTAAGGAATGTGAAACACTGCTGCCAAGCGAACATGCACCCATTTGATAGCATTCGTTTTTTATTACACATTGCGTTGTATGAGGACACAATGCAAATTGAATTACAAAATCTTACTGCACAGGTAAACAAAACCAAAAGTCTTGCCTTAAATATAAACAAAATATTGTTTGTCAGTTTTATGGCAAACGAACAGCAAGGCCATGCTGCTCCAGGACCAGGAACTAACCCTTGGATTACAGTAATCAATTAGTTGCTAAGCTATTTTTGTGGGGGGTGGGGGCACTACTGGTAATGGAACACGGGAAAAACTCACGCCAGGCAAGATTGAATGTGTTAGCACTGTACTACCATAGGGCTTATATAAATGACAACTACACGAAATATCAGGAAGACATTAAACAAGAACCAGGCATGACATATTCATCAGATAAGGGTCACAACAAAGTAAAACAATGAAGATATTTGGAGCTGTACTGAGAGGAGGAGGCCGTGAAAAAAAGGAGATTAGAAGCAGGACAGACGGAAGCGTATGGCAGGTTCAGAATCTTTGTAGACAAAATTAAAAGTCTTATGGTCGAAATAAAAACCAAGGGGATCACGGTAAACACCGTGCTCAGAATGTCGCCATTGTGTAACCCTAAGGACCAAAAAGCACAACATAAAAGCACACAGGAAAATCAAGAACTGGACAAGTATAATAGTTTGAGCATTTTACTGCCACAATGGCAAGAGAGGTTATGATGCATTGGATAATCTACATTTTCCCAAAATATAGCAAAATATAAACAATGACACAAAATGACAATCCGGGAGAGAAGTCTAAAGTATACTTACCAGTTGATGATAAGAATGATAATCTTCGGCCAAGTGTTGACGAAAGTTACATTCTCTTCAGCCGCATGTCATCTTCTCGATGGAAATTAAAAAAACAAAACAAAAAAACATTTAGTATCGCGAAATAAAAATTTGCCACTGCAAAAACTACTATTCTGTTTATATATACACATGAAAGTTGGGTAAATAATCATGCAAGAAGAAAGGTGAATCAACGGAAAAGGTAAAAAAACGGGTGACTGTTTTAAACATTTTGGCAAGAATGCAATGCCGAAAGAAAAGAGGCGAGTTCAGGGCATAAAATATGTCAAAATAAAATATGGACGCGGGAATTGGGAATCAAATGTGTAGGAAATGTTTCAGAGGGCACGAATGCACATGCTCAGAATGTCTCTGGTAGGTAACATTGAGAGATACAAAGTGCAGCACGGGTATACAACAGCGAGGGTGGGAAGGGGAAAGAGAGAAGTTTATTACTTGTGTGTCTTATCCGGCAATGACAGCAAAGGTCATGCTGCATCCAAACCAAGGGCAAACACAAGGGGTGTAAGCTCACCGCCCACTTAGAATAAGTAACTTACATTTATTCATAGGTCCCGACCTTGTCTCCAGGCTGGGTGCATCCTCCCTCCACGATAGGTCTACAGGGATGTTCAAGCCGTTCGCCCTTCGCCTTCGCCATAAAATTTTTTTCTTTAAACTCCCTTAATTGGCACTCACAGTACCCAAAGAAATATGAACTTTTGCTACTAAGGGTGACAAAGCTGGGAATATAGAAGGAAGGTGGTTTTATTTATTTACTTTTTGACACAAAGACAGCAAGGGCCAATCTGCACCAAACAAGGTTAGGCCACACATACGGACGGTAAGCTGAATAACAGCGCACACTACATGATACTGCTGCATGTCAAATTCAGACTAAAGGCAAGGTAGACAATTTTTTTAACTCTATGATAACTACAGAGCAATGGACCAGTATTTTACCAATAAATCCGAACATCCTATGACTCAGGGAACCAACCACCTAACCAAAGTGATAAATTTGACGTCAATGTTCTGTTAGTTTTTTTGGGGTGGGGGGTTGGACACACATTAACAGCATGTCATGAGAACCCGTTGCTACCGTCTCATAGTAGGGCTATATATACAAGACAGAGGATCAGAGAAGACAACAATCACAAAGAGTAAGAAAGACAGCCAACTGGCCAAAGAGGGAAAGGGAGACAAGGTTAATAAGAATAAGGTAAGCTTCGGTTTGGTTTGCTTGGGCATAATAACTACATAATAACAGCAAAGGTGACGGTGCACTGAGATATACATTTTCCTAAGGAATGTGAAACAATGCTGTCAAGCGAACATGCACCCATTTGATAGCATTCGTTTTTTATTACGCATTACATCGTATGAGGACACATTTTATTTAATTACAAAATCTTACTGCACAGGTAAACAAAACCAAAAGTCTTGCCTTAACTATAAACAAAATATTGTTTGTCAGTTTTACGGCAAACGAACAGCAAGGCTATGCTGCTCCAGGACCGGTAACTAACCCCTGGATTTCAGTGATCAATTAGTTGATAAGCTATTTTTTGGGGGGGGGTGGGGGGGGCACTACTGGTAATGGAACACCGGAAAAAGTCACGCCATGCAAGATTGAATGTGTTAGCAGTGTAATACCGTACGGCTTATATAAATGACAACTACACAAAATATAAGGAAGACATCAAACAAGAACCAGTCATGACATTTTCATCAATAAGGGTCACAACAAAGTAAAATCATGAAGATATTTGGCGCTGTACTGAGAGGAAGAGGCCGTGATAAACGGAGATTGAAGCAGGACAGATGGAAGCGTATGGCAGGTTCAGAACCTTGTAGACAAAATAAAAGTCTTATTGTCTAAATAGCAACCAAGGGGATCACGGCAAAACACCGTGCTCAGAATGTCGCCGCTGCGTAACCTTAAGGACCAAAAAGCACAATATAAATGCACACAAGAAAATCAAGAACTCGGCAAGTGTAATAGTTTGCGGATTTTACTGCCACGATGGCAAGAGAGGTCATGCTGCATTGGATAATCTACATTTTCCCACGATATAGCAATGACACGAAATGACAATCGGGGAGAAAAGTCTAAAGCACACTTACCAGTTGATGATAAGAATGCTAATCTTCGGCCAAGGCTTGAGGAAAGTTACATTCTCTTCAGACGCATGTCATCTTCTCGATGGACGGTAAAAAAAAAAAATATTTAATATCGAGAAATAAAAATTTATCACTGAAAAAATAACTATTCTGGTGAAATATACAGATGAAAGTTGGGTAAATAATCATGCAAAAAGACAGGCGAATCTGCGGAAAAGGTAAATAAACAGGTGATTTTTTTTAAAAATATTTGGCAAGAATGCACTGCTAAAAGAAAAGAGGCGAGTTCAGAGTATAAACAATGTCAATATAACATATGGATGCGCGAATTGGGAATTAAATGTGTAGGGAATGTTTCACGGGGCACGAATGCAAATGCTCAGAAGGTCTCTGGTAGATAACGTTGAGAGATACAAAGCGCAGCACAAATATATAAGAGGGACGGAGGGAAGGGGCAAGAGAATAAGTTTATTACTTGTGTGCTTTATGGTGCAATGACAAAGCAAAGGTCATGCTGCATCGAAACCAAAGGCAAACACAAGGGGTGTAAGCTCACAGCCCACTTAGAATAAGAAACTTATATTTATGCATAGGTCTGTACCTTATCTCCAGGCTGGGTGCATCCACCCTGCACGACAGGTCTACAAGGATATTCAAGCCTTGTGCCCTTCGCCCTCGCCTTAAAAAATTTTTCTTTAAAGGCCCTTGATTGGCACTCACAGTGTCCGAAGAAATAGGGACTTCTGCTACTGAGGGTAACAAAGCTTGGAATATAGTTGGAAGATAGTTGGTTGGTTTTATTTATTTATTTTTGACACTAACACAGCAAGGGCCAATCTGCACCAAACACGGTTAGGCCATACATAGGGATGGCAAGCCGAATAACAGCGCACACTACATGATACCGCTGCAGGTCAAATTCATGCTAAAAGCAAGGCAGATAATTTTTTTAACTCTATGGAAACTGCAGAGCAATGGACTAGTATTTTATCAATAAATCCGAACATATTATGACTCAGGGAACCAACCACCTAACCAAAGTGATAAATTTGCCGCTAAGAGTCCTTTTAGTTTTTATGGGATGGAGGGAGTTGGACACACATTAACAGCAGGGCGGGAGAACCCATTGCTAACATCTCATAGTAGGGCCATATATACAAAAGAGAGGATCAGAGAAGACAACAATCACAAAGAGTAAGAAAGACAGCCAACTGGCCAAAGAGGGAAAGGGAGATCAAGGTTAATAAGAATAAGGTAAGCTTCGGATTGGTTTGCTTGGCATAATAACAGCAAAGGTGAGGGTGCACTGAGATATACATTTTCCTAAGGAATGTGAAACACTGTTATCAAAGGGGTGCCTGATCGCGTGGCAGCATTCGCCTTTTTTTTTACAAATAACGTTATATGAGGACACAAGGCAAATTGAATTACAAACTCTTATTGCACAGGTAAACAAAACCAAAAGTCTTGCCTTAAATATAAACAAAATAGTGTTTGTCAGTTTTATGGCAAACGAACAGCATGGCCATGCTGCTCCAGGACCAGGAACCAACCCCTGGATTACAGTGATCAATGAGCTGGTAAGCTCGTTTGGGGTACACTACTGGTAATGGAACACCGAAAAGTCACGCCATGCAAGATTGAATGTGTTAGCAGGTAATACCGCACGGCTTATATAAATGACAACTACACAAAATATAAGGAAGACATCAAACAAGAACCAGGCATGACATTTTCATCAGATAAGGGTCACAACAAAGTAAAATCATGAAGATATTTGGCGCTGTACTGAGAGGAAGAGGCCGTGATAAACGGAGATTAGAAGCAGGACAGATGGAAGCGTATGGCAGGTTCAGAACCCTTGTAGACAAAATTAAAAGTCTTATTGTCTAAATAGCAACCAAGGGGATCACGGCAAACACCGTGCTCAGAATGTCGCCATTGTGTAACCCTAAGGACCAAAAAGCACGACATAAAAGTACACAGGAAAATCAAGAACTGGGCACGTGTCATAGTTGGGTATTTTACTGCCACAATGGCAAGAGAGTTTATGATGCATTGGATAATCTACATTTTCCAACATATAAACGATGACACAAAATGACAATTGGGGAGAAAAGTCTAAAGTATACTTACCACTTGATGATAAGAATGATCATCTTCGGCCAAGAGTTGAAGAAAGTTACGTTCTCTTCAGCAGCATGTCATCTTCTCAATGGAAATGAAAAAAAAAAAAAGTATCGAGAAATAAAAATTTATCACTGAAAAAACAACTATTCTGTTTATATATACACATGAAAGTTGGGTAAATAATCATGCAAGAAGAAAGGTGAATCAACGGAAAAGGTAAAAAAAATGATTGACTGTTTTAAATACTTTGGCAAGAATGCAATGCCGAAAGAAAAGAGGTGAGTTCAGGGTATAAACAATGTCAATATAAAATATGGATGCGAGAATTGGGAATCAAATGTGTAGGGAATGTTTCAGAGGGCACGAATGCACATGTTCAGAATGTCTCTGGTAGGTAACATTGAGAGATACAAAGCACAGCACGGGTATACAACAGGGAGGGAGGGAAGGGGAAGAGAGAAGTTTATTACTTGTGTGTCTTATCGGGCAATGACAGCAAAGGTCATGCTGCACCCAAACCACAGGCAAACACAAGGGATGTAAGCTCACCGCCCACTTAGAATAAGTAACTTACATTTATGCATAGGTCCCTACCTTGTCTCCAGGCTGGGTGCATCCTCCTTCCACGACAGCTCCACAAGGATGTTCAAACCTTGCGCCCTTCGCCTTTGCCATAAAATTTTTTTCTTTAAACGCCCTTAATTGGCACTCACAGTGCCCGAAGGAATATGAACTTCTGCTACTAAGGGTGAAAAAGCTGGGAATATAGAAAGAAGGTGGTTTTATTTATTTATTTTTTGACACAAAGACAGCAAGGGCCAATCTGCACCAAACAAGGTTAGGCTATACATACGGATAGTAAGCCGAATAACAGCGCACACTACATGATACTTCTGCATGTCAAATTCAGACTAAAGGCAAGGTAGAGAATTTTTTTTAACTCTATGATAACTGCAGAGCAATGGACTAGTATTTTACCAATAATTCCGAAAAGCCTATGACTCAGGGAACCAACCACCTAAACAAAGTGATAAATTTGCCTCCAAGAGTCCTTTTAGTTTTTACGGGATGGAGGGAGTTGGACACACATTAACAGCTGGGCAGGAGAACCCATTGCTAACATCTCATAGGAGGGCCACATATACAAAAGAGAGGATCAGAGAAAGAAGGGGTGGATGTGTTCAGAGAAGACAACAATCAACCACAAAGAGTAAGAAAGACAGTCCACTGGCCAAACAGGGAAAGGAAGATCAAGGCTAATAAGAATACGGTAAGCTTCGGATTGGTTTGCTTGGGCATAATAACTGCATAATAACAGCAAAGGTGACGGTGCACTGAGATATACATTTTCCTAAGGAACGTGAAATACTGCTGCCAAGCGAACATGCACCCATTTGATAACATTCGTTTTTTATTGCACATTACGTTGTATGAGGTGACAAGGCAAATTGAATTACAAAATCTTACTGCACAGGTAAACAAACCCAAAAGTCTTGCCTTAAATATAAACAAAATATTGTTTGTCAGTTTTACGGCAAACGAACAGCATGGCCATGCTGCTCCAGGACCAGGAACTAACCCGTGGATTACAGTGATCAATTAGTTGGTAAGCTCTTTTTGTTTGGGGTGGGGGCACTACTAGTAGTGGAACACGGGAAAAACTCACGCTAGGCAAGACTGAATGTGTTAGCACTGTACTACCAAAGGTCTTATATAAATGACAACTACACAAAATATAAGGAAGACATTAAACAAGAACCAGCCATGACATATTCATCAGATAAGGGTCACAACAAAGTAAAATCATGAAGATATTTGGAGCTGTACTGAGAGGAGGAGGCCGTGATAAACGGAGATTAGAAGCAGGACAGATGGAAGCGTATGGCAGGTTCAGAATCCTTGTAGACAAAATTAAAAGTCTTATGGTCTAAATAAAAACCAAGGGGATCACGGCAAACACCGTGCTCAGAATGTCGCCATTGTGTAACCCTAAGGACCGAAAAGAACAACATAAAAGCACACAGGAAAATCAAGAACTGGGCAAGTGTAATAGTTTGAGCATTTTACTGCCACAATAGCAAGAGAGGTTATGATGCATTGGATAATCTACATTTTCCCAAAATATAGCAAAATATAAACAATGACACAAAATGACAATCGGGGAGAAAAGTCTAAAGTATATTTACCACTTGGTGATAAGAATGATAATTTTCGGCCAAGAGTTGACGAAAGTTACATTCTCTTCATCGCATGTCATCTTCTCGATGGAAATTAAAAACACAAAAAAAACATTTAGTATCGAGAAATAAAAATTTGTCACTGAAAAAACAACTATTCTGTTTATATCTACACACGAAATTTGGGTAAATAATCATGCAAGAAGAAAGGTGAATCAACCTCAAAGGTAAAAAAACGGGTGACTGTTTTAAATATTTTGGCAAGAATGGAATGCCGAAAGAAAAGAGGCGAGTTCAGGGTATAAACGGTGTCAATATAACATATGGATGCGAGAATTGGGAATCAAATGTGTAGGGAATGTTTCAGAGGGCACGAAGAATGTCTCTGGTAGGTAGCATTGAGAGATACAAAGCGCAGCATGGGTATACAACAGGGAAGGGGGAAGAGAGAAGTCCATTACTTGTGTGTCTTATCGGGCGGTGACAGCAAAGGTCAGGCTGCATTCAAACCAAAGGCCAACACAAGGGGTGTAAGCTCACCGTCCACTTACAATAAGTAACTTACATTTATGCATATGTCCCTACCTTGTCTCCAGGCTGGGTGCATCTTCCCTCTACGAGAGGACTACAACGATGTTCAAGCCTTGCGCCCTTCGCCATAAAAATTTTTTCTTTAAACGCCCTTAATTGGCACTCACAGTGCCCAAACAAATATGAACTTCTGCTACTAAGGATAACAAAGCTGGGAATATAGGAGAAAAGTGATTTTATTTATTTATTTTTTGACACAAAGACAGCAAGGGCCAATCTGCACCAAACAAGGTTAGGCCATACATAGTGACAGTAAGCCGAATAACAGCGCAAACAACATGATACTGCTGCATGTCAAGTTCAGACTAAAGGCAAGGTAGACAATTTTTTTTAACTCTATGATAACTGCAGAGCAATGGACTAGTATTTTACAAATAAATCCGAACATCCTATGACTCAGGGAACCAACCGCCTAACCAAAGTGATAAATTTGCCTCC
>QLNU02015360.1:60081134-60097409 GCA_006491805.2 Dysdera silvatica
ATATATATATATATATATATACTTACACTCATTTTCGAAAACTTGAATAATATAACAGCCACCGTTTTTTAGAAATTATTTTTTCCATATAACTAGGTGCAAAAATTTTGTTCTTTGTTGAAGTGTTCCATTTTTGGTAGCATTGGTCACGCCCTTGCTGGTTAATACGCAGTAAGGGCAGTTGTATTAAAATCCAAAACTTTTCTTTCTCGCTCCTTCTTACTCTATATATACGCACACTTATGTACACACTAGTGCATAGGTTTCCAAAGACAAGTATCTCGGGAGAGTTCCAGCACATTATTAGGAAATGTATTGATACACTGCACATGCCCACAAACTCTGCTTCTGTTTGTTTCCTTAAGGGTTGATATAAGGAATGCCGAAATATTCTTATTCCATACGATCGTAAGTTAAAAGTTTATCGTAAATGGTTTCCAGTGAATACGTGTCTTAGGACTATGATAATCATAAAAAATAACATGAATATTTTCTGAGTTTCTCTGCCATATTGTATTAATCTATTTTACAAGATTCTACGTTCGGCGTTCTCAATTTGTGATATTGTTGAAAATAGTAAAAGTAAGACAGTAAATTATCACCGACCTTTTTGATTCTTTTGTATTCTACTTTCGCTGAACGTGATATTGACGCAAAGTTGGTTGGGTTTTTTTGTTTTTGTTTTTTTACGGACTCTAAAGAATTCCGAATGAAGTAAGAAATTTTCCCATTGCTGCGTTAGAAGTGCTTCAACTTTACATTTTACCAATTCGAAAACTTAAATATATTTTTTTGAGAAATTATAATTTCAGCTGTAAAAAGTGTGGGGACATTAATGAATTTTCCAACAATCCGTAGGCGTAATTTGCCGGGTTTTTTGTGGGTTTTTTTTTAGAAAAGTGGCAAAATCGCACTTTTTCCTATACAATTTTGGGTTTACTTTAACCCCAGTTTACGCTATATTTAACCCTCAAGTTACGTCTATCGGCACATCAGTTATTATTGTGAAAATTGTAATATATATATATTTATGCAGGCAAGCGCAGTGCTATGACAGTTTCATTAAAATACAATTAGAGTATAGACTATATTACACGTGTGTCCCCTGTGCGATTTGTCGCCAAGGCATGGCAACCTCCTTCCGGTGTTACGTCATCACGTTTTTTATATGAAATGATAAATATTTTTATTGATTTTTCTCTGTTGCATATTATTGTATATTTTCATTGCTTATGTAGGAAGAATCTATTTTGTCCTAAATATTTGCTATTTTTATACTGGGATGTTCGTTATTACACTGAAAAGCATGTGTTGAAAATCTATTTGATATCCTTCAGTGGAGGTTGGCAGCTATGCAACTATTAAAAGTGTTTAGTTTTCACTCTTGAACTGCTGCATGAACTGAAATCAGAATGTTCGATCTATGATTTACTATATATGGCATGTAAGTTCATGTTTACGCTATCTTGCACTCAAGTTTCTGGTGAGAGAGTCTTCTCTGTACTCAGGATCATTAAAAATCGCCTACGATCATCAATTGGATAAGAACTCCTTAAAAGTTTCATGCTGTTCTATGTCAACAGAGACTTTGAGGTTGGCTACAACAAATTTTTTGACGTATTGGCGAAGATTTCTGCGGAATTAGTAAGGCAACTTAAATTGTAGTGTTGTGTGTACATGTCGTGCATATTTGTCTTAGATATTAACTAAATAGGCAAGAAAAAAAACCAAGTCAAAAACTTATTCGAAATGTTTTACTTCATCTCATGTCATGATTTGCTGTCAAATCTAATCTCAATCAAACTGAAGTTACCAGGCGCTTACCATTTATGATTTTTGAAATTAAACTGTTTGGTAGATTATTGCTAATAGAAAACAAAAATTTTGAAAAGCAATGTCTAAAACGTTAGTTGACTGACTGAAAATTAACATCGTGTGCAAACACTCCTATATGCATCCACCCGAGTATATTTTAAGCTAGTTGGCGCCCCGCACATTTCCCCCACCGTGCCCTCTTGTAACCAGTCTGGCCCTGCACTGAATTCTAATCAGTGTTTCCGCAATTGGCACTGGCAAAACTGGTAATTAGCACAGTTAGCCGCCATGTTGTTTATGCCGTTCTCGTCTGTCTTCTTCCACTTTCTCCTCCCTCCCAATTCTGAAAAATTGAAAAACAAGTACTTGCTTATTCTGTGGAATCCGATATTTCTGGCATCGGCAAAGTCACTAGCCGCCATGTTGTTTACGGTGTTTTTGTCAATCCTCCTCTCCCCTACTTTTCGTTAATTTTCTTCCTCCCCCTCCCATTATTTTCGTACATTCTTTTTCTCCTCCCCCTCCAAACCTGAAAAAAACCCTACCACGTTTCCCACAATGCCACTGAAATTCGCCTTATACACTACGTCTCGCACACGGAATCACCAGTTTCTTCCCCTTCGGATACTCATACTCACGTGCAATTAAACCCTTTTTCATGGCCTACTCAATCCATGAAAAAAAAAACGTATTCCATAAAAAAATAATACATTTAGACGCTCACTACAAACGTGAAGTAAAAATAAAATGGCGTCTCACACCAGTTTTCACCGCATCATACAGATGTATGTCACGTCAGAGTATGTAACGTCACAACGTGAACTAGTGCAATTTCCTACGATTTCAAGTGGGTAGACGAAGAATTGGGTTGCGTGTTGTACAGTACCACCGAAGATTGTTAAGTGCTTCAGAAAATAATTTTAGTTGATTTAATAAATTTGAAGTTTCAGTATAAATCACAGCATTCGTTAAAATATTGCCAATTTGCTGGTCAGACTCCCCCATGTGCTCCAATCAGATTTCGTTATATTTGTGGAAATTTGTTATAAATGTTATTAGACATTTTTTTTTTGTAAATTCCAACTTGCATCGCATAGAATTTGGGGCACAAGGCCATTTTTTTCTGTCAGCCATCCATGTGTGTTACGTCTGTTCTTAAAATGCTTCTGCATTTTAACTATATGTTCTACTAAATTATTTGGAATGTCTTTAATACATAAATTTATAATGTTAGCAGAACATCCATAAGTTATCACATGTGGATAGACTAATTTCAATTTTCACTTACAGTATTTATTTTGCTTTTGTTATCAGCACATATTGCAAATATTTCCTGACCGCATTTCTCCTCAATTTCTTCAATGCATACTTTACCAATATTTGCACAAAATTCGGGGTTTTTTTCCCAGTGCCACAATCTGTTGCTCTTAGCAAATACGTTTTTGTCCCAGTATGTATACCGCAAGCAAAAATGGACTCATTTCTATTATTGGTCCATCCATCCAAAGTAAGAGTAAAGCTAGCTCATTCTGAAAGTTCATGTTTTAAATTGAGTTCAACTTGTTCATAAACATCATCTAACAGCCTTCCAGATAACTGTTTATTATTAGGTGGGTTGTATCCAGGTCTTAATGTAGTAATCATATTAATAAAATGTTTGTTGTTTGCAATATTATGTGCAACGCTATTCGCATAGAAGAACTTGACAATTTTCTTATCAATATCGTACTTTTGAGCAGCCACGGTTGTCACACCATATGAAAACATAGATGTCGGTTGAATTTTCCGCAACACTTTTGATTCAACATATGAACTCTCACCTCCATAATAATCCAATATAATAACCTTAGATGGTGGCTGCACATCTTCAGGAGCATCAGTAGATTGGCTTAGAGGAATAGAAACAGAAAAATTTAGTAGTATTAATTATTCTCTATAATAAATTCCCACGAAACTCACAAAATTCTCAGCCTCGAGGCTTTCTCTTTTGTGTTGACCATATTTGGTAATTGTGTTATCCTCAAGCGGAGGGTAATAATACCTAACATACTTATTTTTTTCTTTGCATTTTTGTAGATGATGTTTACCCTCTGTGATTATTTTGCTTATAAATCACACAACGCTACATTTTACTTCATATCCAAAAGCAATGACTTCACACCTGCAGCTTTCCCAGAACCTGAGGTTTTGTTTTTCAGCAGGTTCTTGCTTCTTTTTTAATTAATGTTTCCATTCATTTATGGTCAAAAGTTATATACAGTTTAATAAAAACAATTTTTATAAGTATTATATACACCTCCACCCTGCATCTGCCCTTGCCCCTCCCACTTTGTGTTAATTTAAAATTCTGAAAAATTCCATGAAACACAAGTACCCACACCCCCCAAACATCGGGAAAATAAAAAAATTCATTAAATAAAATAAATTCATTTATAAAAATATTGTTACTTTATAATAATGGATATAAGGTAATCATAAATGCCACCCCTCTTCCACAATTTTCCATCACAAGATATTTCCTTGGGTGGCTAGCTTAATTTTAAAAGCCAGGTTGGACAGCTTGCTTGTCTAAAGATGGCTGGTATGAACACTGTACACATACAATGTAAAATTTCTCTTAATGGCTATCTAATTTCGAAACATAATGTGGTTGGGTTGCAGGCACCAAAAAAACTTGCTGTGTCCAAGGCGCCTCATACTTTAAATCCGGATATGGGAGAGCGATGATGCACTGGTCATTCTTGCTCTAAAGAAATGCTTCATCATGTTTTCATAAGAAGTTCTCTATACATATTTCCCCAGGGAAGTTCTCGACTATGCAGATTACCATTGTTCACACAAGGCATATTATAACCCACATGGTGTAAATTCTACAGGGTGTCCCTGAATTCATGGCCCACACATTAAAGGGTTGTAGGGGACATCAGATAAACCACATTGGCTGGAATCCCCATGCCCACATAGAACCCAATTTGGCTGTACAGTGAAACTATTGTTTATATCCACATCGTGACTACGTAGGCAATTACATGAACAAAAAAAAATGTTTTTTGACACATAATTTAAGTGATTGACCTAATAATGCAGCAGATTAAAAAAAATTCGAAAATTCCCTTCCCTGGTCCTGAGTAGTGTTGCCATTTAGTCATCAAAGGTATGGAAAACGATTGTTTTACCATACTGGAGGCAATTAGGATTTGCTGGGAAGTGTTAAGCATGTGTAATAGGTGAAGGAGATCAAAAGAAACAACTTTGGTCCAGTGAACCAATGTCCGAAAATGAGCCATTCTGGAAATGTAGGGATGCTATTATTTGCATCCACATTAGTTAATCATGTAACAAAATTTGGAAAATTTGCCGTTCCGGCCTAGAACCATATTGGAAATAATTCCACCACTTACTATGGTCCAAAACAACTTCCCATGGCCAAATTAATGCAATTCGAGAATTTATAGCCCAAACGTTAGTCTTATGTTTAAGCCATGAATTCTACAACCGCTTAACGTGTGGGCCACGAATTCAGGGACACCCTGTATATTCGTTTTCATGTTGATTCATACTACGAGGAGAATGGTGGTAATAAAAATTGAAACTAAAATATACAGAGGAATGTTGAGGAACGAAACAAAATTAAGGACTTCTTGCAGATTTCAGGCGAATATAAGGACTTAAAGACCAAAATTTATTTCCTAAAAAATTAAGGACCATACGAAACCTGTAGTATATGCAATTTAGATCAAAGTAAATTTTCTGTAAACTACTGTATGGTTATTTGTTTACATACTACTTGTTTGTATATTAAGCACCAAGAGGGTACTATGGGCAGCGCCGGATCTACGTATAGGCCAAGTAGGTCCCACAATTTTGGGACACTGCAAAGGCTGGTTATTTAGGTTTATGCATTATTATAACCCTATTTATGTATAATCGTCTCAAACTTTCATTACTACTGAACCTAAATATTAAAATAATGAACTTCAAAGAAAACATGAATTATTAATTAAATATTACAACCGTCTCATTTGTTTAGGGGACCATTCTCTCCTTCCGGCCTGGGGCTCATAAAAACCTTAATCTGGCACTGCCTATGATGGCTTATCTAGAATGGGACCAAGAGCTTAACATAATCTCCGCACAATATATTTATCTACAACTAAGCTTACTGGGTTTAGGTTTGTGTTTTATAACACAAGAATATCAAAGGTTACGTTGCACTGGGAACTACAGTTTTTCAAGGAATCCGTGGTGGTCCTCTCGAAACCTCTTGTGGTCTCCTTTGGACCATAGTGAATAATTAGTCAGTAAATGCTCTTTTATTACCCTCATTGGTAGTTGAACTGTGGTTAACAGCATATTAGGTGAATGCATTACCACTGCACCACAATAGGGTCTGAAGCTTATTGGGAGTCAGATTCAATCCAATGGTCTTGAAGTTTGTGGTCATAAACATAGGACCACCGAGGAGCTCTACTACTGTTTGGAAAACCTTACAGAAAGAATTGAACTTCTATCCGTATAAACTGAGCCATAATCCAAAGTTTCATAAGGGTAAGGACGAAGTCCAACAAAATTTTGCACAAACATTCATGGCAATGTATGGAGGATGATAATTGGCTTTGGAAGATTCCCTAGAGCAGTGTTTCTCAACCACCGGGTCAAGGCATCAATTATACCGGGCCACAAGAGATTTGTGGAATTTGTAATTTTAGTTTCCTAAGCATTTTTCATTAATACATATTTTATCATGGGTATATTTTGAAGAAAATAATATTCGGAAATGTGTTGGAAAGTTCAGACTCAGAACACCTTAACATCATCTGTACAGAAAATGCTGGTGCCCCAAGCAGTGTATTTTTAAATATGCAAGTATTCATGAATGATCAAAAATTTTCAGACATCGAAGTCTTTTAGCGTTAGAGTAAGGGTATATGGCTTATTATGACCGGTTATAAATAATGCCTGTAGGCCGAATACAATAATGAGTGGTATACCCTTTGTTCTTAAAACTGAGCGAATTACCATCTGTGTTGCAATTGCTAGTGGCTAATCATCAAGCGTATTAACAAAGTGTATATTAAAATGAGTGTGCTTATACTCTTTATAATTATGCTGTAATTAATTATACTGGCTTCCAAAAGTTAAGCACACTATGCAAATTTTCAATTTTTGAAAGCATATTTGAATTTGAGTGGCTGAAAATAGCTGTGGATGTAGATGGCAGTATGCAAATATCGTATGTTACAGCCAATCACGATTAACTGTTCGGATATATGCTCATTCAGCAGGCGTTGGAAATGCCAGCATTCTGAAAGATTTGAAGAGGTGCATTTAAATGCTGATATGAAGTGTTTATAACTTTTGTAGGATTATTTTTGATGATATTCATATTTCTATGGCTGAAAGAAGATAAATAACAGACAGCGAGCACTGGCGTGCTGTTGGACGCATTGAAACAGGTCAGTCAGTCAAAGATGCCACTATTTTCTTTGGCATTGATCATTCGGAAATTTCATGATTACAGAAACAATTCTAAACATGTCAAATAGTTTTTCGGAGACCTGTACTCGGTTGTCCAAGTGTTACTAACCTCTTTGACAATCCGTATATTGCTATAGTAGCCAAGAGGAATCAACGAGCGGCCTCCATAACTGTTACATCCATGGTTGTAGCAGCACTTGGTAAGACAATATCTATCAGTACTGTGCCGAAGGCTCCACATGAAGGTTCTGCGTTGTAGTATTTTTGGTTAGTTACCACTGAGGTGACAAAGTTACTAGCGCAGATAGTGTATAGGTCGCTACATCCACGGACTCCATCGTGAAAGCAGGGACAGCACACATTATTAAAAGTTAACAGGGTTTTATTGCTGATTAAAACATAGAAATTATGCTAGCATTGTATACAAGATCGATCGCTTATTAGGGACGACTTTAGATTGATCAATCGACGGGCGTTACCTCATCCGGCGGTCACCGGACGAGAAGCGGTATTCTTGGCCTATTCTATGCGGCGCACGTGGGACAGCTAGCGTTAAGTTAGGGGCACGTACTCTTCTACAGTCGAATGATCAGCGAGGCGTGAGTTCTGGGTAACTGGTTTTCTCTTAAGGAGAGTGACTTGTGGGAACTGGTTTGGCTACTTGCAGTTAGCTAGCTAGCGATGCGCGTTTAGTTATATTTGCTATCATTTCTAGCTCATGCCTGCTTTGCAATATCGTTATTTATTTATGTGGGGCTGCATGTCCCAAAGGCACTGTACACCCAAATACCATGTGTTTGTGTTCCACTAACCATCTAAGCCAGAGGGGAAGGATTAAAGTGGTGTCGTCAATGTGTCAAATGGATTGTTTCAGATTGGTGTAATATCCTGTTCACAGGTGAGTCCACATTTGCCGTGGAATCAGATAATAAGCTTGTAAGGGTCTAAAGAGACTGGCGCACACAAATCATAAACAAACATAATATGTGGTTACATACTATATTAATGAAAGTTTTGTTTGGTATGTTTGCCTTTAAATATCATTTTGTTAATGCCCCAAATGTGAGGTCATCATATAACTTACGAAAAGAAAATATTTTTTCATCTTTGTATTGGGGACCGGAAAGTAATGTCGTTTTTCTACATTAAATTCAAACAGATAAATTTTTACCAAGTTTTTATTTTTAATCAATAATGTAATCACCCTCGTTATCAACAACCTTTTGCCATCTAGTGTGCAAATTTTCAATGACAGATCGATAAAACTCAATTAGTTTTGTAGCAAAATATCTGGAGATGGTATTTTGGACATCATCTGAATTTTCAAATTTTTTGCCACTTAGAAAATGTTGTAGCGATCGGAATAAATGGAAATTCGATGGCGCAATATCGGATGAGTATGGTGGGTGAGACAATACCTCCCATCCCAATTCATTAATTTTTTCCAGGGTTCATCTTGCGCAGTGTGGCCTTGCATTATCCTGTTGCAGAATAACAACTTTTCTGTTGACAATTGCTGGGCACTTTTCAATTAAAGATTGATTTACTTGATCCAATTGTTCACAGTAAAGATCTGCATTCACAGTTTGTCCAGGTTTCAGCGCTTCAAAATGAACGACCCCGCGAATACTCCACCAAACACACAAATGCGCTTTTTTGGGGTGTAAACCTGGCTTAGCTGTACTTTGTGGCGATTCATTTGGAGAGAGCCACTGCCTTTTGCGTTTTGGGTTATCATAGAGGACCCATTTTTCATCTCCAGTGATCAATTGATCAAAAAACGCTTCTGTATTGTGCCGCTGAAGCAATAAGTTGCATGTGATGGATCGGTTAGCTTTGTTTTTTTTCGGACAGATTATGTGGGACCCAAACACCTGCTCTGCTTACTTTACCAATCTGCTGCAAATGTTCTTGGATGGTCGACCAAGGTTGGTTAAGAGTGTTTGACAGTTCCTTGATTGTCTGACGTGGATTTGCTTCCACTTCCTCCCTAGCATGTCATTGTCTAAAGTTGTTGGTCTCCCTGATCGGTACGAGTCGGAAAAATCGAAATTACCGGATTTAAACTTAGAAAACCACCTTTGGATTTTATGAACATCTAATGCGTTTGGATAAACATCGCAAATGTTTTTGGTAGCAACCGTTGCGTTACTACCCTTGTGGAACTCAAAAAGCATACAATGCCGAATATGTACCTCTTCTGGTATTTGGCCGGCCATTTCACCATAAACTGCAAAAAAAATTAAGATTTATTATTTACGAGTAAACAAGTCACTCTAACTTTAAAATGTCTTTACACGACTTTGAAGTACACAATGAGCTGATAAATGACTAATGAATATCGACATGCGTAAAAATGACATTACTTTTCGGTCCCCCTAATACATAGTTATTGTTTTCTTTAACGCATAAACACATTTGCTACCTTCATGTGCAATTCTGTATTAACCAACGCTTTACTTTTCCATTTTTGTTGATTTTACCATCACATGCTTAACTTTTGGAAGCCAGTGTAGTTTAATATATGAATTTTAAAAAGAATGGAAATGTATTCATGAGCGGAGCAATTAAAATACAGACAAAAAAGTTCACTTCAAAATTCATAGGTAACTTGAGGACAAATATTTGGTCTGCATTTTACAGCTGGTGTTTAGCGATTTTCATAAGTAGGGAAAAAATGAAATATTTAATTGGGGGTGGTATACTAGTAAAATTTCTTTAATTCAGGGTCAGTCTTATCAATGTATATTAGGGTGACGATGCATCACATTCAAGTTTTGGGCTACTGCCCAAAATGGCAGAAATAATAATTATAATGAATTAAATCAATACTTACCCATTGGATGACATGTGGAGATGGACTAAAATTTACGTTTTATAATCAACAAATCCATACACAGATGACAAAATGTTGGCTATCATATATCGACATAAAATTTTCAAAATTATTTGTGGGGATTCGGGCCCATATAATTTCTTAGTTAAAAAATATGCGAGTAGAATCAGATATGAGCGAAATGGTTTATGAGGGAATTTTTATATTCTCTCTCTCATTACTTTTTATTGGGGGTGTTGATGTAGTGGTAAATAGCGTACTAATTGTTAGTTCGCTATTTACCACTGTCTCACCCCAACCGGTGACATGAGGGGGGTTACTTTAGTCCGCATTTTACTAACAGCCTTGACGAGTACAATTGTTGGGATTGGGTCCTCATAAAAAAAAAAATAATAATTTACCAGGCCGTGACCTAGTAAAGGTTGAGAGACACTAGAGTAATGAAGCACAGTTTCATGTTTGTGAAACAGTAAATACCCAAAACTGCCAATAAACCTTTGAAAAGTTAAGAAAGGTTTGGGGAAATATTAAAAAAGAAAATACTTTCGAAATCAACACAAATTCAGGAAACTTTTTTCTTAAACTATACAGGTATAGTTAATTTATTTTGTACATAGAAATTTGTCTTTAGAAATTTACAAGTTCCAGAAGTGTGATCTGGTGCACGCTGAGGAAAAATAAAGCCACATTTAAATCTGTACATATTATATAATTTAAAATATATACTACTTTAGTGATTCCCAAAGTGTGTGCCATGGTACCCTTCTCACAGGGGCACTGGAAAATAATATTACAAAATTTTCTTCATTTCTATTTTCAATTCAGAATGATAGGACACAACCAGTCCATTAGATGTCATTACAATTTTTTGTGATCTTCAAAATATGTATTTTAATTTTTACCTAAGTGTTCTTGTTAAAATTCGTCATAGGGTGCCTTGGGAAAATCTTAATTCAGCACGGACGTTGTGAATCGAAGAGTTTGGGAACCACTATACTACTCAATTCATTTCTTTTTTATAAAATTATAAAATCTTTATAAAAGTCTGCATTTAAAAACAAAAGTTAAAAAATCTACTGTGAAATTAACCTAGTTAAAAATATGTTTTCTCAACTGCTATATATTAAGACCTATCTTCAAATCAATTGTTTCAATACACAATTCATGAAATTTTTTTAAATAATACATTCAAAAAATGTAGCAAAGTATTATTAAAGGTCTATGCAGGAATTAGTTATCAAACATTTCCAATTACAGGTGCTGAATGTCTTAGATCTTCACCAATACAATTTACTTTTAAAACAGGTGATTCAGGAACTACACCTTCATCTGAAGGACATACAAAATCATTGTGATTTGTCACAAGTGTTGTGCATTCAGAAGTAGCTAAGTGGGTAATTTCACTAGCAAGAGTATTATCCAAGTCTTTAATTGGTCCAGTAACAGTGTTCTGCATTATATCTGTATCTTCACTATTATGTTCTAATGTATGTTTTATGCTTGACAATTCTGTGGTTGAGTTACTAATGATATTCAAATTATCAATACTACCTCGAAGATTTTGAAGGCTTGGGGATATTTCATTAAAAAATGTACCCTCATATCCAGTTGATATTGAACAACGAGATGGTGATTTATCTCCATACTGAGAAACATTGTGTGAAAAATCACTTGACATGATGCTATCACAGTCAACGGAAAAGCTATGATCATTTTTTGAGATAAAATCACTTTCAAACCGTAGTGGCACAGTGGCAGATATATATAATGAATTGTGATCATGGATAACTGGTTGTAAAGAATTCCACCTTGCTTCAAAGGCAGCAGATTCTGACAAGACATCTTTGTTATCATACAAATAATTTAAAAGAGTTATTATTTTTTGCATTGATGGTCTATGACTAGCTGGAAGCCAACAAAATTGCATAACCACGAATCTGTAAAATAAAGAAAAAATTTAACTCACGGAAGTAAAAAAAAAATTATGTGAATTAAAATCTCAGAATCAATTGAGGTCTTTTAATCAACCTTAACAAAAAATAGCAATTCAATAATATAACAATACTTATCATACAAACTTATTTATACATTTTTTTACTTTTTATATTATAAAATTATTACACAAAGTGGACTCAAAGAAAGTAAATAGAAATACAAGGCAAAAGGAAGGTAAGATAGAGGTTGCTCAAAGGAAAATAGAAGTTGTAATACATATACAGTGAAACTTCGATTAACCATCAGGTTCAGGACTGTGATGGTTAATCCAATAGACGGATAATAGAAAAAGCCTAAACAATGACCCATCCCATCCACTGCATATGAATGAATAATAAAAAAAATGCATATTTAGAAATTGGAAATACACTGTACAAGTGTACATACATGTATTTTATTTTACAGAAATGATTATACAATTTGCATTGAGTACAGTATAGTACAACATACGTACATACAGTACGTTTTATTACATGAACTTAAGCTCTAGACATAGTACAGATTCAAATTTTAAACTAGTCTCATTTTCTTTTGTTTCTTCAATACTCATGTTTTTTGAACAGCAATGTTCCGTACTTTATATATGAGAAGTATCTGCATTGCATTTGCCTTTTCTTGCCCCTCAAACCACTCAATGCATTTTGGTAATATTATTTCTGCATCTGTATGGCTCAACATAGTTTTTTCATTCAAAATATAATATTTGTCTTTGTCAATTTCTTCTTCAATGCCAATCCCACTGGAAACAATTTCATCTTCATTCAAAATATCAAAGCCTCCGTTCAATTTGTCACATCCCAACCACACTGTTACACTTGCTGGCATTATGTCTTCAGTATTCGGTACATTATTACACAGTTGCAAAATTTCGTCCACACTAACAATCTTAAAGTTTCCTTAGGTTCGTCATTATTAGTTTCAGACCAGAGTTTATTCCACCCATTTTTAAGCTCTGATACTTGAAGATTATCCCATGCAGCAGCAACATTGAAAATAGCATGTTATTGACAAGTTACAACATTGAAAATAGCAATTATGTTGTATGTTTCCCAAAACTCTTTTACAGGCATTTCATAGTCAGATGAAATCAAACTTCTAATGAAAGCCTTCCTATGATGACGTTTCATGTTTTCGATTATGACCTGGTCCATAGGCTGGATTAGTGGGGGTACCTTTTCTGGATTAAAAAGAGGCATGTTACTCTCCCATTATCACATTTAATTCGGCAAGTGGGATGTGCTGGAGCATTGTCCATTAGCAGCAGTGCTTCCTGTGGTAACTGCATTTCAGCCAAATGAGCTCTAACTTGCAGCGTAAACACTTTGTGGAACCAATTGAAAAAATGGCTCGAGACATTCAAGCACTCTTTTGAGAATAATAGTTAACAGAAAATGCATGCAAATTAAAATTTTTGAATGTATGAGGCGTTTTTGCTTTTCCAGTCACAAGCAGGGATAACCTGTGATTGCCGGTGGCACTTGTACTGAAAAAGTGATCCGATTTTTTTGGACTTTAAAACCCGGAGCTGATGTCTCCGAAAATGATGCCAATGTCGTTTGTGGTAAAGCTTTCCAATTGAGCCTGGTGTCGTCGCAATTGTACACTTGTTCCCTAACAAGGTTTAATTTGGCTACTTTCTCTTTAAATTGTTCTCTGTACTTGGCAACAACTGCACTATTTGCATTGAGTTTTTCACCACCAACATCTAGTTTCTGAATATCTTGGTGACACTTAAACTTATCAAGCCATCTTATTCTTGCTTTAAAATTAGAATCTCTGCCAAGTTTTTTGTTCATTTTAACTGCCCTGTCCATTATTATGGGGCCAGAAAGTGGGATTTTTTGACTCTGTGCTTGTATAAACCATTGATACATAACAGTGTTCAATTAGTTATATTTTGCTGATTTCATGGTTTTACGAGTCTTAGGATCTCCATTGATGTTGCACATTTTTAAAATATGTTGCTCTATTTTTTCAGCATCGCATTTAATGTCATTCACTGTGGTTCTTTCAACACTGTAAATGAGAGCAATATTAGTGGCAGTTTCACCCTTTTTCAAATATTTAATAATCTCAGTTTTCTGGTTGAGATCTAACATGACCCGTTTAAGCTTCACAACCATTTCTTTGCTGTTGACAATAGCAAAAAAAAGAAAAGAACTCTTAACAACAGAACTTACTGGTGTGAATGTCACTATCATATGACAAAACAATTAAGCCACTACACAACAAATAATGTATAGCACCGAGCACAACAGCTTTTCAGCCACAACTAAAACTGGCCATGTGTGTGATAGCTAGGCATGCCAAGAATGTGACTCATTAATAGAACAATAGTGCACCATGCCGGTGCCTTTGCCGCTCAGCAGTAAAGCAAGGATGATGTTTCACAGCAATCTGGTTAGAGTAGCTTTTAATAATGGACTGAGAGTTAACAGAAACTGGGAGTTAAAAAAGTGATGATCAATGGAAGTTTCGCTGTACACACACACACATATATATATATACAGGGTTGTCAAAATTACACTTCCCCAATTCAATTAGAGGGTTATGTAGGAATTGTATGGGTCACAGTGACAAGAAATTTAGACCATACACACTTCACATCATGCAAACAAGATTTATTCAAAAAAAAATTAGTAAAAAAAGTCATTGATAAACAGCACTATAACACTAGTGAAATGTGATTTGAAGAAATAGAGCCTCTGTGCAACCTACGCAAATGGTGAGTCCAATGAAAGAAGAAGATAGGCACTGCAGAAGTAGAAGTTTCCAGTTCACTAATGCATAATGATGACTTGAAAGACAAAGCTCTGTTAGTGAAGCTTTTTTACTAGAATGATGAGAACTCTGTTGCTGTGATAAGAGCATTCCGCCGGCAGAAGAATGTATGCCGAGGACTGATGACACTGCACACTCTACACAGCATGATGAAAAAATTCAAAAGAACCAGACAGCTTGGAATTTTATCAAGCAGAGGACAAAAACCTGTGGACTCTGCACATGTAAAAGATGTGGCTACGGCAGTCGTGGAAATAACTAGTTACATGGTGTTGTGAGTGTACCAGCTATTTCTCGTGCTGTTGATATGCCCTATTCCACCGTTTGGCAAGTGATGAAACGAATCATAGGTTATTATCCTCACAAAATGCATAGTCTTCACAAACTATGTGACAGGCACACTGAAGTTCAGGAAGTGTTTGCACTGCTGTTCCTTGTAAGAATGACAGACGATGCCGCTTGGCCATAAAACATTCAGTGGACAGATAAGGTTTACTTTTACCTGAAAGGATAAGTGAATATGCACACCTGCCACATTTGGGAAGCAGAAAATCCATGCACAATCCACCAAGCATCCTTATACCTTGCAAAGAGGATGGTAGGGCACAGTTTCATTGCAACACTCACCAATGGGCCTTATTTTTTTTGGAGAGGTGGCTTCAATAGGGTTTGAAATCTGTTCTGTCACTGAATAATGGTATCAGGACACGTTCACAACGTTTGTGATCTCAAAACTGCAGCAACATCACCGTGTCCAGAACATGACTTTTATGCAGGACAGTGCCCCTCCCCATATTTATTGTGGTATTCAACAGGCATTATGGCAAACTTTCATTGATGCATGAGTGATCAGCCGTTATTTTCCAACAGCTTAGCAGCCTTGTTCACCTGATCTCACCTTGTGTGACTTCTGGTTATAGAGATTCTTGAATAATCAGGTCTACTTAGAACAACCTATAACCATGTAACATCTGAAAGATTGCATTTGTCAGCATGTTTGTGGAATTCATGCAGACTTTGAGTATTCGGCTGTAGAATGTACTGTTTTGAAATTGGAAAGGGTTGTGGAGAACCACAGGGAACATCTGTAGAACATTTTGTGTCATTGCAGTGTGGTCTATTCTCAACTTTTCATACTAATTGTTTTTAATAAATAACATGCTCATAATCTAAAGTATTTTTTGTCCAAATTTTATGTCATTACAACTCATACAATGCCCCTACATGGTCCTCTGAGTTGGGAAAGTTTAATTTCGACAGCCCTGTGTGTGTGTGGATATATAGTCTAACTTCGATTTAACGCTATGATTTAACGATTTCCTTGAGTTAAGGAATGTATTCGTTGGTATGGACTGAGTAACATTGAGTCC
>QLNU02015360.1:60097509-60111239 GCA_006491805.2 Dysdera silvatica
TTGTTCAGTATTTTGACAGTTGTAAAAAAAATAAATTCCAAAAAACAAACAGGAGATATCCAACAGTAAAATATCCTACTTATATTTCGAGGTTTAGAAAATATATATCAAATATGGGCACAAATATAGAAAAGTATAAAATAATAAAAAATGAAATGTTAGCCAGATTTACAAAAGCTAGGGAAAATTATTTACCTGTTCATGATATAGATTTGAAAAGATGGGCGATCCTGAAATCCCAAGAGTTAGGATTTGAGGATTTTAAATGTTCCGATAATTTTATAGATAATTTTAAGAGCCAAAACAAAATAGTTGCGCGGAAAGTAACAAAATATATCACTCAAATATACACCCAGAATATGGGTAATATAGAAGATAGTGCCATAGAATTTATTTTGATAACGAGAAATGTTACTGCTAATATTATCCCCCAACAAATTTTTAACTCTGATCAAAGTGGTTTTAATTATTTTCTTCCAAATTAAAGGCAGCTATCGCATAAAGGTGAAAAACAGACATTTTCTTTAATAGGGTCTGATTTTGGCAGAACACATTCATATACAATAATGCCAATAATATCAATGAATGGGGAACTGACAGGGAAAATGTTACTTTGTTTAAGAGAAGCTGAGGAAACATTTGGCCCGACTGTTCAACGATTAACAACGTTTCAAAACGAATTTATTTCAACCTTCAAACTTATATATTACATGCTCCAAGTCGGAAAAAATGGACAAAATCAAAATGAGAAAGTGGGTAGAATGTTGTATGAAACCCATCATGTCTCCTCCTTCCTGTGTTTTACTAAACTCATGGACAGGTAGTACAGACCCAAACACTTATAACGATTTTCCGGAAAATTGTATATCCTTGCAAATACCCCCCAAAGCAACATCCCTCATACAACTGCTGGATGTTTATTTCTTTCGACAATATAAAGTTTGTAAAAAAAAATAACCAATAAAATAGCAATCGATGAAATGGATATTGACATACGACATCGAAATGAGATAATAAAAATGCATTCTTTGGTTCACAATCAATTACAGTCTAAAAAATATCGCCCTATATTACAATATGCTTGGTTTAGGTGCTGTTATAGCGATCATGATCCCGGAAAATTCAAAAATGTTGAGGAAATTTCTTTTGAAATTGAATACAACAATTGTAGCCGAGATAATTGCAAAAATCTGTCATTCTTAAAATGTGCCCACTGTGATCAATTGCTTTGCTTCACTCTTTTCTTTTTTTGTACTGTAACACTTTTACGACATTCCTGAGATGTACACAGTTTAATTTTTCTCATTTTTAAATAAAGAGCATAATTCAACAATTAATCCACAATTTATGGTTACATAACTTCATGAAATAAAATACATTTCATGAAATTTTGTTCACATTTTTTCTAATTACAATAAATGCATTTTCAAATAGCCTACTATTAAGTTTTGTTCACAATTTTTTTAAATTCCATGGTTGCAACAGCATGTGATATGCAATGACCACATCCAGGTTGTGTAAATATAGCAACTTTTCATTATTCATACACGTCATTTATTCATACTCATATATTCATACATCTCATATATGGATACTCATATATGGATACTCATATATGAATACTCATATATTCATACATCTCATATATGGATACTCATATATGAATACTCATATATTCATACATCTCATATATGGATACTCATATATTCATACATCTCATATATGGATACTCATATATGGATACTCATATATTCATACATCTCATATATATATAGATACTCATATATTCATACATCTCATATATATATAGATACTCATATATTCATACATCTCATATATGGATACTTATATATTCATACATATCATATATGGATACTCATATATTGATGCATTTCATTTATTCATACTCATATATTCATACATTTCATTTATTCTTACTCACATATTCACACATTTCATTTATTCATACTCATATATTCATTCATTCATACATTTCATTTATTCATACTCATATATTCATTCATTCATGCATACATTTCATTTATTCATACTCATGTATGCATGCTTATATGTATTCATGTGCTTCTTTTCCTTATGAGATAATATTTTGGAAAAAGAAATGTAGAAGAAACTTGACATGGGCTGCGATAATACGAAATAACTACTTCAAACGACAATCTGGCGTAGCCTTCAAAATTGTCACCAAATATCTATGCTAAAAGTTCATTTTTCATATTAATTTTTTTATACTGTTTAAATTAGCCGAGCCGTATTTTTTTATTTTTATCCGTTAAATACGATGATCCTTCATAATCTTACCGACTTCAAACCTGTTTTTGCTCACATACAGTGCGATTAAAAAATATCAAACCTGGCGAAAAAAGTGTCATTTTTGGACTTCAAATATTCATAAAAAATTGCCATATCATTTTAGCAGACAAATGATTACATACTTGTGATCAGGAAGTCAAGCACTATCATCTTCCATAGGTCTGATATCAAAATGCAGTGAACAGCGAAAGGGGTTCCCTTGTTAGATCATTTGTCTTACCTATACTGCATTCAACTATTACTGACACACTCATTATGTTGTCGGATCGCTGCATACATAATTTTCTTTCCATTTACAGGCCCATCCACAGAACCAAATTTGCATAACACCAGCTGTCTCTAATTCAGTTGTTCTTCATTGTGTGTGTGTATCATCATTATAAACTACTTTTAATTCACTGCAGGATGGAGGTCTTTCTGTTATTACACATACACATAAGATAGTAAGGAAATACAGAGAAAATTAACCTTAAGCTCATAACATTGGCCTGATGTGTTAGAAAGCTGAACCTACAGCTTAATGAAGGTTCTGAACTGTCACTACAGCTAAAGTTCTACATTAAGGCAGGACTCATTATGTCACCCCTCTATGGAGTGACTGCTACGAAACTGCTTCGAAGCAGAGCTCTGTCGAGAGCTGGTATTCTTGGCAAAAGACAGCTGTGGGATGTATGTATATAATATTAACTTACATTTATAATAGACTTTCTGAATATACAGGGTGTTTCAAAACTAATGGAACAAACTTTCAGGGGTGACAGAATATATCAAAACACTTTTCATCATAGAATGAATGATCAAAAGTGAAAAGGTTACACACTACAGGGAGCTTTCAATTTCACTATGCACACACACAGTCTTACGCAATAGCAAAAAAGACTGGGTACGAAATGTCAAAACAAAGCTTTTGTTAATACAAAACAAAACGTCAAAAACCACTTGACATGATGAAGTGAAACCAAAATTGCAGACATTAAATAAATGGATAAATTAAATCGCATGTGTAAACACTATATGTATAATCACCCCACATAGAATCTCTTTTGACATAGCCAACATTCTGATACTTCTGTCACGAACTGTAGCATGCATGGCTGTACTGAATGATTCCTTTAGTGTAAGTGAGAAAATATTCTGTGATTGGGAACATGCTTGTTGGGGAAGTGTTCTTAGTAAAGCCTTTGTGCTTCCCAGTCACTAACAAGACTGTAGACAAAATGCATGTCCGCCTTCTCCACATTGCTATACCAATCCATTCCTAGTTGCTAATGAGCTTGCATGCAAAAACCTATTTTTATACACACGTCTGAAAGTGCCCTTTAGCGTGAAACCGCTTCACTTGCGACCATGCATTTTATGATGAAAAGTGTTTGTTTTGGTGTGTGCTATCACACCTGAAAGTTTGTTCCATTAGTTTTGAAACATACCATATAAAATAGTTTTTTAATTCTATTCACTGGTAACTAAATATAGCTTACAATTTTGTTAGGTGTATATTTATTGACTTAGTGGTAAAATTTTTACTTATATGATTACATATAAATATTTTTTACTTGGTTTTAATTGCACATCTCAAGGCTACTTAACAGGACATCTTAGACAGCATTTATGGCTCAATATAGTTAATTAAAAATTAATTTTAACATTAACATATCTATTTATTTACAACATTAAAAAATAATAACTATCCTTACATCATATCTTTGTGAACACAAGGAATCTTGGGTTGTTCAAGTTTCAAAGAGCCCTCAATGATTACTTTCTGGATAACTTCTGCATCTGTATAATCGATATACGGTAGTTTTCCGAATTCCAGAAGCTCCCACAATAGAACACCAAATGACCTCCAAAGAAAATTTCATAATGCATTAAAAAAAAAGAAAAGAAGAGTGGGTTGCGCTTTTTCTTACAATAAGGTATTTTAATACAGTATTACAAATTTTATTAATAGCTAGATCCTTTACTGGAAAAATATGAAAAGACAATTAAATGTGATATTTTCTCATACCAAACATTGACTTCTCGTGTCATTTCCTTAGTTTCAATAAAACTCTCAGTACAATGAAGGGACTCTGGAGCACACCATCTTAGTGGAAATGCAATATCACCCAAACAATAATAATCATCCTACAAAAAAAATAATACATTAATATTTAATTTTAGAAACAATATTAATAATTATTTTCATGTATTGTATATTTACAAATTTCAACATTAGTATTTCACATGAAAGTATACATTTGTAGCAATACTATATTACAATGTTACCTTAACCGATAATATTGTTGAACAATTAATTTTTTAAATTTATTTTTAAATATATTACTCAATTTACTGTTTTGCATTTCATCGGTTAACATATTCCGTTATTTTAATCTCACATAGTTTATATTTTCCCGTCCTTTTGTAGTCCTACATTATATGGCTATGTATTTATTTTGAGATCTTGTGTTATATAGTCTGATTTTCTCTAGGTACAATAAATTCATTGTTTTTATTTAGATTAATTCTATAATACATATATTTTAATATTTTCAATTTATATATATCCTGTGTTTCTAATAATTTATATTTCTTCCTATTTGTTGAGTTTGTTCGTTATTATGTGTTTATATTTTATTATCTTATTTCATATGTTATTTCTTGTAAGGCATTATTACCCTTCTCAGAGCTAACACAATTGCCAAATAATGGTCAACACACAAAGCCACCGGGGCGAGTTTTTTGTGAGTTTTTCAGGGTTTTTTTTCATTACACTCTGCTTACCAAGGCACTCAAGTCTCAACGGAAGGACTGTGGTTCAACTCCAGGACAGGTGATGATGTCTCTTTTTCTCCTATAAAAAAAAGCTCTAGTTTGAGCTAAAAAGCATGGGTGTCAGCTTTATTAATTGTAATGTTATTTATTCTATCTGTATTATTTAAATTTTTCCATATGGCTGTACCATAGTTTAGATGATAATTTATTAGTGAGTGATATATAAGTTGAATTTAGCATCATTTGTTAATATATTATTTGATCTTTTTATTGTTCCAACTCTTCTATGTACATTTTTTAGTTATTTCTGTTATATGTTCATTCCATGAGAGATTTTCTCTTATATTTATTCCCAGAAATTTTACTTTATCTGTTCTTTTAATTTCTTCTGCATTTAAAAATAATGTGTTACATGTGTAACTTGTTTTATATATATGCAATTTATGTGGTTAGTCATTGAAATGAAAGACATGTTAGGTGACATTGTGAACAACACTGCACAACAAATCTGCACCTTTTCCTGCTCTTTAGGTGAAATGGGATGATTTTGACTAATGTTGGGGTGCTGATTTTACATCCAAAACCAGAATTGTTCTATCACCCACAGTTTTCATGGAACAATAAATGCAATTTTTCATTTTTACTGTTAAATTGATATATATGGGTGCTCAATAGAAAAAATATATAAGGTCATTTACATTGCAATCATAGCAGTATTAAGTAATATTTACATCTTCAAATAGCTCATATATATACATGAATTTACAACTCTTTAAAATGTGGTTTTTTGTCTTTTTCTTTTGTATTCTTGTGCACTGTCTCTAGCTATATTCCATCAGTAATCTGCTAGCATTGTGGTGTTCCACCTTCCAGCTTACCGCTTTTCCATAGAGGCGATATCCTGGTGGAATTTTTCCCCTTGTTCGTAACTGACTGCTCCTAAATTTTGAGGGAAAAAGTGCAAATGGAAATGCAACTTTAATGAGATATTGCACTTCATGTTTTTATAGGTCTTGAGCAGTTCATTTACATATTCTTTCTAGTTTTCTAAATTTTGATTCCAAGAAATTTATTTCAGACAGACTTGAACACATTTCATGCTTTTTTTTTCAGTGTTATTTGGTGTACTTGCAAATTCTGTGTCCTTAAGTACACCCTTTATTTGTAGCCCAATAAAAACACCCTCTTTAATTTTTGCCTCGCTCAATCTAGGAAACTTGTTTTTCAAGTATATCATTGCTTGTCCTTCCTTATTTAGAGCTTTAACAAAGATTTTCATCAGTCCAAGCTTAATATGTAATGATGGACGATAAACATCTTGGCCATTCACTAATGGTTCATGAGAAACATTCTTCTGGCCTGGAATGAATTCCTTTCTTTGGGCCACTTTGTATGAACATAATGCTTGGCTCCATCATGACTATCACATTTGCACAAAAAAAAGAACTTGGTGTAACCTAGTTACATGCCCAGAAGAAGTCCTATGACCTTTAAATCTCCATGAATATGCCATTTATGCTTGTTGTAGTCTACTACACTCAGCAATCTCTGCACATTTTCATAAGATTCCTTCATGTATACAGAATGAGCTAAGCATAAGGAAGGATAGGCATTACCATTATGTAGACGGACTACCTTTAAACTTAATTTGGAGTAATTAATGAACAAGCACCAGTCTGGTGGCTTATCAGTTTGACAAAATGCTAAGAATAAATAGTCTACATTGCTACAATATACTAATTTAAAAAACTTTTCAAAATCTACTTGCATATGTCTAAATGATTTGGCTTTTACATTTTTATTCAAAAGATTCCAACCTTGTAACCGAGCCCCTAATATTTCTGCTTGCGTTTTTGAGAGATTTAAATCCCTTACCAAATCATTCAGTTCATCTCAAGTGATGAGACAAGGTGACAACATTAAAAGCACAAAGTGATGATCAATATTCGTGTTGTCAGCTGCTTGTTCACTGTCACTTTTGTTGTCTTTATCCATTACTGCTAGGTGTCCAGACTGCTGGTGGAGTAGGTATAGGAAGATTACTATTATGTGGTACTGGTCGTAAAGCAGAATCTAAATTTGGGTAATTATTTTTATGTTTTGATTTGGAAGAGATGCCTGACACATTTGTAAGACAAAAATAGCAGTCTGTAACATGATCTTTCGGTTCCCTCTAAATTATGGAAACGGTAAATGGCATTGATGATGATGAAACTCCAAGCCACTTCCATAAATTTCTTGAACATGAATTGCAACATTTTTTTTTTACAGAACAAAGACAGGGTAATGCTTTGCTAGAATCTACAATTTTTCAAGGAATCTGAACCTTTGTTACAGTGGGAAAATTAATACACATTCCATGATATAATTGCGAGTGGATAAGGTTACTGACATGATATATGGATGTGTTACCACTACACCACTGTAGGGTAATGGACCTACATTTTTCGAGGAATCTGAACCTCTTAAGGCCTAGGGAACCAACCCCCGGACTACAGTTACCCAGTAAGAAGTTAGTCTCATTAAGTGTTTTTAATTTTAGCACCATGGGGAGTCTGACCTGGATTAATGGCATGCTATATGAAGGCATTACCACTGCACAACTGTAGAGTCAAATCCTTGATTTAGTTAGAACATGAAGGCATAACGTGAAAAGTAGACCTTTAAACGAAGCACAAAAAACTCGGTTAAATGGAAACTACTTCTAAAAATTGTAAAAACTTCCAAGACTAAAATTAAAAAACATAGTCAAGTGTTTCCAAAAGTTTTATCGAAAAGTAAAATATAAAAATTGAATATTTAAATATATGTACACATCATTATAATACAATATAAACATCTTCAATATGATCAGCAATTAACATAATAAAGCATTAAATTTTTTGAACAAATTCCACACTTTCATCTTCAGCAAATAATTTTTTTAATGTGCATATTTAAGTAAGCTCACAGATCAGAAATTATAACAGAATACAGAAATTTACACATACATATGCATTACCAGTGTCAAAATACTAAAGTTTGTGTTTTGCAGTGTAAAATCAGAAAAGTTCATGCTGCACCCGAACTTAAATTTTCTGAGGAATCTAAATCTTTTAAGACTTAAGGAACCAACACCCGGACTACAGTGGGCAGCTTGTCGGTAAGCATTCTTTTTGCAGCACCTTTGGGAATTAAACCCAGATTAATAGAACTACAGAAAAATGCATTATCATAGTAGGGCTAAAAAAATTCTACAGTAAACAGGTAGTTCTTGTTTTACAAACTACCACTGCATGAATATTTTAAATGATATATTCAAAAATCAATCTGGATTATGAGAATTATTTCCAACCTGGGCACATACAGCCACTCTCAACATTATCACTCTGATGTTGGAATAATGTTGTTGCTACCAAATGTAACTCATTTTGCAAGAAATGGATCATGATATTATTATGACATACAAAGTACTTTACCTGTGACACACATTTGAAATGTTAAAGCAATTAATAATGAGTAAGGCACAACTACTACAGAATTAGAGAGATAAACAAGAAAGAAACTCTGCCCTTAGCTTTCTCTCAATTATGAAAGCTTTAAAGAACCAATAGAGAATTACACAGCAGAACACAAAGGGAATTGTTACTCTTGGTAACAGATAGGAATTGAATGTTGCTATAAATGACGTAAATCTTGAAGCACACAAGAAAGAACTGATGAATAAAGACATCTTACAAATTGAAGAGCAAGGAAATAAGACAACAGAAACTTCAGATCAGTTTTTCATCCTTAAAGGCTTTGGTGAAGTTTTACAGCACATCCAACATGCAATTGAAATTTTCATGCCTAAATATCCCAACTTAAAAAAAAAATACAAAAGTTGTTAGGGATTCAAAACACACACACATCACTTATACTTGATATCGAGAAATCTATAAAGAAGGAACTCAACAAACCACTATTTCAGTTTTTATACAAAAATAGTCTCACAGTACTGTTACTACTTTAGCCTCAAAGTATGAAAAACAAGTGCTAAACTATTGAAGGTAAAGCATTTAATGGATACAATATATTTAGACATTGAGGTGAACACTGGTTAAAAATAAGAAAGTTACTTAAAAACGTGTATTTTTGTCTCTACGAGAGAGTGTTCAGGATGAATTAATTTGCAAAGATGAGAACTACCTGTATAATATAAATTTATGGACACAACCTACATTTCACTACTGAAAGAGTTAAAGCATACCTTGTAAGAATGGACAGCCGTACCATAATCTCCAACTTTAACATTAAGATTTGATGTAACTAAACAACCGTGACTAGATACTTGTCTGAAAATAAAAAATTATCATTTGCAAATATTCACATATGGTAAATATCTTACATAAACAAACACACTTTGCTCAGTCTATATATTTACAGAAGTAATATTACTATTGATATAATTTCTTTTACTAATTAGATATGAAATATATTTCTAACAGAATTTTTAAAATGATTATTACATCACAAATGTTTAGAAAATTTAGATTATCTAACAATTTGAAAAACAAAGAAAATTTCACTGAGCTTCTGAAAAAATGTAATATGGATTTCTAGGGTATATTTTCATAAAGATAACATGCCCAATTAGTCCAGTGGTTACAACCACTGCCTTTAGGCTCATTGTGCTGGATTCAAATCTGAGTAAGCTTGTGATTATGTACAAATGTATCATGACTGAGAGATTGTCACTGGACATATCCCAGATGATCCATAAGTTCCAAGATGGAAATATACAAGCAACCTAAAATGAATAAATTTTGGCAAAACATTTAAATTATTTCAGAGCTTATGGGTTTCTTATTTATCCGTTTGTTACATTTGTTACAGATTATAGCAATACCGTTTTCAACAGGGGGAGAAATTTCAGGTCCTAATGCACTAGCCAAAAACAACTATCACCACTCTTTAGTGTGTAAAATTTTTAAATTTGGTATTAATTATATAATATTTATTAGTCATGCATTAATGAATATTAGTATATCTCTGCCTATCTGTATCTAAATACAACATAACAATGGCATCTGCTATATTGAAAGTCTGCACTGGAGGGCGCACTGGTGATCTGTCGTTTTCAGCAATGAAAGCAGATTCTGTTTGGGAGCCTCAGATAGCCGTATGCATGTTCGCAGATGCACAGGGGAGCATCTCCACCCTTCTTACATCCGCCATCGACACACAAGGCCTACACCTGGTCTCCTCTTATGGGGAGCGATCAGCTATCACTCCCATACAGAACTAGTGTTTGTACCGGGCACGTTAAACAGCAGTCGGTATATCCGAAGTATCATTCAGCCAATTGTTGTGTCATTTGTAAGGTTGGTTCATAATGATGTAATCCAGCATGGCAATGCCCATCTATACACGGCACCTGCAACGCAACGTGCACTTCAAGGTGTGAGACAACATTCATGGCCTGCACGTTCACCGGACTTGCCGCCATTGAGCACGTGTGGAATTGTATGGGACAACGACCAACCGGCCTCACGGAGTCCCATTAGACCACCTCCCTCAAATTTCGTTAACTGCTGAAATTGTACACGTCCAGGCATTGTAGCTTCTTTAGAGTCTTCGCAAGTGTCTATAATTCGACGACTGATTACGTCCACTTTGCCCTTTTCCTTAAATACCACCGACTATAATTTGCATATTACAGCGTATTTTGGCATAAGCTATCATAGATTGATCCTGAATTTAAGGTCACGCCTACATGTGCTCCATCCCATTAACATATGTAAATTTCATAACCATTCAGCAATTCCTTCTTGGTGTTCTTTTTTCATTTTCCGGCAGTGTAATTTGGCCTCAATTTTTTTTTATGGCACGCATTTTAGAATCATGTATTTTATTTAGTATCATGATCTTCCTATTTTCATCTACAGATGTTGCTAAATTGTATTTAATTATATATATATCTTAATATTTTTGTTTAAATTTCAAACATTTGCATAATTCTTAACCACATTTTTTGTACATATAACATATTTACTACAGTGTCCTTGAAGTTATTTTATGGGGTGTATGTTCTGAAAATCAAAGATCGGTTGTTTATTATGAAAGATTATGAAAGACTGCTTAGCACATTAGTAAAGACATAAATAGTAACTTAAAGAGCTTTGAATTATTACACATTTAAAAGCACTCTTTAGCTAGAGTTGACAAGCCCAATATATTTCATTCCAATGAGTACAAAGCCACAGACTCAAAGATTAAGCCACAGAAATGTGAAAGTACAAAGTTTTTAAAACTAGAAGACAGCACTAGTGTTTTGATTTTTTAGACATTTCATTATATTTGACTTTACATTTAATTACATAGTGTTTTCAAATTATAGGGTTGTTGAAATCAAACTTCCATACAGAGGATAGTGTAGGGAGTTGTGTGGGTCATAATGATATGAAATTTGGAGAACAAACACTTTAGGTCATGTGCTAGAGATTTATTACAAAAAATGTCACTGATAGAGTTTCAGTGCAACAAAACGTTCTACAGATGTTCTATATGTTCTTTGTGTTTCTCCATAACACTTTTCAATCACAAAACAGCACGTTCTATAGCTGAACACAGTGTCTGCATAAATTCCACGAAGATGCTGACGAATGAAAATTTTCAGATGTGATAGTGTTATGGGTTGTTCTCGGAAGACCTGATCCTGTAAGAATCCCCACAACCAGAAGTCACACAGGATGAATTCACGTAAAAGAGCATGCCAAGCTGTTGAAAAACAAAGGCTGATCACTCGTGTATCGGTTGAAAGTTTGCCATGACATCTGTTGAACACTACAATGAATATGGGGAGGTACACCGTTCTGCATAAAAGTCATGTTCTAGAAGTGGTGATGTTGCTGCAGTTCTGGAAGCATAAATGTTGTCAACATGTCCTGATACAACTGTTCAGTGATGGAACAAGTTTCAAATACAGTTGGAATCACCTCTTCAGAATAATAAGGCCCAATGGCGAACGTTTCAATGAAATTGCACCATACCATCACTTTTGTAGAATGCAGGGTGACTTGATGGTTTGCATGTGCTTTTTCTGTTGTCCAAATGTGGTATTTGTGCATATTCACTTGACTCTTCAGATAAAAGTGGACCTCATCTGTCCACAGAATGTTCCACATCCAAGCAGCATTGACTGTCATTTACGCAAAGAACTTCAGCGCAAATGTTTCCCAAATTTCTGCATTCCCATTGCACAGCTGGTTAAGACTATGGATTTTATAAGGATGATGACCTAAAATTCGTTGCATCACTTACCATAAGGTGAAATACGTCATACCAACAACACAAAAAACAGCTGATATATTTACATCACCATGTGGCAATTAGCTAGTTACGTCCACGACCAACGTAGCCACATCTTTTAAATGTGTTAAGTTCATAGGTTTCCGTCCTCTACTTGGTAAAATTCCAAGCCGTCTAGTTCTTTAAAATTTTTTCATCATGCCATGTAGAGTATGCAGTGTCATTAGTCCTCGGCATACGTTCTTCTGTTGGTGGAAAGCTCTTACCACAGAAGCAGAATTATCATTCTGGTAGAAAAACTTCACTAAAACAGCTTTGTTTTTCAAGGTTAGCATTGTGTATCAGTGAACTGGAGACTCTTGCCTGTGCAGCACGTGGTTTCTTTTTTTACTGGCTTCATCATTTGCATAGGTTGCAGAGAGGCTAAGTTCCTGTAAATCATGTTTCACTAGTGTTACAGTGCCATCTATTGGTGAATTTTGTACAATTTTTTTTTAATAAATCACATGACCTGAAGTTTCTGTTGCCTAAATTTCATGTCATTATGACCCTGACACAGCCCTCTGAATAAGTTTAATTTCGACATCCCTATATAGCATTATGTTTTATCATATAGTCTATAAATACATGTCTATTTCTTAAGGTTCATTTAGATTTTGCAAATACATAAATTATTTCAAAATCCTACATACCAGGATAGCTACAACAATGGCAGATCTAAAAATCTTTCAAAGGGGAGGAGGGGCAATTTGTTTCCGATTCCTATTTTCAGCCGAGTGTTTAGTACTTTTTATTTCATTTTCCAAGATAAAATCGCAGCTCAAAGTGTGGGGGGGGTGGCCAATCACCCCATCATCTCCCCACCATGGATCTCCCAGTGGGCTACAGATATATCCCTGATTTCCAGAAATTTTGCCTAAAATCCCCCTTTTTTTTCAGTGGTTGCTCTTTACACTAATTAATAGTTAAAATTAAAAAAAAGTTCTCTTGATTATTTAGAATATATATACAGTCGAGTCTCTATTTAACGAAGTGCCATCGTTCCTCTGAAAAACTTCGTTATAAGGAAAATTCGTTAAATAGAAATTAATATAAATGGCGAAATTTAATTTCGATAAAATTAAAAAAGTTAAATTTGGATAGTAAAAACTAAATTTAGTAGACTTCTTTTTCAACGAATTTATATATTTTTTGTATACAAGTACGCACAAATTAATAACAAAAAGCAAAGACTGAGGATTATTTTACATCTGCATGATCCTCATACAACATATATGAAACAGAGAAATAATCATTAATTTTGCTTTGTACAGGTTTCTTATAGAAAATGTTATGTTTATAGAAATTCTCACACTTTTGTAAACATCGGAACA
>QLNU02015360.1:60111339-60130806 GCA_006491805.2 Dysdera silvatica
CCAGGCAAAGATCTAAAGAATCCTTTAAATTACCAACCTATTTCCCTTGCAAGTTGCTTCTGTAAATTAATGGAAAGGATGGTCTGCAATAGGTTGATGTATTATCTAGAAAACAGAAACCATTTACCACCATGCCAGAGTGGTTTCCATTGAATCAGATCAACGATAGATAACCTTTTAAATTTAGAAACTACCATAAGAGAGGCCTTTGTTAGAAGAGAACACATTGTATCTATATTTTTCAATATAAAAAAGGCATATGATTGAATTTGGAAATATGGCATCCTCAGAGATCTCCACTGATGTGGTCTTAGGGGTAATTTACCAAATTTTATGAAATTTTCTGGATCACAGAACTTCACAAATGCGTATCGGATCTGCACTTTCACACAATATCCTGGAAAAACAAGATGTTCCCCAGGGCTGTATTTTAAGCCCTATTCTTCTTTTTATCTTGTGATTGAGTGGTGTGATTAAAGACCTCCCCATCACTGTAAAAACTTAGTTATATGTGGATAACCTATGATTTTCTTGCAGAAGAGGCAACATGAATCTTATTGAGAGACAACATTTAATTTATTTAAACAAAATACTGGAATGGATAGCCAATAACGGATTCACTTTCTCAACGTAAAAACTGCTTGCTTACATTTTTCTCATAAACATAGTTTACATTTAGATCTGGCGTTCCGAATGGAAAATGATGTTATCGGAGTGGTTCAGGAGACAAAATTCTTTGGGATAATCTTTGACCACTCCATCATTTCGATCTCACATCATCTGTGGGGCAAATGTTTTAAATCCCTTAATATCCCCAAGGTTCTGTTTCACATGTCCTGGTGGGGAAGACCAGTGCTCATTGCTGAGACTATATAAAGCTTTAATCTGTTCTAAATTAGATTATGGCTGTCCCATCTATGACTGAGCGTTCTAGTCGTTACTTAAACAACTTGACTCCATACTTCCTGAGGGTCTACAACTGGGTAATGGGTCCTTTCGGACTTTCCCAGTCACCAGTTTATATTCTGAAGCTGTAGAACCTCCATTAATTTTACGTTGCTAACGTTTGTCTCTCAAATATTGTTTTCAAATCCTGTCACTCAAAGACCATCCTGCATTGCTATTACTTCATCAACCTCATTTCATATCATTTTTTAATGCTTGTCCCTCATGTACTCCAACCTTTGGCATGAGAATGGAAAGTGCTGCTAGTGAATTGGACATTTCGAAAACCAGGATAGAGGAATCTATGCCAAACATCATTCCTCCATGGTTTGATATTGGCACAGACATCTGTTTGAATCTATCCAAAAGACAATATTCTAAACATTGCCTACTGACAGGCATTTTCTGATCTGTAAAACCACGCATTGAGATGTGTCAGTCTAGCTATAGGAGTGACAATCACAAAGGGGTTATTCTGGTTAGACTTTGCCTTGGCCACACATGCTTCTCCCATGAACGTCTTTCAAAGGGAGAAGACTCCCCAGTGTGTGCTATATGTAGTGAACCATTGAATGTTTTATGTGTTTTAATCACTTGCATAAATTTTAACCAGCAACGTTCATTAGCTTTTAACCAAAATAATTTTACCCTTTGTGACATTTTATGCAATTCTTTTAATCATGAAATCATTTTTAATTTTTTTTATCTAATATTGGCTTTTTAAATTTCATCTGATTTTCTTACACCGTTTTCTTTCAATGTAATTTTAGTACATTTTTTATCATTGTAATTATAAAAGCGTCTCTTTTTCTCCAAAATTACACAAGCTCTAGTTTGAGCTGTAATTAAAACGTGGGTGGCAAAAATTATAGTATAATAAATTTCCCCCACGAAAACTCACAAAATTCTCGCCCCGGAGGCTTTCTTGTGTTGACCATATTTGGCAATTGTGTTATCCCTGCGGAGGGTAATAATACCTTAACACCTTTACATACGGAGAAAGAGAGCGTTGTTTCCTGTCCTCATTCGTCTAGCGGTCCAAGACACTCCGGGCTAAACGGAGGGACCCTGGTTCGAATCCAGGATGGGGAAAGCGTCTCTTTTTCTCCAAAACAAATAAGCTCTAGTTTGAGCTAATTAATACGTGGGTGGCAAAAATTATTGTATAATAAATTCCCCCACGAAAAACTCACAAAAATCTCGCCCCGGAGGCTTTTCTGTGTTGACCATATTTGGCAATTGTGTTATCCCTGTGAAGGGTAATAATACCTTAACATCTTTACATACGGAGAAAGAGAGCGTTGTTTCCTGTCCTCATTCGTCTAGCGGTCCGAGACACTCCGGGCTAAACGGAGGGACTCTGGTTCGAATCCAGGATGGGGAAAGCGTCTCTTTTTCTCCAAAAATAAATAAGCTCTAGTTTGAGCTAATTAATACGTGGGTGGCAAAAATTATTGTAAAATAAATTCCCCCACGAAAACTTACAAAAATCTCGCCCCGGAGGCTTTCTTGTGTTGACCATATTTGGCAATTGTGTTATCCCTGCGGAGGGTAATAATACCTTAACATCTTTACATACGGAGAAAGAGAGCGTTATTACCTGTCCTCATTCGTCTAGCGGTCCAAGACACTCCGGGCTAAACGGAGGGACCCTGGTTCGAATCCAGGATGGGGAAAGCGTCTCTTTTTCTCCAAAATTACACAAGCTCTAGTTTGAGCTGTAATTAAAACGTGGGTGGCAAAAATTATAAGGTTAGCATTGTGTATCAGTGAACTGGAGACTCTTGCCTGTGCAGCACGTGGTTTCTTTTTTTACTGGCTTCATCATTTGCATAGGTTGCAGAGAGGCTAAGTTCCTGTAAATCATGTTTCACTAGTGTTACAGTGCCATCTATTGGTGAATTTTGTACAATTTTTTTTTAATAAATCACATGACCTGAAGTTTCTGTTGCCTAAATTTCATGTCATTATGACCCTGACACAGCCCTCTGAATAAGTTTAATTTCGACATCCCTATATAGCATTATGTTTTATCATATAGTCTATAAATACATGTCTATTTCTTAAGGTTCATTTAGATTTTGCAAATACATAAATTATTTCAAAATCCTACATACCAGGATAGCTACAACAATGGCAGATCTAAAAATCTTTCAAAGGGGAGGAGGGGCAATTTGTTTCCGATTCCTATTTTCAGCCGAGTGTTTAGTACTTTTTATTTCATTTTCCAAGATAAAATCGCAGCTCAAAGTGTGGGGGGGGTGGCCAATCACCCCATCATCTCCCCACCATGGATCTCCCAGTGGGCTACAGATATATCCCTGATTTCCAGAAATTTTGCCTAAAATCCCCCCTTTTTCAGTGGTTGTCCTTACACCACTAATAATTAAAAAGTTCTCTTGATTAGATATAAATAGTGAAGTCTCTATTTAACAAAGTGCCATCGTTCCTCTGAAAAACTTCGTTATAAGGAAAATTCGTTAAATAGAAATTAACATAAATGTTGAAACTTAATTTCGATAAAATGAAAAAGGTTAAATTTGGACAGTAAAAACTAAGTTCAGTAGACTCTTCTTTTCTTACGAATTTAAATATTTTTTGTATACAAATACGTAAATATTAATAACAAAAGTAAAGACTGAGGATTACTTTATATCTGTATGATCCTCATACAACATATTTGAAACAGAGAAATAATCACTAATTTTGCTTTGTACAGGTTTCTTATAAAAAACGTTTTGTTCATAGAAATTCTCACACTTTTGTAAATATCGGAACACGTCATCTATAACATTTTCTTCAACAATGCAACACGTATATGCGAGAAGCAAATTTCGTGGCTTAGCCACACCTGCAGAGTGATACATCCCCGCTGCTTCGAAGTTCCCAGTTTAGAACAATAGAATTATTTATCACAACTGACCCTATGTCCACAATACAGAAGGCTACCTCACCTCCGTCTTTTTGCTTAAAATCCTCAACTACCCCTTCTACCTAACCATCCCGCTGAAAAATTGTAAAAGATAAATTAAAAAAATCAAATTCTTTATAAAAAGAACTTCGTTATATAGAAATTGTTTTTCGTAATATGGAGACAAATTTACATGTTAGTGCCATTCAAAGTCAAGGTTCCGCCGAAAATTTCATTAAATAGAAAACTTTGTTAAATGGAAGTTCGTTATATGGAGACTCTACTGTATATATATATAAAAGTTTTCCTCGCCCATTCTTGGCGGAAACAGGCTTTGGGACGGGCAGAGCGCCATGTTCCCAAGCCTCTTTTTACATCACTTCTTAATGTGCCATGTCTAGAAACTTCCTGACAATGTGACACGTGTTTAGGATTGTGGCTTTTTGTATTTCAATGTAGGTGTTTGGGTCAATGTTGAGTATCTCCAAATTCGTCGCAAGCGTTTTTGGTACTATCCCTGTTGCTGAGATGACTAACGGGATGATGAGGATCTTTTCCATACCCCATATATCTCGTACTTCATGTCTGAGATCTTGGTACTTGGTGATTTTCGTTGTGTAGGTTGTCTGTATGTTATTGGTGTTGGGTACTGCTATGTCGATTAAGTACGTGGTCTTATTCGATTTATCGACGAGGGTTATGTCAGGACGGTTATGTGGGACTGTCTTGTCTGTTATGATTGCTCTATCCCAGTAAAGCTTGTGTGTTTCGTTCTCATGCACGGTCTCTGGCTCATATTTGTAGTACGGGCATTTTTCTGTCAGAAAGCCAGCATTCGCTGCCAATTTCTGGTGGACTATTTTCGCTACTTGATCGTGTCTATGTTTGTAGTCTGACTGCGCAAGGATCTTGCATCCTGCCATCACGTGTTGGATTGTCTCCGATGCCGCATGACAGTGTCTGCATTTGTCGCTTTCTATGTCTTTTCTCTGGATGAATTTCTGATTGTTCCTTGTTGCGATCACTTGGTCTTGGATGGCTAGCATGAATCCTTCTGTCTCTGGCTGGAGAGTGCCTTTGGCCAGCCAAGAATTTGATGCCTTTTTGTCAACGTGTGGTTGTTGCAGGTCATTGTAGTGCCTGCCATGTAATGGTTTTCCGGCCCAAGTTCTCAGTTTCTGTTCGTTGGCTGTTTCCAGGACACGCTCTTCGGTACTACACAGGTTTAGTGGCGTGTAATTTGCATCTGCTTGTATTATGGCTTGGATGAGTGGCGATCGGGGACTCTTCAACTGGAAGTATTGCCTCATGCTCTGGATCTGCTTGTCATGTAAGTCTTTGAGGTCCGCTTGTCCGCGTCCTCCTTCTTCCCGGGGTAGTGTTTGCCGTTCAATTGCCGTTGCAGGGTGTAGTTGTCCGGCTCTTCTCTGGATGGTTCTCATTTTCCGCTGGAGTTGTTCTAGTTCAGTGTTGGACCATTTGATGATCCCGAAGGAGTAGGTGAGCACTGGTACCGCATATGCGTTAATTGCTTGCGTGGTGTTCTTCCCGCTCAGTTTCGTCTTCACAATGCTTCTAAGTCTTTCTTGGAATGCTTGCGTGAGCTGGACTTTGACTTTCTTGTGCTCCTGCTGCCGTTTTTGCATTATCCCTAGGTATTTGTAGGTTTCGCCCTCGTCCAAGGTCTTCAGTAGTCTCCCGTCTTCGAGTTCGATGCCTGGTAAATCTTCTTTGCTATTCTTCTGTATTTTGCACTTATCGAGGCCGAATTCCATTCCTATGTCCTTGGAGAATGTCTCTAAATATATATATATATCATCATCATCATATTCAACCATTATCTATCCACTGCTGGATGAAGGTCTCTCCAAATGCTTTCCACACAAGTCTATCCTGGGCCATTCGTTTCCACGTCACCCCAACCTGTTTTCTTATTTCATCCACCCATCTAGTTTGAGGACGTTTTCTAGGTCTTCGGTGGTCTCTTGGAATCCAGTTCAGAATTTCTGTTGTCCATCGTTGATCAGTTCTTCTTGCAATATGCCCAGCCCATCGCCATTTCAGCCCTTTTACTTTAACAATGATGTCCTCTACTCTAGTTTGCTCTCTCACCCAAGTGTTTCTTTTTCGATCTCTCCTAGTTATTCCAAGCATGCACCTCTCCATGCTCCTTTGCGTTGTCTGTAACTTTCGTATTGCTCCAACTGTTAGACTCCATGTCTCTGATCCATAAGAGAGGACTGGCAATACACACTGGTTGAAGACCTTTCTTTTTAGACACAAAGGCAATTTCCCCTTCAGGATAAAACTGTTTCTTCCAAATGCACTCCAGCCAAGTTTAATACGTCTGTTGAGTTCTTTCATAATGTTGCCATCCATTGAAATCAGCTGGCCAAGGTAAATATATGAATCAGCAATTTCTAGCTCAATGTTGTCAACTTGTATTTTTGTTTCCTCTACAAAATTATTGAACATGATCTTAGTTTTTTGTAGGTTCATCTTGAGTCCAACTTCTTTACTTCTAGTTGAGAGCTCCTGTACCATGTCTTGGAGTTCTGATGGGTTCGTTGAAAAAATAACAATGTCATCAGCAAACCGCAAATGATTTAAATATTCACCATTTATTTTTATTCCCTTGTTATTCCAATTTATCAGCTGAAAAATCATCTGTAAAGCTGAAGTAAAAAGTTTTGGAGAAATGGTATCTCCCTGCCTCACCCCTTTGCCAAGTTTGATAGTTTTGGTATCTTTATGTAACCGAAATTTTGCACTTGCATTTTTATACACACGTTTCACCATGTCAATGTACACATCCTCAATGTCTGTTGATCTTAAAGAGTTGATGACTGCTGATGTTTTAATAGAGTCAAAGGCCTTCTCATAGTCAATAAATGCAACACACAATGGAAGTTCATATTCATGTGTTCTTTCAATTAATTCTCTTAATACTTGAATATGGTCCACTGTACTGAATCCACTTCGAAATCCAGCTTGTTCTCTTGGTTGAGCTGCATCTAATTTTTTCTGCAGGCGATGTGTTAGCACTTTTGTGAAGATTTTATAAATAGCAGGTAACAAGCTAATTGGTCGGTAATTTTTCAAATCCTCTTTATCACCTTTTTTATGCAAAAGAATTACTGTTGCAGAATCCCATTGGTTTGGTATGTTACCGCTGTTAAGACATTTGGTAAAGAATTTTGCAAGTATGTCTTCTACATATTCTCCAGCTTCTTTTAGGATATCTAATGTAATACCATCATCGCCAGGGGCTCTTCCTTTCTTCATACTTTTTATTGCAAATGAAACTTCTTCTTTTAAGATTTTAGGAGCTGTTCCTTCGACTATTTCAGTGTCTTCGTTTAATCCACTGTTACTTTCATATAGTTTTTTGTAGAATTCTTCAACTCTTCTAAGTATTTCTTCCCTATTTCTTGTTACGGTGCCATCCTCTCCTTTTAATGCAATGATGTGTTTCTTCCCAACAGATAAACTTCCTTTAACAACCCTAAGGCTCTTGTTATTTTCAATGGCCTTCCTTACTAACTCACAATTGAATTTTCTTATGTCTTCTTTCATGCTTTTGCGCAGAGTTTTACAAAGTTCTATGTACTCAATCCTGGAACTGGTATTTTGATTGTCCACCTTCATATCTCTTCGCCTTTTCATGAGTTGTTTCGTCTTCTCAGATAATTTGCTATTGTGCTTTTTACAGGTTACACCACCAATTTCCCCAGCAGTTTCAACTATTGTCTTAACAATGTTTTCATTTGCTTCTGAGATGTCAACTTCTTCAATAATATATATAACATATATAATATATATATATATACACACACACACACACACACATTGGCCTCCAAAAGTTAAGCATGCAATGCAAATTTTCAATTCTCAAAAGTGTATTTAAATTTGTGTGGCTGAAAATTGCTGCTGATGTAGATGGCAGTATGCAAATATTATATGTTACATCCAATCATGATTGACTGTCCGAATATATGCTAACTAGGCAGTCACTGAAGACACCAACATTTTCACAGATTTGAGGAGGTGCATTTAAATGCTGGTATAAAGTGTTTATAAATTTTATCGGATTATTGTTGATGATATTTGTGTTCCTATGGCTGAAAGAACACGAATGACAAATAGTGAATGTTGGCGAGTTGTCAGACGCATTGAAGCAGGCCAGTCAATCAAAGATGTCACTATTTTCTTTTGCGTTGATCATTCAGTAATTTTTGGATTATAGAAACAAATCCAAACAAGTCAAACAGTTGTCCGGAGACCTGTTCTCCACTGTCTAAGTGTTATCACCCACTCTGATGATCGGCATATTGCTATAGTAGCCAAGCGGAATCGACAAGCGACCTCCACAACTGTTACATCCATGATTGCAGCGGCACTTGGTAAGACAGTATCTCCCAGTACTATGCACCGAAGGCTCCACATGAAGGGACCTTACGTTAGAGAACCATGTGTTTGTGTTCCACTAACCGTCCAAGCCAGAGGGAAAAGATTAAAGTGGTGTCATCAACATGTCAATTAGACTGTCTCAGATTGGTGCAATGTCCTGTTCATGGACGAGTTTAGATTTGCTCTGGAATCAGACGATAAGTGTGTAAGGGTCTAGAGAGAATGAGGCATATGCAATCAGGCCAAGAACATGATCGAACATCACGCATTCAGAGGTGGAAGCGTCATGGTGTGGGCTGGAATTTCAATTGGATATCGCATAGAGCTGTATATCTACAAAGGCAGTTCTGTGACACCTGTACGGTATCAGGACTAAGTGCTAGACCCCATTGTGAGACTCTACACTGAAGCAGTTGGTCCTGATTTCCTCCTTATGGATTATAACGCCCATCCCCATTGAGTCAACATCATTGGTGAGTACTTGGAAAGTGAGGGCATTTCTTGTATGGGGTGACAGGTGTATTCCCCCGACCTTAATCACATTGAAAACCTTTGGGATGCCCTCGGGCATGCTGTCTCTGCACATTTAATAATAAAAAAAATAAAGAAATCATAAATAATAAAAAAAAATAAAGAAATCAGCACAAAAAAATTTAATGATATTGTGTGATCTGAGGAAACTAAAATATGCTACATAATTTCATTACTTCAGTGATTGATAATTTAAAATAATTTTATATTCAACAACATGTTACATCAAATACATAAGCTAGTCAGTCAGCCATCTTGGGAAGGTTTTAGTGCATATATATATATATACAGGGTTCCTAGGAAAGTCGGAATGCGGCCAATAACTTTTGAACCAAGACAGATATTGCAAAGAAAGTTAGATATTAGTTAATAAAATGACTATGCACTATCAGATGAGATGAACAGCAGCGCTCCTGATGGCGAATTGAGGAAGTTAAAAATTTTATTTCGAAAAATAATAAAGATAGAGAAATATTTTCAATTAGAAAGTTGTAGAGCATCCTTCAGTTAGTAAGGAAAGACCTAAAGACCTACAGTTTACATGTCGTATGTACACATACTACCACAAAGTGAGGTGTTCCGATGTTTCATCGTATAGCTTTCAGTGAATGCTTTCTGATGTTTTATAAGTTGAGTTGAGTTTTATAGGAAAGAAATTGTGGTTTCTTTCCTTTAAGAACTTCAATTCAACCTCTAAAGCTTAGAAAGCATTAACTGAAAACTTCAAAAGTTACTGGCCGCATTCACACTTTCCTAGAACCCCATGTAATATATATATATATATACACATTACAAACCCCAGTGGCAATAGCAACTTTCAACTTGGAAAGTCCTGATTTTTTTACTGGAAAAGGTGTAACCCTGTCAGTACCTCAATATTTTAATTCCCAAACTAAACACAGTAGGAGTTCTTTAATCCGGCACGTTCGGGACCATAGCCGTGCTGAATTAGCGATTTTGCAGGATTATCGAACGTTAATATGGTTTTAACGGGAATACCAAAGAAAAATTAATACAGTGCAATGATATTTAAAACAAATTGTAATAAGTTGCTGTATAGCAAGAAAAAAATACATATAAGCTTTACTGTTTAAAAAAGTCTCTGATAACATGTTGCCTTTGTGATTCGGATCTTTCCTTCAAAACATCGTTACAGATTATACACAAATTTATGGGTTCCGCAGAGTTGTAGCTTTTGTTGGATTCAGCAAATTTTATAAATGTACAGGGTGATTATAATTAAAGTTCAACTTTCAAAAAGCTGTAGAAAAAAGAACCACTGCTCAGAATGACCTGAAATTTGAACTGAATATACTCGAAGGAGGAGGAAATGGTATGGAATTAGAAAAAAAATAGTTCTAAATTTTAGCAATAGATGGCGCTTAAGCGTAGTAATATACAAAATAAAAGACGTGTCATGCGCACGACACATTGAATTTGTTATAAAAACGCTGGGTACATGGCGTTTTCCTCATATAGCGTCTGAGAAGCACGTCATGACTCTCTCAATGAAGGATCGCACTCTGCTTGTGAAGCTCTTTTACAAGAACGGTGACAGTGCGCCAGTAGCTCTAACGAAGTTCAGGACAGTAAAGGGTATGAAAAAAAGGTTGTGATCCGATGTCTGCCAAGGGTCTGGAGAAAATGATTAAGAAATTTGAAGAGACAGGTTGTTTTAAAGTGAAATCTGGCAGAGGAAGGAAACAAATTGCTTCAACGTCAGCAGAAGATGTGGCCACATAATTCCAGGAAAAGACGAGCAGCGGTGTGCGAACGTGCAGTGCACGGGGAATTTCCCGAACTTTGGACATATCTGTGAACACGGTGCATAAAATTGTACGAAACATCCTGTATTGCTATCCATACAAAATTACCCATGTTCAGGATTTGCTTCCTGCTGACCCGCCAGTAAGACACACTTTTGCTCTAGAATTTCTTGCTCACATGGAATTGGACAATGAATGGCCATGGAACATTTCGTGGATCGACGAAGCCCATTTCCATCTCCAAGGACATGTCAATACTCAGAATTGCAGAATATAGGTAATGGAAAACCTGTTCTAACATGAACCAATACCTCTTCATTCTGCAAAGGTAACTTTGTGGTGCTGGTTGACACCATTGTTTATCGTAGGGCCATTTTTTTTCGAGGAGATGGGTCGTGCGGGTCCTGTTACCTGTACCGTCAATGGTAAACGCTATGAGAGTCTTTTGCGCAACTACATCATTCCAACACTTCAACAGCGTGCGTGTGTGGGTAGCATCATTTTTATGCAAGATGTCGCTTCTCCGCACATTGCAAAGCCAGTGAAGCAGCTTCTGAAGAGATTGATTGATTGGTTTTTTGTTTTTTTTGGTTTTTTTTTGATGGCGCAAGAGCATCTGGGCTATACTGCGCCAAAGCTGCTGCTGAAGAGGCATTTCGGAAATGATAGAATTACCAGCCGTCATTTTTCAACAGCCTGGCCGTCAAGATCACCTGATCTTAATCCTTGTGACTTCTGGATGTGGGGTTACCTAAAAAGTGTTGTGTTCAGTAGTCCGATTGAAAAATTAGCTGAATTGAAGGCACGCATTGCGCAACACATTCACAACGTGACCCCTGAGACAGTCCGATCTGTTGTGGAACACGCTGTTTATCGGTTTCAACTTGTGGGAGAAAACGGTGGACAGCATATTGAACATGTTTTGCGCAAGTCTGGCGATAATTAAAAACCGATTTCATTGTTGCTTTTTATGCGGTTTTTAGCCTCAGGACAATTAAAAACCGATTTTTCCCATCTGATGTGGTACGACCCTGTCACGGTGGATGGACTTTCCGCTAACAGTGCCACAACTGTTGAATGACTTGGAAGTCATTTTTTCAGTGAAAAAAAAAGAAAACGATACAGTCATGCATGTTGAAAAGTACAGTTGGTTTAACATGTAACGCACGCCATAGCTATCGTATTGCGATTCAAATGTCACTTGTAGCCGAACCCATCTACATTATGATGCTTAAAGCGCCATCTATTGCTAAAATTTAGAACTATTTTTTTTCTAATTCCATACCATTTCCTCCTCCTTCGAGTATATTCAGTTCAAATTTCAGGTAATTTTGAGCAGTGGTTCTTTTTTTTGAAAGTTGAACTTTAATTATAATCACCCTGTATTTAATGCACCGGACGCCTGTTCTCATGAGACTTTAGTTTCATTTGCCATGTCCCCTTCTTCATCTGACCTGGCGATCAAGGTCAACAAATGCCTAAATCCATCCCCCCCAAAAAATGTGAGCAGTTTGATCAGTACCGGATTATAGAATGTGCTGAACCAAAAATGCCGGATTAGAGCTTCTACTGTACAGTGAAACCTGGTAAAGTGACCACCTTAGTAAATTGACTACCTGGATAAGGTAATCACTTTTGTTAAGAGAGAACCGGTAGGGATTTAGTCATGCCAATAGCGAAGTCTGTTGTGTGTAGTGACCACCTGTCAATGGTGACCATAGCAGTCCAGCCCTAAGAGTGTACACTTTAGGCAGGTTCTACTGTATATTAGTGAAAAAAGTGGGAGGCATATAATATTTAAGGAAGATGCAGTGAAAAGAGCAAAGGACATTTAGAGAAAAGCATCATTTTTTTAATGAGCTGGACTCAAATCAATTTGGGAGAAAAGACCCTTAAAATACTTTACCACAACAACTCACTTCTTCGTCAAAAAGTTTACTCATTTGTCTTACTGTGATCTGAAAGGCCCCAAGACTTCTAAAAAAGCTACAGTCGCCAAAGGGCAGTTAAAAACTGCCATCAGCATAACATGATTTTTGTATAATACACATTTCTAAATCTGGCAAGAAATTACCAAATCAAGCAGCCGGATATTGACTCATTACCTCCAGATTTAAAATTTGTTGTATAAATTGATGTGGTCATGTGTGGTCAGAGAAATTGGAACAATTCGCTTTGAGAAAAGTTTTAGTTATCTAAATACAGGCACAGTGGCATCAGATAGGCTTTTGAAAACCTTGATAGGATTATACCTTTAGCTAGCTTATGGTTAGGATTGTTTGATGTTTTTCAAGCACCGTGGGAAAGAATCAATCTTTAATTACAAATATTTGAGCACACATGTAAACTCAAAGTTCAGTTTGCAGTTTCTTGCCAATTTAGAAGGCAATGAAAGTAGGAAGGGTGGGGGGGAGGGCTCAGAGTGTCATCTTGAAGTTGGAAAATCAAAGTGACTATGATATGTCATGAACGAATTACGGGAAACGTGCAAGCTGAAATTTCCCTGATTTTAGACTAATTTTAGCAGAATTCACTGACAATTCTCTGATTTTTCGAGAATGATAAAATTTCATGAAAATTCCTGATTTTTTTAGAATGAAAAAATTTCATGACAATTTCCAGATTCTGTAACCACCTTGCATACTAATTTTGTGTATACATAAACATTTTCAATGCAGATTTCAATCATCAAAAAATTGAGAATTAGATATTATGGCATGATTATGCCAGTTTATCTTATAAATAACCAGCTGACACAGGATATACAATAGAAATGTTATAATTTGATATGTAATAAAGGTTAACATAATAAAATCAATAATGAAAATGGCAGTAATATGGAAATTATCCTGTAGTACAGGCAAAAAGCATTTATGCAGAGAGAGAAATTCATTATGATAAATAGATTTTGATAGGAAAACCAGGTTTATGTAGTAACTAAGATTTAATTGCAAATTAAGAGCCATAATGAAAACAATAAAAATGAACAGTTAAGCACATGCATTGTCTTATCTATTTCATTATCCTAGAACATGAATGGCAAAAATTCATGGCAAGCATATAAATTCATTGGATACATGGATTTCAGTTCCCCTACACCCATTCCCGCTACAAGGTATGCAGTGATCAGACATCAGATCAGTGATCAGCATATCAGACACGCGAGAACATTTTCTTAGAAGATTCAATTAATTTTAGCATGCATCCTTAAAAATTCTCACTACCTCTGTCCTAGAACATTATAATGTTAATTACTTTATTTAATTTGCTTTGCTAATGTGTTTCTCAAAATGTTTTAATTAAAAATTAATACATGTTCAGTAGCAGAAGAAAAAACTTAAATGTAATTATATAAATTAAAATTATAAAAGAAATTTTAAAATACATAAAAATCATAACTCAATTATATAGAAATCTGTAGGAAAAAATTATGAAGAATGGGATAAATAAAGATAGTAATATTAAATAAAGAATAACAAAACTAATCATACGTATGAATATAACCATGTTCATGCATATACTGAAGTGCAGAGGCAATGCTACAAGCCATGTGTAAAAATAGACCATCTCTCAGAAGTATTTCAGGAGACTTACGTTGTTGTATGAGAAAAGTTTTAAGGTCCTACAATAGGATATTTAATCATGAAATGATAAAAACACATTTAGTTCTGGAAATTTTTTGTTTATAGAATTATAGACACATATCAAACCATTTTATTATACAGCAACAAATCAGGATTATAAATTTTAATTGCACACCAATTTTTAAACTAAACTTAAATTAACTTCACATGTTAAAACAATTGAGCTATGGCTGTTAAATATTAAAGGCGATATTTACTTTACATAATTAAACAATAATTTCATTTCTTCTCAGTGGGAGCATTTTACTTAATTGCTCTTAAACAAAAGACTAGATGAATTAGTCTGTTGGACATATGGCTATAACCAACTGATTCTATTAAAATAATAGACAAACATCTGAAAGGAATATCAGAACTCACATGGCATTTACATAAGTTATAGTTGATATACACGGTGTCCCTGAATTCATGGCCCACAAGTTAAGGGGTTATAGAGGACATCAGTTAAACCATATTGACCGAAAACCCCACGTTCGCAAAGCACCCAATTTGGCTGTAGAGTAACAGTATTATTTGCATCCACATAATTGCTACGTAGGCAGTCACATGAACCAAAAAAATTTTGACACATAATTTAAGTTATTGAACTAATAATGCAGCAGGGGCAAAAAAATGTGAAATTCCCTTCCCTGGCACTGAGTACTGTTGCCATTTAGTCATCAAAGGTATGGAAAATGTTTTTTTTTTTACCATTCCGGGGGCAATTAGGTATCGTTCAGCATGTTGAATAGGTGAAGGAGATCAAAAGAAACAACTTTGGTCCAGTGAAACAATGTCCGAAAATGAGCCGTTCTGGAACTATAGGGCTGCTATTATTTGCGTCCACATTAGTCGATCATGTAACAAAATTTGAAAAATTTGCCATTCCGGCCTTGAATCATATTGGAAATCCATTCCAGTCTTAATATTAGTAAAGGTTTCACCACTTACTATGACCCAAAACAAATTCCCATAACCAAATTAAAGCAATTCGGGAATTCATGGCCCAAATATGAGGAGATACTAGCAGGACTGGAAATTTTCACGAAGTGGAACATAATTCCGTTTTGCTCCAGTACATTTTGAACCCTGGATGGTAGTATACACAGAATCCAAAAATGCTACATATACATATAGGAATTACACGCTCAGAAACGCAGCTATGCCAATAAGGGGATGCAGACAATATGACAGGGGTTAAAAACGGTAGCTCAACCACATACCAGTATTCACAGTGTAGATCGTGCACAAGATGGAACAGTTTAAGAATGCAGAGAAAATGGGTATGTACCTGATGTACAGTGTAGCCAAGTGCAATGGTAAACAGGCACAAGGTTGGTTGGTTGCTTTTTGGTTTTACGGCTCAAAGACTACAGTGGTCATGCTGCGCCGGGACCTACTGTTTTCCGAGGAATCCGAACCTCTTAAGGCCTAGGGAACCAAACCCCGGACTACAGTGAGCAGTGCGATCTTTATGAGATCTCTGAGTAAGCGTTCTTTTTGCACTGCTGGGAGTCGAACCCGGATTAGCGGCGCACTAGGAGAACGCGTTACCACACTGCGCCACCGCAGGGCCGCACAGGCACAAGGACTTACAGAGAACGATATCCTATGCACATGTGCCTGATCATAAAATGTCTGTGAGACATGCATCTTCTATGTCAGCAGACGGGATGCTGGATGACCAAGGGTGGTCAAAATGCCAGCTATGAGTGATAACGTCTTCCATATGGTGACAGAGAATCCTGGGGCAAGCATGTGATCAGTTGCCCGGAGCCTGGGTATATAGTGGAATAGTGTTTGGCGAGTACTGCATGAAGAAAGGCAACACCACTATCATTTGCAGTCAGTGCAGGCATTAACAGTTGCTGATTATCTCCTTTGCTTAGATTTTGCACAGTGATTCCTGCAGCAAAGTGCCATAAGTGTCGATTTAGCCACTCGTGCTCTTTACGAACGAATCAATGTTTTCATGTGACGGTGTAGTGAATGTGTATAATGTGCATTCGTGGGCACCCAAGAACACTTATGGTGCACATTCAAAGTCAAAGCAGCAACAGTTTAGCATCAGTGTGTGGGCAGGGACCATGCATGGCTACTTAATTGGACCTTATGTACTGCCAGACCACCTCCATGAGTGAACGGATCATACTTTTCTGCAACAGGTTTTGCCGGAATTGCTGGAGGAGGTTCCTCTTGCCAGTTGCATCTGTATTTAGTTTAAGCACAATGGGGCATCCGACAATTTCAGCAGGGACTTGCATCAACATCTGAATGCCACATTTGGGAACTGGTAGATTAGGTACAGGATTCCACCCTGTGGTACCCCAGATCACACGATCTTTTTTGTCTCGACTTCTTTCTATGGGGACATTTGAACAGTGTCGTGTATGAGATGCCTGTGCTGGCTGCAGAGGATCTGGTAACTCGATTGGTTTCTGCAGCCGGTGATTTGCATGACCAGCCCCGTGTTTATGAGAAATTATGCCAATCATTACTCCACCATTGTGCCGTATGTGTCAATCTTGGTGGAGATACGTTTTAGCATTTGTTGTAATGATGTGCAGTAAATGTAACTCTGGAAACCTTTGTGTCTGTCCTTCATTTACGACTCTTCATTGTGTTTCTGAGCATTTAATTCCTTTATGGATACGAAGCATTGTTGGATTCTGTGTGTATTACCATTTAGGGATCGAAATGCACCGGAGCAAACAAGAACAATGTTCCGGTTAAGGAAAATTTCCATGTCGAGCCCTGCTAGCAACCCCACACATTTGGGCCATAAATTCCCGAATTGCATAAATTTAGCCATGGGAAGTTGTTTTGGGCCTGGTGAAACCTTTTCTAATGTGGTTCTAGGCTGGAACGGTGAATCTTCTCAATTTTGTTACATGATTAACTAATGTGGATGCAAATAATAACATCTCTGTAGTTCCAGAACGGCTCGTTTTCGGACATTGGTTCACTCTGCCAAAGTTGTTTCTTTTGATCTCTTTCACCTATTACACATGCTTAACAATTCCCAATTGCCTCCAGTATGGTAAAACAATCGTTTTCCATACCTTTGATGACTAAATGGCAACATTACAAAGGGTCAGGGAAGGGATTTTCCAATTTTTCTTTTTTTTGGTCTCAGCTGCATTCTTAGGTCAGTCACTTAAATTATGTATCAAAAGAAATTTTTTTTGTGCATGTAATTGCCTACATAGCAATGATGTGGATATAAATAATACTTTCACTGTACAGCCAAATCGGATCCTTTGCGGACATTGGGTTTTTCGGCCAATGTAGTTTATCTAATGTCCACCACAACACCTTAATGTGTGGGCCATGAATTCAGGGACACCCTGCATACAGCTGAACTACAACACATATTGGAGTTAAAGGTTCCATAAAGTAATTTCAATATATAGAAACAGGTTTGGTTGGTTGTAGTTTTATGGCACAAGGACAGCAATGGTCATTCTGTGCAGAAACAGGTTTGTGTGTAATGAATGGGGACTTCAAATCATAGGGTTCATCAAAACTTCGATACATAGAGAATTTCGATATAATGAGGTTTGATATATGGAGAAGTTTCGTTGTATATTCATATTTTAAGACCATATATATAAGATCTGAAATAGAACTTAGAAATGAACCTTTGAATCATAAATAACCTTTCCTATTGAAAATTACACCCATTACAATGAGGAAGGAAAACGGCCCTTATCACACTATGACCAGGGGTCTACAAGAGATATGTGTGTAAAAATTTAGTGATCATGCTGACTTGCAGCAATTTTCATGAAATGGGTTTCTGGTTTATTTTATGATAAAAGGGCAGCTAAGATCATGCAACAGCAGAATCTACAGTTTTCTGAGGTATTCAAACCTCTGTCCCCTAAGAAACTAAGTCATCATATATAGAATAGTGAAAAAAAAGGACAAGTACTTAATACAAGTGGAATTTAAACCATAGTTTCCTACACGTAAGATAAATGCCACTGTTTCGCAGGTATTTTTTTAAACATGAAAATTATATCAAGGGTTCCTCCTTAGTGAGAACAGCTGCAGTAAAATCATGTTGCTATAAAAATGAGCTGATAACATGCCTCAGGATGTACTTTTAATTATAAGTTCCCAAATTAAACTATTAAGGAGGTATTAAAAAATACAGATACCTGTAGTAATAATTACATTACCTGATAGTATTAGGCTTATTTAACATATGAATTTAGAAATTAATATTAAAACTAATGTAGCCTTGCATTTACACCAGGGATGCTTTCCTGGGAGAACTGCCTTAAATTTGAAGCCATTTTATAATGCAAATTAATAAGAAATCAATGACATGCATTCCTGGCACTTAAACATTGGTGAGTAACGTAATGATATTGCACAGTTAAACATTAAGTCAAAATCTTTACTTTTCTTATGGTTAATACCTAAACTTATCTTTGGGTTTTTATAAGAATCTATTGTTTATTTTATGGCAAAAGGACATTCAAAGATCATGGTGCGCTGGGACCAAGGAAACCAAACCTTTTAACATTTGGAGAATCAACTGCTGGACTATAGTAAGATATTCGTCAGTGCTTTTTGGGGGGAGCACCATCAGGAGGCACACCCAGGTTAATGCCACACAAGGCAAATGTGTTACCACCGCACCACTGAAAGACCATTATCAGAATCTAATTTTAAAACTTATTTTAGCATTTTTAATATTTTTCTTAAATATATCCAAGGCTATTTATACTGCCGAACACTTTTATAACTCTATGATCTTCGTATTTTTATATCTCCCGACTATACAAGGGTTTAATTGGGATAGGACCGATAAGTCAATATGACTTTGGAACCATAAGGTTTAAACACAACTAAGTTTATTGAGAACAAAATTCATCCCAGAGTAGCACAGTCAATGAAGGCCCACTTTCAGCAAATACATATAAAAAGTACAGACTTTTGGAATCTGGCAAAGATATTGATATGTATTATTGAACATACTAAAAATCCCGAAGGATCAGAAGTGAGTTTTCACTACTAGGTGGAGAAATAGTGCTGTGCTTATGTGTTTTTTCACAAATATCTTGTGAACTATAGATTTTATGGGGGAAAATGGTTATTACTATATAAATTAAAGAAAATAACGTTCTTCACAAAAAAGGCAAAATTCTTTTTCTTTTTTTATAACTCTTGTTAGTTTCTGGCAATGAATATATTGTACAAAATGGAGAATGGTTACATCCCCCCCACCCATTTTCCTCCCCATGCAGCTGGTCATTCTGTATCTCCTCCA
>QLNU02015360.1:60130906-60141505 GCA_006491805.2 Dysdera silvatica
AAAAAATTTCTGTCCTTGCACATTAATTTCCAGCAAGAGTTACTAACAACTGTCATTGCTTGCTTGCTATTCCATTTTCAAAACCAGCAGTCCATGTTAGGACACCCTGTATATATACAGTCAAACTCAGTTATAATCAACATCATGGTACTGGAGGATTTTTTCGTTATAGCCATTATTCAATATAACCGTACATATTATACAATGCTTGACAATTGCTAAGGAAAAACTAGTTTTTTCTATGCAATGTTCCCCAACAGGCATGTGGTCTCAGAAAAATGAAACAAAGAGGGCGCTACTGTGAAAGCCCACTTACCTATATAAAAAGCAGTGCTTCACAAGCTTCTATTTGTGCAAAACCAGAAGTTGTGAAGGTTAAGAGTCAAATCACGTTGTAGGTTTTGGAAGATTGTGCTGGAAATTTTAACGTTACATTTTGATTTACAGTAAATATTGGTTACAAAATGTCTCAAAACATCATTTGAGTGAGTATGATCGTGGATGCTTAGTTAGATGGCTCGAGGCAAGGCAAAGTGTTGCTGAAGTTGCGACAGCAATAGGTGGGTCCAAAAATGTCATTTATCGATAAAAAAAGTTGTCGAATCAGGAGGAACTACCCATCGAAGGCATAGTGGTGGCCATGGAAGGAGCACAACAGCTCATAATGACAAATATGTAATTATTTTAGCGAAAAGAAACAGAACCCTCACTCCTGGCCAGTTATCTGCAGGGCTTGCAACTGCTACAGGCACTCGTATAACTGGCAGAACCATTTTTCGTCGACTAGATCAAGTTGGCTTATATGCACGGACACCTGTCACGAGTATTTCATTAACGGCATGCCATGATCTAGAAAGAATACAGTGGTGTAATGAGCATCTGCATTAGGATCGTCAAGAGTGGTCAAAAGTGATATTCTCAGACAAATCACAGTTTACCATCCACCAGTGATACTGGATGACAGCCAGTGTAGAGAGAATGGGGAACCCATTATCAACAGCAGAATGTCCATGAAGTTGAGCGTTATGGCCAAAGAATCATGGTATGGGCGAGCATTATGATTAATGGCAGAACACCTCTTCACATCTTTGACGAAGGTTCCATTACAGCAGCACATTATTGCACAGAGATTCTCCTGGACTATGTTTGTTTGTTTGTTTGTTTTGTGGTTTTACGGCTCAAAGACTACAATGGTCATGCTGCGCCGGGACCTACTGTTTTCCGAGGAATCCGAACCTCTTATGGCCTAGGGAACCAAACCCCGGACTACAGTGAGCAGTGCGATCTTTTTATGAGATCTCTGAGTAAGCGTTCTTTGTACACTGTTGGGAGTCGAACCCGGATTAACGGCGTACTAGGCGAACGCGTTACCACACTGCGCCACCGCAGAGCCTCCTGGACTATGTCTTTTCCGTGGAGCAATGGGTCCAGAATTTTTGCTCATGTATAACAATGCTCATCCACACAGAGAAGTTAGGGTATCTGAGGTACAGGAAAGTGAAAATATTAAGCACATGACATGGCTTGCTTACTCTCCGGATTTTAATCCCATATAGAATGCCTGGGATGCTCTCAGTAGACGTGTGGCACAACGAAACCCCCCTCCCAGAAGAGGACCTTAAAATTGTCTTGAAGGAAGAATGGGATAATATCCCTCTCTCTCTCTCCTCAACTTAGTGGAAAGCATGGCAAACATATGCAAAATGTGTGTTAGTGTTTGAGGAGGCCATATTCCCTACTGAGGTACCCAAATTTGTCATCATTCACACGGCGGTCACATTTTCCGTGACTGTTTGAAAATGCTTGAAAGAGCAGTTGTTTTTATTTTTTTGGTGTGAAACCTGTACCATTTTGCTTAATGAGGATACCACTGTACCATTACTAAATACTTGGTATCATTTCTTGCAAGAACATCCATCATTAATTATGACAAAAAATGCATCTTTTCCTTAGCAATTGTCAAGCAGTATGTATATCGAGTGGTTACAATTAAAAGTATCCCTATTCAAAACTCTCTGTAGTTCGAACTAATAAGAGGAATGACACCAAATTTTGTACACATGCTATTCAAGAGATGGGGAGAAAGAGACTGCAAAACATATTTTAGTTATAAAATTCACCGATAGGGGCAAATTTGACATTCTAAAAGCGGAAAAAAAGGCAATTTTAAAATGAAATTTTCATTTTTTGTTAACTCATTGCAAAAACCATAAGGAACTTACATAAATTGTCATGGGGAAAGGATTTCAAGGGGAAAAGGTGTTTTATGCAAATTTCTGCATTGATCTAGGTATTATTTTCATTTTATTTTATAATAAAAATTTTGGGGCAATTTATATAAGTTTCTTTTAGTTTTTGCAATGGTCAACTTAAAAAATAAAAATATAATTTTAAAGTTGCCTTATTTTTTGTATTTTTTCCACGTTTTTCTACTTTTGGAACATCAAATTTTCCCTTATCAGTGATTTTTTTTTTCTTCAAAATCCTTCTCCCCATTCCATGAATAGTATCTGTACAAAATTTGGTGCTATTTCTCTTATTAACTTGGGTTACATAGGACTCTAAACCACGAGACTAAATGTAATCACCCTATACATTAAATCAAACTAACAAATTATTTGTTATAGCTGTAAATTTATTATATTCACATCTGTTATAACAGAGTTCCACTCTTTTTACATGTATATTCTAAGACACAAAAATTGACACACCAAGGAGGAGTTATATAACTGAGACACAAATTGGTAGATGGGATGTGCAGAAAAAAAAAAATGATTACAATTTCAGAAAAATTAAATGGTGTATTCAAGAGAAAGAGCTACACAAAGTGGGCAAATCAATGTCCACATATGGCCTGGCTTCAAGCTGCTCTGTGGCATGGCAGTGACTCTTAAAGTTCACGAATGGTGTGCTGCAGGCCTTTTGCCAAAGTGTCTCCAATTGTCTGGTTATTTATGGTATTTTGAACATTGGATTTATAAATTTTGATTAATATAATTTGCAACGTGATTGTTTTCTCTCATACTCGGGGTTGCTGCTTAACCGAAATACTTGTTCACTCATTAAAAAAATAATAACATACAAGAAGAAAAGGAATGTTCTAGATCAAAATATGTTTATAATCTGTTATATCTTTACATTAGTAATACGGACAATTTGTATAACATTTTTACGATTACATTACAGTCCACTCAGTTCCTCTTTGAAAAGTAAATCTATGTTTCGATTTACATTACACTTACAGTCCAGTTTCAAAACAGTTTTAATTTATTGATGCAATTCTGGAATGCTGAATTTCTCAAATCGGAACCATCCACTAGACTTCTTACCACATTGTTTCTGTCTAATATACGGTACAATTATAATTTGCAGATATGCGATTTCTAAAAGCAGTTAATTTTCAATTAGCTGATTCACTATTTCAATGGTATTGGGCGTAATTGGTCCACTGTGTTCTTTACACTTTTCCAAAACGTTGTCCTCTGGAACTTTTTAAGTTTTAGTTCTTTATCAAGGATAAATATTTAACTGGTTTCAGTCTCTACAAAATCCTCCTCCAGTTTTTTTGCCATTCTCGGTCCATTTGAATTTATTCCCCATTTTCATTGCAGTCATTTTTCTGACTCATTTTTGTTCAAGAATTCAAAATTAACTAGTAATCCATTTGTTGCAATGATGTTTTTCTTTGAATGAGCTCCGACTCTGGTCATTCCACCAGAAACTTTGATTCTATTATCCAGATTGTCAAATTCTGATTTGCAGCCTAGATTTGTGAGGGATGCATACTGTACCTTCTCTTCATAGTCATCCAGGATCGTTGCATAATCAGACTCACTCACCACGAAACAATTCATTTCAGAGAGCTGTCTCTTCAAAGTATCTGTTACTTCCTCAAAAACTCCAGCAATAGGTTTCCCTTTTCCAGTAAAAGTCTGTCCGAAGTTCACCATCAACTTTTCTAATTGGGGTATTTTGTTACTAAAAAATTCTTTAACTCCAGCCCAGCTGTGCTTCGCATTCTTCTCATTGTCACTGTCAGTGACATCAATTCCTAATAATTTCATTATTGGAAAAATAAGTTGTTCATCTATTAGTGAGTATACCTCCACACACAGCAGAGGAACCATTCATTAGCAACGAAAGTTGAGACAGCAAGAACCAATTTATTCACGTTCTCATCAACTATAGCATCAAAGAAAGCCATGATCAATTTCCGACACTTCAGGAACTCTTGCCAGCTCGGCTATTTGTCTGAACTAATTTGACACGAATCCTTTGAAGCCATCATGAGTGATTTCATTGACTTCTATCCACATCATGTACTCATTATAAAATGATACTGAATGAGAAGCGTGACTTGGTGAGAGTAGTTTGATGATAGCTGTGAATCCCAAGGTATGAATGCTTGATGACGAAGATAGCAACACTTTCTCTCCATATATTAGGTTAAAGATCCCGATTTGTTGTTCGGCATCACAGAACACTTTATCAGCCATGTGATCAATCCCTGAAGTTACATGAGCACAGCACTTAATTATCTTATCCTTGTCAACACCCAAGTTTTCAAGAAGGATTCCACAATCGGTCATCCAAAAGTGAACCTGACTTTTCATTTCTTCAATGGTCATATTTGCCAGAATAGCAACACATTTTAATTTAAATTCATATGCATCTGCTCCATCTTTGCCTAAGTGTGAAATGTTTTCGAGATATCCAGTTGTACAAGATTTCTGTTCGCAAGATGGATCCGCGATGGTAATGTGATCGCTTTTGACATTGAACACTTTATGACCAGCTGCTTTTGTCGTCTCATCTATGCCTATTGTGAGAACTGAATTGCCCTTATGAAACAGATATCTTGCAACCAGCTCCAAGTTTGTGTATGATGCATCTTCTAGCCATGAAGATATGCACTGATGAATGGGCATAACGTGAGTTAGATTTTTCGATATGCGTCTTCACTTGATCTTGAGTTCTCCTTGGACATCGATGTTTTCACGGTATTTTTGCTTTCAATGTCACTGTTACTTTCACTCTCAGTTTTAAGTTCTTTGTCCTGTGACTCTTCGATGACACTCCATTCTTAAATGAAAACCATGTTACTAATTTTCACGAATATGCCTGTTCGGTCTTCTGTTGTCACCTTGTGTTCAAACAAACACTGAACTAGGCATCTCATCAAGGCTTCATTCAGTGTTTTACATCCTGTTCTGATCTTTACCCTACGAAATATGCTTGGATTTTTTTCTGACTGCATACCTGTATCACTGTCAGCTCAACTAATTGTAGATCTGGTTACATGAATGTTAGTCTCAACCATATTGCCTGAAGTTGATTCTGATAGTACAATGAAACTAGGATCAGATATTTCCGAATCATGCATTGTCTCATTATTAATACCAGCTTCCTTGTCAAACTCAAACAAGGTGTCCTACATCATGGTGCTTCTTGCCAATAGGAGTTCCTCAGCTTTCCATTTAACAGTTGCTTCTTGCCTTTGATTCTTCCTCTGCTGCTGTTTCGTCCAGTTAAGTGGACTAGTTCTCATATATATGGCTGTATAATCTCTTCGACAATTGTTTTCATAGAAAGCGATGTCATTGTCCTTCATGACCATTTTATATTCCGATTCCAGTTTTGTGTTTCTAGTACGCTGAACTTCATGCATAAACATCATAAGCCCAATGTGTCATCTTTTCATTGAAATCTTTAGCTTTTTCATGCTAAGCGACAGTCTTTGTTTTGGATACATTACATTCAGTTTTTCTCAATTCCCATAATTCTTTATGATCATTAATAATCTCTTTGGCAACTGTTCTCATTTCTGCAGGAAAAACATTTTTATCTATCCAGTTATTTCTAAGTTCACTGGCAACAATTTTGTTGGCATCTTCACAACTCACTGTTTTCATACCTTTCTCTGGTTGATGGCAAAGTGCAAGCATACGTCCAAGAATGTATTGTTCATTTGGTAACTGACTTGCAAACTTATTCTTTCACTTCTGCGTATGTTTCATCAAACAGAACCTTTCGGATATCACTACTCCTACATTTCACTTTTAACATATTTGCAGTTGATTTTGATGATGCCATTGCCAGATCCATGAGGTGTGCTTCGCTGCGAACACTAACACTCGATAATTCTCATTCGTTGTAAATCTGTAAGTTGAAACAAAATGAAAATCAACATATAAATACGTTACAATTCATGCAATAAAAAAATATTGCCTTGTTTATACTATTAAAAAATGATAGAAATGATTTAAAATAAAAATTTAGGAACAATTTAAAGTTTAGAACAATTGAAAACATGATTTTGATTTTTATAAGTAGAAATAATTCAAGAATTATACTTCTAATTATGACATGCATTCAATTTATTTTTATAAATCCTTTATTTGCAAAGTTTACTGCAAAGATTTCCTTTATAAGTTTGTTAATAAATTGCATTCATTGGTGTATCCAATGGTGTTAGGGGTTCGATCCCACCCCATTAACACTAAAAGTAAAAAAAACCCACCTTTTATGAAAATGTTTGGGTCAAAAATTGTGTACAATAACCCCATCCTCCATCAGTTGAACAAACAGGTTGCCTAGGCTACCTAGTGAATGCATTTAAAATCTCTTGCTACATTTTGAAAATACATGAAATTCCATACAAATTTATAAAAATTTCCAAATAAATAATAAGTCTTCACATATTAAAACTTACCAAGCAAATTTTAGATCAGCAACGGATTCCGGTGCTCGTTTTACAATAACGCATCTACAAATGAAACTTCTAGCATTTTTTTATGACTCAAACTACTCAAGGCTCATCTGTGCAGGGCCACTGATGCCATCTCTTGAATTCCTTCACAATTTCTCAAAATATCAGAACATTACGTTAATATATCATATTACATTATATTATCCCACTTGACATTAATACCTCAAGACATCTTATAAAAAAACGAATATATTTCTAATCTAATGGGGAAAAAAAAGTTAGGGAGGTCCGGACCCCATGGACCCCCATGCCTGCCCTGTACTTATTCAGCTGTTAAAATCAAGCTCAGAAACACAAAAACACTGTAAATAGATGTATTACAAAGCAAGTTTCTGTAGCATCTGAGCATTTTATCCCAAAAAAATATTTCTAAGCATTTTAAAAATGTCCCCAGCCCTAACCGGAAAATAAATTTTTGGAACCGGCCCCAGCTGAAATTGTGGCTAACGCATTATTTGGCCTCTGAAAACACCATGCATTTGAATTCAACTATGATTGTTACATCCCTAGTAACAGTGACATTAATAAAATTAAAAGTATAAACACATCAGTACATAAAAAAATTACTGAAATTTTAAACATGTTTTTCAATAACTTCTTTTAAAGAGTTTACCGAAATGGTCTTGCTTCATGTAGAAAATTCATGTATTCTGAATCTGCAGCATCAACTCTCATTATTTTAACTACGACTTTAGTTTTTGGCTCATTTGGAAAAATGTTATAGGCTTCTCCTTCAACTGCTTGTCCATACCAGGCAGATCCAAATTCACGAAGATATTTTAGCTGATTTCTGGGAAAATTCACCTGACGGTCATCTTAAAAAAATAATAATACAAACTGTTTCTAACATAAATTGCATGATCTGTAGACACATTTCTAAACATTGATGAAATTATAGAGGGTGTTCATAATTACAGTTTCACTTTAAAATTCCTATAAAATGAAAACTATGGGACCAAAAATTAACAAAGTCAGAAATATTGTAAAGGAGGTCATGGGCTTTGATATCCTGCAAAACAATAATTTGTTGAAAAAGTCACCATCAGGAGGAGAAATACTGCTGTATGCTGTAATCAGGACTAGGGGTTTTGACTTTATGAACTCAGTACTTATGCAAATTCACAATGGCTTGTCACTGGCTTACCACATGAAAAATGCAACTTCGAAAATTTATGCAAATTCACATTCCATGTAAAATGGTTTTCCTGCTATAAAACATTTTCAGCAAAGCATTCAGTTGTTACCAGTCAACGATGCCTTTATGTTTGAAACACCATGCTTTTCTCTTGAAATACAATTATCAATGCGATAGCAATGAATGGCATGAATTGAAATAATATTGAAACTTGACAGGATTATAAAAAGGACAAATTACCAACAGGGTTTCAAAAAATTTTATGACATAGGTGCCTTATCCATCGTACTTGGATGGGGAAGGAAGATTGTTCCTGTAGAAATTCGGGAATCTGTTGCATTGGCAATAGAAAAAGTAACCATGGAAAACACACACAGGAGTTACAGCATACATGCTGTTTTATGTCAAATGGAATTTCCAATCAGGCAACTGAGCTAAAAACATTCGTAAAATGCTGCATTTCTACCCGTACAGAAACAGATGCATTCAGCAAATTCAACCTACCGATCCTGCTCAAACAGAAACTTTTGCGTTGCAGTTCCTTACATGAATGGAGACTAATAATGCCTGTCCCTGAAATATTTTGTGGATGGATGAGGCCCATTTCCATCAAAATGGGACCATCAACACACATACTTATAAAAATTACGCACAAGACAATGCTAACATCGTTCACTAAACCCAACTACATTCACCTAAAGTCACCATCTGTTGCAGTTTTACTGCCAGTGTCATAATTGGACTAGTCTTCTTTGAACAGCAATCTGTGGCAGGACCTATCACATGTTCCATAACTGCCATTCGCTATAAATCATTGTTAAGATGTTCCATGGTACCTAATCAACAGAAAGGAATCTTAGGCAGCAAAATTTTTATACATGACAGGACTCCATCTCATATTGGTAGATATGTGAAACAGTTACTTAGGTAACATTTTACAGACAGGGTTATTAATCGATCTTTCTTGTTTCATGGCTACCTTGGTTACCAGACCTCAACCCATATGACTTTGGGCTATGGGGTTGTCTCAAAAAGCACTGTTTATCATGACAACACCAGAAATTTGTCAGAGCAGAAAACTGTGGCTCACTGACATATTTGTAACATTACCGCTGACATGCCTTGTGCAGGGATCACACTCGGCAAACAAGATTCAAAGCAAAAAAAATCCATTTTTGGAGCACAAAAAATTATACTTTTGCAGCAAAGGATGTATATATACATGGTCCAATAAATCACAGCAAACCATACACTCATTCGCCTTAGTAAGTAAACCTAAGAACTTAGTAGGAAATGGTGATTTCCTACTGGCCATCTGTAAAAATATAGTTGCCAATGGTGACCAGATTTATTAAGCCCTGTCTACATATATATGATGTCCAATATTTAAAAAAAAATTAGGAAAGTTACCTTTTGCAACAATGACAAGACTTTTCTGAGCAGGGGAAGTATTTATTAAGTAAAACAATCTTTGTAACAGAAAAAGGCAGATTTTAATGCAGCATAAAAACAACTATGTTTTCAAGTAAATGACAAGTTTATATACTGTTTTAAAAAATAGACTAAACACATGGTTTTGATATGACATACCTATATTTTTGTGCATGGGTCGAACTAGTAGGAACTTGCTTTCAGTATACTTCCCTGGTAAAATTCTGCTTCCCATATTACAGGATTTATACTCATTGCTTTACATGAAATTTAAGGACCAAAAATTTCTAAGAAAAGTAATAAGGACCTTCAGTAACTAAAAATCAAATAGATTCTTCGTTTTTATAGTGCAAAAACAACGAAGGTTATGCTGCACTAGAACTTACAGTTTCTAAGGTATCTGAACCTCTTATCAAAGGAACCAAACCCTTGATTACAGTGAATAAAAAAACAACATGCATTCCATGATATAATTGGAAGTCAAACTATGCCATTTTGGGAGGGAAGGGGGGGGGGCAGTTCCCCCCTAGAATTGAAATATATGCAATATTTTTAATACATTAAAAGGTTAAAGTGGTTATTTGCTTGGGGTTAATATTGACAAAAAAAAAAAAAATGCCCCCACCTGTAATTTGCCTTAACGACGTCCTTAAGTCAAACTTGGATTAATGGCATGATAGAAAAATGTATTACCACAACATTGACATAAGCGGTATTCAATGATAGAATATGATTTAAAACCCTCCTAAAATTTAGTGCCTTGGGCATTTGCCCAACATGTCTATTTACAAATTTGGGTTCGATCGCACATGATTACAATTTAAAAATTACGCACATGTGGACATTTCGCCAAAGAAACTTTCCTATCTCTGTCGTCAAAACAAAATTTATAGGTGCAAAATATGACTAACGACTGCTAATTTTGAATCCTGCTATCATGCATAGTTATATTTTTTGTTATTTATCTATAATGCCTAGTTCCACTTTCTTGCTTCCACAGCAGATTTGTGCTTCGTCAACTTTGTATGCTTAGAAAGTGCAGCAAATTCTGGGGATCCATACATAAAGTCCTTGCTGCATACAGTACTATAAGCAACTCCAGGTCTTCCCAGTTTTCTAATAATTTCTCAGACATGCATGCCTTCTACTTGTCTCTCCAGCCGGTCCTATCGTCATGAATTTTTAATACTGCTGTCGATAGCACAACCATCAAATTCATATAAATGACATACAATATCTTTCCTAAAAGTTGCTATTGCAGATA
>QLNU02015360.1:60185688-60204707 GCA_006491805.2 Dysdera silvatica
AAACCTATGGAACACACTTTGCTGAAAGAAGAAAATATAGATTTTGATGAAGCAGAACGTGCATGCGGTGAACTGTTAGGAGAGGTCTATTGCACAGATATTATAATACCAGGAACAGTTAAACAAGCTCTGGGGCTTCCAGAAGCAGAAAAATGGAATAGAACTATAAATAATGAGATTGCGATGATGGAACAACGAAAAGTATGGGAAGTTGTGCCGAAATCTGAAGGAACGAAAGTAATTGGATCTAAATGGATATTCCGTTTGAAGAAAAATGCTAATGGTCATACTGAAAGTTTCAAAGCCAGGTTAGTTGCCTTGGTGAATACACAATGTGAAGGTAAAGATTATAATGAGACTTATAGTCCAGTAGTGAATTTCACATTAATTTGTTTGTTTGTCATACTAATCATAATCATTCTTGGCTGGAGTCATTATTTACTTGATGTGAAATGTGCATATTTATATGGAAAAGTAGACAAAATCCAGTATATAAAACAGCCAGCAGGTTATGAACTAAAAGGTATGTAGAATTATATTTTAAAAATAGATAAAGCTTTATATGGATTATATTAGAGTGGACGATGTTGGTATAAAAAATTACATGAAGAACTATTAAAAGCTGGTTTTAAACCCATTTTTGGTATGGCATGTGTCTACTATTATAATAGAACAGCTATAATACAAGTCTACGTGGATGATATTATTGTATAAGCTAAAGATGATATACAATGAAAAGAAGCAGTAAATTTGATAGAAAGTATTTATGAAATAAGAAACTTAGGAACAACGAAGCAACTGTTAGGTGTACAGTTTAATGCTTCAGATAAATATGCCTTGATAAATCAAACTGAACATATTTCAAAATGTGTGAAAAAATCAATTGTGATTTATTCACTAAGATATACGTTCCAATGACACCAGGAGTTATGCCAAATGCTTTAGAATGTCCAAAAACAAAAGAAACAACAAATGAAAGATATACCAGACATTGCATACAGTATTGTATCACTGTTCCAATTTTGTGAAAATCCTGGGAAAACTCACTGGAAAAAACTAAAGAATGTTTTGTATTATCTAGCATCCACTACAGAATATGGACTAGAATATACAAACAATGATTTGCCACTACAACTTACAACATATGTAGATGCAAATTGGGCAGGGGATCCAACTCATTGTCGTTCTTGGTCAGGTTATTGAATTTACCTGAAAGGGTTACCATTGACATGGAAAGTTTCAAAACAGACTTGTGTCGCACAAAGTCCAATGGAAGAAGAATTTATAGCAGTATCGGAAGCGGCCAAAGAGACAAAATATAATTACAGACTATTTTTGACTTTAAATTCGAAAAACCTGTAAATATATTGTGACAGTGCTTCTGCAATCGCATATACTAAAAACAGGGTTGAAAATAGAAAAATCAGATATATTGATTAAGGTATATATTTGTAAGAGACTTGTACGAAAAAGGACTTTTTGAGATAAGACATGTACCTACTAAGGAAAATATAGCTGATATTTTTATAAAACCATTAATTAGAAGCAGGTTTGAATATTTAAGAGAATTTTTACTGAATTAAATATTTGTCGTCAAAGTTTGGGAAATGAGGGCGAATTGTGATATTTAAAAAAAAAATCACAAACTGAATAACAATTATTTTTATTTTAAACCAAGTTTGTTCACAAAAATGTAAAGAATGAACCAGTGAGTTAATTCTCAAAGAGTTACTTAATGTCACACTATGCAAATTAGACAAGGGACTCTTTTTCTTTATCTGCTGGTGGAAATGCTTGTTTTGTTGACCACATATATAAAAGTCAAATTTTTGTATGTTGTCTGTGTTGTTGTTTTGTTACGTTTTTCAAAAGAAAAGTTACCCTTTCATTCATTCATTTATGTGTTTAAAATAAATTGTTTTATATTAAACAGAATGCATTTCTTCAATGTTCTTCAAACACACTGAAAGCAGTGCTAAATAAGTTGACAAAATTAGGTTTAATTCATCACACCCCCTATTTTTTAAATATATTATTATTTATAGTGAGGAAAATTTTCGGAACTTTTAATAAAATGCTGTGAGTAAAAAGTTATGTGACACATGGTAAAACAGCAGATTCGTGTAAAAATTTAAAAACTTTTGATGCTTCATAAAACGGGTATTTCTTACTACAAATATCACGATACACTTGCCTGACCTCCCCCCACAGCTGTTCCACAATCACAGCTACGTTTCAATTCGTTGTTCCAATCCAAATTCAAAGTATTTTTTACACATAAAGCTAGATGCAAAAAATTAACAGAGAAATAAGAGGGGAAGTCGGAAGTGTCATGTCCAAACATGGAAGGCGTGAGCAATCTGCAAAGTGTCCCCTTTTTTTTTAAAACAAAAAAACACATGTGAGGATCTTGAATGAGGTTTCTGCAGTTTTCATGGTATCAACCCTGAAATCGAAAGGCGGAGTTAAAACTTGAACGTTTGAATCTCTAAACGTGGTAATGCACGGAGTGAGGCAAGCCACAAGCAGCAGCTGATTCCACTTCAAACCACGAGCAGAGCAGATGGATATTCCCTCCCTTCCTCCCATGTTTTGGGAGTTATGTGGTCACATGCATTAAAAGACACTCTGGTGCCTCGTGGTGCATGTGGTGTTCTCGCGATGCGATTCACCACAGGCAGCATGTTCAATGTAGGATTTTAGGTTAGAATTGCTCCCAAACGAATATTTCATAATTTTTCCATGACTTTCACTTAAAATTCGTGGAGTTTTCCAGACCTGGAAAATGAAAAATAGAATTCCATGACCCATACAAACCCTGATAACTGCATTGGACTGGCTGCAAATTCACCTGATCTAAATTCCTACTGAGAATTTATGGTTGCATTTGAAGAAACAAGTCCAAAAACGACAACCTTGCACCAAACAACAGTTGAAAGCATTTGTTTAGGACAAATGGGTTAAAATATCTTTTCCTATTTGTCAGTGCTTAGTTTTCACAAGCCAAGGAGAGTGAAAGATGTTTATGCTGTGGAAGGTGGACTCACCCAATAGTAAAAACTTTTTATGCTTCGCTCTTCACCACATGCACAAACTATTAGAAACATGAAAATTTTTGTGAACATATTGTTTGATAGCCACATAAGCATTTGCGCATGTTGATTGTTTTTTTATATTTAGTGTACCACAATCAGATGATAATCAATTCAATAAATTATGTAATACTTGGTCTAATACATTTAATGTGTTCCTTTCCTCTCTACAAAATGCATTACCAAATGGATGTGCGAAATATAAGGGCCACGGGTAAGGTAGTTTGTAGAATGGTTTACAAAATATAACGAATCAGAAAAAATGAATGACAATATTTATCATTTTTGTGAAATAGACAAAAATAAATGAAGCAATATGTGATGTTTTAAATTAACTTTTAAGAAGGTTGGTTTGTTTGTATTTTTTATGGCACAAGGACCTTTCAGGATGCTCAAATCTGTGTTTTTGAAATTTAGAATGCTTAAAGGTCTATAAATAAAATTTTTGATATGTTAGACCACATATTACAGTTTCATAGATAAATCTTTTGCTCAATTTGAAGTGTAGTATCAAAGATATGAGGACAAATTAAATTTATACCCTACTGAATTTTTATAAAACTATAAAGGAGAAGCACATGCAGCAAAAGCACACTTCAAAACTTTTGCTTAAGTAGAATAGAAAACTAATAGTTTTTATTTCCAATACATCAATTTTACTGAACATGTATGATGCTATTCAGTAAGAAAAGAGGGTTTGCTAAAAGTTTTACTTGAGTTGAAAAAATTAGAAGAAAATTATGATTCTTATTTTAATGTAAGTACTTGACAGTCTATTGCTTGCTTGTTTTTTGGTTTTATGGCTCAAAGACTACAGTGGTCATGCTGCTTGGGACAGTCTCTTGCATTTTTCCATTTAATATTTGTTCTTACTTTTACACCCTTTTATAAAATGTTCACAAATTAATAATTTATGGAATAAATAAAGTTTTTCATAAAATGCTCTCCCTCTCTTCAATACCATTAGCTAGATTTTTAATCATATTCAGAGTCTTTATAGTAAACAGTGAAATTCATAATTAATTCACTCAGCATTTTAAAGTTAAAAATGATTTTAATTATAACTAAAGTTATTCTTACCCTATTATCACAGAGCTCAACGAGATTCTTGGCACCGTTTGCCTTGAGCAACATCCGATGGAAAATTTTACCATCAAAAAACAACCATGGAGAACACATTAACCATGGTATGGGAGCACCACAAGCATCATTAGCTATCATGGCATTTTCAACGCCTTGCATAAAGAGGGCACCAAGTTGAACACCACGAGGTGTTATCAGAGGCAGCTTCAAATGGGAAAAAAAAAAATAAAATAAAAATGCATATAAACATATATATGTAAGCAATATAATTCATTTTTGTTATCATGGCAATATACATCATTATATAGTATAAAGCAGTTTAGGTTTTAATTGTAAGAAGTCTGTTTTATAGTGCAAGGTCCTATAATTTTATGAGAAATTTAAACCTCTATTACCTAGGGAACCAAATCTGGGTTAATAGCACAATAGATGAGTATGTTAGGACTAGGATACTGTAGTGTAGCAACAGTAGAGATAGTAATAATAAACACAATCATTAAATTTATAGAAGCAGCAAAATTATCTCCTGACTATTCCAGGTATTCCAGATGAATAGACACCCTGCTACACTTTTATATTTCAAGACTACATAATAGATCATCTGGGATAAAACCAATATCTTTACAAATAACTAAGGTTATGGGAAAACAAACCCAGTCAGTGATATTAGAAACATTTTGTTCTTTGGAAATGTGAATATATTGTGTTAATTATTTGTAATTTGGATATCTAAGCAAAAAATAGTTTCATATAACGGATTAGATAATTTTAAATTTTGAAAATTTATCTTTTTAAAGATCAACATTTAAACATATCCATAGAAAGAAAAATATTACAAACTTGATATATTTTAACAAAATCATGTGGTAAAATTGCAATACAGAACACAAAATAATTAAACATACCTCAAGCTTTTGTGTTTCAGTAACATTAGTCAGGTGGGGATTAACAGCTTGTACCAAAAAAGCATCTAATTCTTGTTTGCGCAAAACACATCCATCTGGATGTGTCATCATATAACTAAAAATATAAACATTAAGTAAGTTTCGTATTTACTTCTAAATAGAAGTAAACCAGATCGGCATAGAAAGAACTTCCACATAAATTAATTCTTTACCTACCGCTTGCATATATATAGCCTATTAATAAGCTTCCGGTAGGTAAGGTGTTAATATATAAGTAATTACATAAACAGAATATTTTTTTGTTTTTATTCTATGCATACATAAATGAGGTAAAACTTTAGTCAACCAAAATAGTTTAGTTTTAAACTAAATGCTTAGTTAGCCATCAAGGGGCTAATCGCTGAACATAATCTCCAAACCAACACTATGAAAACAAACAAACAAGGGATTATAATACAAGGTAGCTTTGAGAGAGAAAAATTTTAATACCTATTCTATGATACAGTGCAATCAAAGGCAAATTTACAAATAGGCTATGTATACTGATGCCTATGATGGCAAAATTTTCGACGAAAAGTTTGCACAGGCAAGGCTGAATTTTTTGGTAGCCAACTGATTTATTCATTTTGAATTATGTCCAAAGGTGTACTTAGGCACTGGAAAAGGAAACGCTTCTATGTGTGCCACCTTGAAAAGGTGCCAAATTCACAAGAAGACAAATTTGAAATAACTATCAGAGGCATCAAATTAAGAATTTTGTTATTCCTCTAGCTACATTTAGTAAAATTTGATATTAAAATATGTTAGCATACAGGTGACAAAATTGTAAATCAACCTCTGGGTACATTACACAGTATTTTCTGACTAAATTCCTCGACCAACCACAAACGAAACTTTGAATTGAACTTCGGTTTCAGCGAAAGTATTTTCATGTTCTGAGAAATTTAGCTATTCAGAACAGAAGTTCGGAATGTTTCCCTGACTTTTCAAGGACTGACCAAAAAATATTGTGTTTCTCTGAATTTCAGGGACAATTTTAAATTCTGAATTTCATGTTTGTGGGAAACCCTGATTCTGTGCCAGAACATGCGGCATTTGAGCAAACAGGAAGAAATTATTGTTAGAGGTATAGTGTGTTGCATAAATTTAGCGCAGTTCAAATCAGCATACTCCATAAATATACAGTTGATGCCAATTACTTTTAACAGGAATGGTTTCCTGAATCCTCGTCAAATTGTATAGGACTTCTTGTGCTTTAATTTTTTATTTAAACATGAACACTATTAACAAGAACTGATAACTAACTGATCTTGGAACATTTCTGCTGTTTAACCTGAACAAAGTGTGCTTATCCCTGTCTCACGATGCCACCCCTCTACCCTGAGTTGTGGTTGTATCCTTTCTTTGAAACAGAAAGCTAAAGAATACTACAATAGTATCTTTAAAGGGGATGGCTTTCATTTTGATTGCCCTAGAATGGTTGAATGATCAGGGTATACCTGCCAACACTGAAAATTCTTTTCAGGAGCAATTGCAAAAGATTTCAGGAGTTTCCAGGGGAACCGTTTGAACACAACACAAATCACCATTTTAAAATAATTGCAATTTTTTTTTGCTGTATTATATGATATTAACAACAATTCATATAAGATTTGCTTGTTTGTCTGTTTGTAGTTTTACGGCTCAAGGACTACAATGGTCATGCTGTGCCGGGACCTACTGTTTTCCGAGGAATCCAAACCTTTTAAGGCCTAGGGAACTAAACCCTAGACTACAGTGAGTAGTACAATCTCTGAGCAAGTGTTCTTTGTGCACTGCTGGGAGTCAAACCTGGATTAACGGCGCACTAGGCAAATGCGTTACCACACTGTACCACATATAAGATTTGGTTCATTTATATTATACTGCAAAACATCCGATCTGATTAGTTTAATAGTTTTTTCATTTCTCTCTGCAGAATTCACAAAGTTTCCGACATGTCATTAAAACTACTCACCCTCTATTCCTTCAATATATATATACACATACACACAAAAAAAATCATGTTTATAGCAAACATAGTATGTTTATGAGGTTTATTACTAAGATGTTTTGTTACCATGACTAAAATTTACACTTGTGTATATTATCCTGGTTAACATGTAAAAATTGTCCTTAAGGATCAAAGTTTTTTTTAAGTGTCCAGAGTTCACACACTTTAAGTAGAGCAACAATGAAATGAGCTTTAAAGTAGTTTTGACTTCTAATTTCAGTAATTTTAAGTTTCATAGTCTTTGAAAAATCAATATACATGTACACACAACCATTCTTTTTGCTCCTTTAAAGATTGATATGTCGTCTGTTTTGCCTTTATTAAATTTATGTCTGATAAAACTGCAGAAGGGTTTTCTGGAGCAAATGGAGACCTATATGGGGGCATGTAGAGTTTACATGCATTTCTGAAAGGCAGGGTGATTTCATTATTTTACCTTCCTTACTTCTAAGTTCACCATGAGATGTCAGGACAGAAAAGTGCCATTTGGTGCATATTTTATGCACAATTTTTAATATTTAAGTGTAAAGATGATTAGCAAAGAAGTAACCGAAGGTGGGGAGCTAAGAATTCGAAATGTGGATTGTCAAAAGTACTTTATTGATGATTTTAATTAAAAATTGAAAGCTGCTTGTGTAGTTAATCAGTTTGAGTATACAATAGGGTGTCTACCCAAATTCTATTTCAAACTTCTCTGACTTTTCCAGACCAAATCTAAATCTATTTCCAGTAGCTAATTACAGTTAACAACACATTAAAATTTGCACAATCAAACCAAGTTTCAACACAATGAAATCCACTAACACAAACCCATTTGCAACTCAATTATAGTATATTTACAAATACAAAAAAGCTGTATTAAAAAAAAGCCAGCGACACCCCTGCATATGATTAATCTTGACGGGATTTAAAACTAACCAAAGCATTGGAGAACATATTTTACAATCCGTAACACTTCTAAACATTTTTTATTACACACACACACACACACAAAATGCATGAATATGTAACAGATGGTTCTAGCTGTTTCATTAAAATTCGGTCAATGACATCAGATCTGTTGCATACTGAGCCACTTCTGATGTAGTACTAATTGATAAACTATAAATGGAAGTATGGGAAACACGGGAAGGGTAGTTAATGACGGCTATGAACATGTTAGGGATATATTTTTTTTACCTAAACAAAAAAACGACACTTATTGGAACAAAAAAGATAATAACACACCTAGAATCGTTCACTTTAACGCTAGAAGAATCCAAAATAAATCTGACAAAATCGAATTGTTAATAGGTGACCCAGAGTCTAAGACTTTTTGCTGGTATATGAAACATGGATGAATGAGTACGATCTGAATGCCATTAAGGGTTATTATAGGTACCACAGATTTAGAAATGGTAAAAAAAAGTGGTGGATTGTCCATATATGTTAATGACCATAAACAAGGATTTTTATTATGTGAAGAGGTATTGAACATGAATGACGACTTTGAAATGATGGGAATAAGAAAGAACAATATTAATTTAGGATTGGTATATAAACGGCCTAGTGGGAATTTGTTTCCATTGGATTGGTTAAACTTAGTGCTAGATGAAAGTACTAAGAAAAAAAATACTTCTAATAGATAACTTCAACATTGATATTAATAAGGATAACAGAGTAATATGTTATTAAATAAACTGAAGTCTTTGGGTTTTAAAAATTTAGTACAGGAACATACTGGCGTAACATCTACTTCCTCTACCCAAATTGATCTTTGTTTTGCAAACACAGCTGGCATATCTGTTTTGGTTAGTGACTACATACTGAGCGATCACAAAACTTTAGTAATTGACTTCAATGAGGACGGCCCAAAAGAAATACGAAATAATAAAAGGATTAGAAATTGTCAAAGAAATATGGAAAATTTCGAAATGCTTTGGAAATGATGTTGGGAAAATGAATTTAAAAAGGAAAGTAATAAGTATAACATTTTTATCACCATAAGAAAAGATATGGTATTCCCATTGAAAACAATCAAGGAAAATAATCACAAAAAGGGTTGAATAAATAAAAATTTGATAAATAAGATAAAAAGAAGAAACGACATATACTACAGGTTTGTATGTATTAAAAAAAGAAAGTATTTTATTGAGTTTAAAAAATGAAAAATAACATAAATAGACTGATATTTACGAGTAAAAGAGAATGTCTACCAAAATTTAGGAATCCAGTTTGGGTAATTTTTGGAGATCCATGATCAAATTTTGGGGACCTTACAACTATGTATTTTTCACTTTATTTTTACGCATTACTATCGTTTATATATGTAACGCTTATATATGTGTAATCATTTAAAATATTCAATTTTTCAAGAACGATTTTTGGTTGAAATCACAGTTATGACATAGACTTAATATTGTGTAATAAACCATATTGTAAGCATTTGTTTTACTGACTGCCAAAATGTTAGATAAAATAATATACTGCATAAAAATAAGTAACTTATTTTTTTTTACTTATTAATACATGTGAAACATTTTGAAAAATATGCTTTGATGATTTCAAATTATTTAAGATGTATGTACTTAGAGAAAGAATAAATACACCAGAAGAAAATCCTTATTGTTTGAACTTATCTTGCATGCATTTTTTCAAGATTGCGATTTTTTTAAATTTCTGGTCGGAAGTAAAAGCAAAATTTAGCAACAAAAAATTCATTTTCCTCTATTTTTGGGGACCTTTTTACTCACTTGGGGACTTCGGGGACAGGTAGACACCTTGTAAACAAAATTATGACAAACATTTTGAGAAGAGAAATAAATGCAAAACAATTTTTATGGTGCAGTTCTATAAAATCATTAACACGATGACATTGCTGATAGCCATTTCGATAGCTGTTTAACGCTATCGAAATAGCTATCAGCAGTGTTATCGTGTTAATGATTTTATCGAACTGCACCATAAAAATTGTTTTGCATTTATTTCTATTGATCAGTGCAGTGTGTCGCTATTAAACTATTTTGAGAATGTTGACACTAAAAATAAATGGAAGATTTTAAACAGATTAACCGGCAAATTAAAAAAAGAGGAAGGGAAAATAATGGCAATAAGAAATGGAGATAAGTTCAAACGAAAGTGAAATTGCTAATGCATTAAACAACTATTTTGTTAACATTGCAAATTTGGAATGGGACAGAATTGGACTAAATTAATTAGATTTCTATACACACATGGAAACAACAAATAACCATACTATGTTTATTGAAAAAATAAATGAAAAAGAATTGCTAAAGACATTACAAACATTAAAGGGTGCTGGCACCGATGATATCAAGCCACTGTTGGTACAAAAACATGCAGAACTTTTCATTGCACCTTTACTAATTATATTCAATGATATTGTAGATCAAGAAAAAATTCCAAATGAAATGAAAATTGCAAAGATTATTCCCATATACAAAAAAGGTGATAAGGAAAATAAGGCAAATTATTGACCATGGCTGGTGTTTTCCAAAACATTTGAACGGTTAATATTTAACAGAAAAATTTGTTTTGCGGATAGGTTTAAAATACTTAGTGAATTACAATTCAGATTCTTTAAAGGTAAATCAACAGTACATGCATTACTAAATATAGTAACAAAGAATTCAACATTATAAACATATTTATTAAAAAATTAGAACATTATGGTATTAAATGCAAGACATTTAGTACTTAACGACTATTTATGGGACAGAAAGCAATACATATTAACAATAGTAACTCCGATTATTTGGATAATATTTACGGAGTACCTTAAGGGTCAATACTGGATCCTTTTTTATTTTTAATATAAATTAACGGCATGGAGAACGTCTCTGAAAAAGGCAAATTAACCCTATATGTTGATAATACTAGTGTTTTCTTATGAGGTAATAATATTGGGGACCTAATAATAACTGGATGTGATGAAATGCAGAAGTATAAATTATGGTTTCCAAATAATCACATGAAAATTAATGAAATGAAGACAAAAACTGATATATTTCGAACAAAAAATAAAAATATTATCATTCTGGACAACACAATTGATTTTTATATCAACGGGGAAAAAAAAAATGTGTTAAAGAGATAGATTTTTTGGAAGTTAAGTGAACACAAGATCTTATTTGGAATTGACACGTAAATAAAAGCGAAAAAAATTGTTCAGGAAGAGGAATGATCAAGAGACTATTGGGTAATTGTCCAAAGGAAGTATTATTACAACTTTATTACCCGTTTATACATGGCCACCTATCATATTGTAAAATCATATGGGGAAATCTTGACAAACAAAACATGAACACAAGATCTTTACAAATAAAATTCATAAAGATTATAGAATCTAGAAATAGTAGAAATTGGACATTGTTGTTTATTAAACATGGAATATTACCAATTGACAGAATAAAAGAAATAAACCATGTTATCATAGACATAGTTTTATGAATATAATACAAATTTAAGAAGAAAAGGTTACTTAAGACTACTCAAAATAATAGAATTATATAGAAAGAGCATGAACACACAGGTATAACTATGTAAAATCATCTACCAGATGATATTAAAAACACAAATAGTATTAAATGGTTTAAGAAATTGTTTACTCATTTGTTAAATGGAATATAGAGACTTTATGTTCTTTTATTTATGTTAAATAGACTATAGAATTTTTGTGGCTATACTGCGTTCTTGGTCTCTCTCTGTTATATATTTTTACTAGGGACTCACCACAGGGTGGCATTTTATGTACATCTGTATATGTGTGGTTTATAATTTGTACACATATATTTTTCATTGCAATATAAAAGCATGTATTTGCAGATTGTATGGATTGTCTCCTGTGATAAATCTATTATTATCTGATTCTTTAAAGCTAATGAATGAAAACAAAGTTAAAAACTTTTTACCGTAAAATACAACACAAGATGATATAAGGCTGCGGGACGTAATTTGTGTTGTGCATTAACCTGCTGTTGCTTCGCATACAAGTAAGGAAAGCCTGCAGACGTTTCTTATTATATTCTGGACCTTTACCAAACCACAGGCGAGTAACAGTGGGCACAGACCATCCCAACGGCAAGGAAGGCACCAAATCAGGTTTATTGTACTTATTTGATTTATTCCACACCCATTCTTTAATGATTATTTCATGGAAGATTTCCTCTGCAAAAGAAAAATGTAACTTAAAACATGGCAGTATAAAATAATTCCAATACAATAACAATAAAAGCATTAGCTTATTTTAGTTGCACAGTTTATATAGATGTTGAAATCTGTGTTAGTGAGTTAGCATGAAGGAAAAAAATTGTAAGTAACCTAACATTAAATACTCCCATTCATTCGACTTATTAACAGTGAAGTTTGCATGTTTGAATGAAGTATAATACAGGGTTTGTCCCAAAAGTTCCCGAAATGATTTTTTTTAAAATCATTTATTCAATATCAGTTTACAATCTTTTCAGAACTTTTCAAAGTATTCTCCCCCTGCTTCGATGCACCGTTGCCAACGCTTCACCCAATCATTGAAGGCGCCCTGGAAGTCGTCAACGGGAATCTCCTTCAGTGAGGTCGTCGCGGCTGCTTTTACCGCCTCCAGCGTCCCATGCCGAGTTCCTTTCAGGGTTCTTTTGATCCTTGGGAACAAAAAGAAATCCGCTGGTGCCAGATCGGGGCTGTACGGCGGCTGGGGCAGCGTTGCCACACCCATTTTGGCCAGCAACTCGGAGACAATGAGCGCGGTGTGGGTTGACGCGTTGTCATGGTGCAAGATCCAATTGTCGCGAATTTCGTTTCGGACGCGTCGAACCCTGTTGCGCAACCGTTTGAGCACTTCACAGTAAAACTCCTTGTTGACTGTTTGTCCTTGTGGCACGAATTCACTGTGAACTACACCTTTTCTGTCAAAAAACACAATGAGCATTGCCTTGATTCGCGATTTGCTCATCCTTGCTTTTTTCGGGCGAGGAGACTCCTTGGTGTGCCACTCGCTGCTCTGGCGCTTTGATTCGGGATCGTACTGAAAAATCCACGTCTCGTCCCCTGTGATCACTCTGTCCAAAAATTCTGGGTCCGTTTCGTAGCGTTCATGCAATTCCTGGCACTTCAACAAACGCTGCTCCTTCATCTCACTCGTCAGGACTTTTGGCACCATTTTCGAGCAGACTTTCCTCATTTGAAGATCCTCCGTTAAAATGCGATGAACGATTGTTTTGGGTATTCCACACTCCTCTGCAATCACCCGAACACTTAATCGTCGGTCATTGTCCAAAACTTGACGCACTTTTTGCACCGAGTCGTCCGTTTGTGATGTCGACGGGCGTCCAGAGCGGTCGTCGTCGTTGACGGACTCCCGACCTTCCCGGAACCGCTTGTGCCACATGAAAGTTTGGCTTTTTTTCATCGCCCCGTCACCGTAGGCTTTCCGAAGCATTTCGAGTGTCTCCGCCCCGTTTTTACCCAGTTTCACACAAAATTTGATTGCATAACGCTGCTCCAAAAACTGGTCCATTTTTTGATCGACGAGGGTGCAGTAGATACCTCTGCGCGGAGCGTGACCCTGCCTCAACAACTGCCCGCAGGCGACTGATACCGGTCTCGTTTCCAAGCTCAGATCCCCCACCAACTTCTCCGCCCGAAGCTCCGCCCCGTCAGCCAGCGTTGCCAACTACAAAAAATCATTCCGGGAACTTCTGGGACAAACCCTGTACAACTTGAAGGTATTGCAACTGTATTAAATATACAATAAAGGTTATCTATTTTACAAATTTCGAACAATTTGATTTATTAAATTCTGAGATTTTTTGAGAGCATTCATGCAACTTATCTATACCATGCCATTTAAGTACCGCAACATGTAAAATAGTATAAAATATATACTGCTAATGAACAACAGAAGTTCGATATTTAAAATTTGTTTAGGTGCGTTTTATAACACAAGGTTAGTTAAGGTCATGCTACACTGAGACCTAGAGTTTTCTGAAGAATGTGAACCTCTGTTGTTCAGGAAACCAATTTCTAGATTACGATAGAAAGAAAAAGCCATGTATTATCATTATTATAGCCATTCTACAGTAACCATTGGAGTCAAACCTGGATTAAAGACAACAGATGAACATATTAATAGGGATGTTACGATAATACCACATTCAGTATGTTATTTGGTATCGATACTCCCATTATCGGTGAATATCAATGGATGATTTATCATGAATAATTTGTCACTTATAAAATAATCAGCTAAAAAATTAAATACCATAAAACCTCCTTAAAGGACACCCATCCAATTCATAGCTCCAATGCTTGTTATCACTTAACCCTTCCGAACAGGGGCACCTCCAAATAGAGATACTAAAGTTTTGAAATGTTCACTATTTAGAGGTTTTACTGTATTAGTAAAAATACACAATAGAATTAAATAATAAGAACAAACTTCAATCTTCATATATATATATAGTTATTTCCATGATTCAGTTTTTTTTTTTTTTTTACAAAACTTCAGCCAAACTCTTTATCAGACACACTGTAGCAAATGAAAATGACTTTTCCAAAAATTTGATAAAAGATTGCTCCAACTTTTGAGAAACAGGGTGACGATATAATTTTTTGAATAAAAAAAATCCCTTGGCATTGGCATTTGCCTGATTTCCAGAAAATTAAAATTTTCCTGATTTTTCTGTGGATGCTTTTTACATTAACTGAATAATTCAAACTAAGAAAAATAAAACATTCTTGATTAATTCGAACAATATATAAAATATGATTTTATTTTTTACTAAATATTTAAGTTGCATTCACATCATTCATCTTTAAAGTTGTAAAAGGCATACTACACATACCTTCTTTTAACAAATTATAAAGAGCATACAGCGAAATCTGTTTATGATACTTAAGGGACTGAAAAAAGATATAAAAACAAGGTTGAACTTGACACACACTATATCTGTTGAGATCAGAGGGAAAATATTGTCATAGATTTCATTGTATTTATATTATCCTCACTTTTTTTGCTTTTGAAAAAAAATCAGAAGAGATTTGAAAGCGACAACATTTCAACCAAAATATAATAGGACCAGTATAATATACTGGTTATTATATTATAATGAGGACCTTGGGATGTACGAAAATGCTCACAACATTTGTTTTGGAATTTAAAACTTCAAATTTTGGACAAAATCTGCACAGGTAACATATGAATACAATAATATTGCAGAGGGTTAACACAGGCTTACAAAAAGGTTATTGGATGGCCCAATAATTATTATTTTTACGATTTTTATAATGGAGGGACAAAAAACATTTCTTAAAATTTGGAGATGTGTTAAAAATATTTTGTGTTATTTTATGTGTTAAAAATATTTTATTTCCTAAAATTTTCCAAAACCATTAATAGTAAAAAAAATCGCAGCCAGACTCCATGTTAAGAACATGATCCATTTCATAAATAAATGAAAACACAATTTAGGCAAGTTCAATCATCACATTTGTATAGAAACACAAATGAACCTCAGACATGCGTAATTTGATTAAATTGCACTGTCATATCAAAGCATCAGTGTCATTTAAGTAGTGAACAAACATTGATATAAAATAATTAAAAATTTAATAGATATATCGATTAAATCACTAGAACACATTTATGTTCTAAAAAACATTGATTTCCAAATCTTAGAGTAGGGTCATGGGTTACATACAAATTTTTTATATTTAGGGTCACGGTAATAAAAGGTTGGGAACTGTTATCTTAAAGCCTTATAACCAGGTTAGGAGCATTGTCAGGCACTTGTCCAGGCCTGTAGCCAGAACGAAGGGGTAACTGGGGCACAAGGCACCCGGGGATTGTTCTATATATACACATAAATAGATAGATGGGACAAATGGATCACAAGCATACGGCAATTGGGGCTGGCAGGGGCTCCAGCTTGGCTACAGGCCTGCACCTGCCTGTTTTGAGATGACAGACTGGCACCATACGGCTGTCATTAACCCATTTTCGGCCAACTTTGCGTTAATGCAACATTATTTTCGGGAATTTTTTTCTATTTCCTAATTAATTTTTTTTCCCCTAAAATTTTGGCATATCATATTCAGAAAGATTTGACCTTACTAAATACAATTTTTTGTAAATGGAAGCAAATTAGATTTCCTGCTTTAAAGATTTTCATTTTTACGCGTTTTGAGGGACTTTCAAAGACCCATTTTTTGAAAAAGTATAGTAATTACTGATTGACGAATATCAACGTTCTTTTCTTTTAAACATAATCTTTCAGATGTCAACAGTTTGTGAAAAATGGAAATTACAAAAAATGATAATTATAAATACGCAATATTGAAGAAAGAAAATAATGTTGTGTTAACACAACGTTGGCCGGATGCGGAGTCGGCTTATTGCTGCACCTTTTCAGGACATCGGGTTTGATATCACTTCTCCAAATTCTTTCTTTGAATGTTTACTTTGACTAGCATTATCGACAGCTAACAATAGTGACAATGCAATCTAACTTTTGCTACTTTGTTTCCTTTGTTCTATAAACATTTATATATTTCAGAATTTGACGTTTTTCAAGATTTTTCCACTGTAATTTATTATGATTATAAAAGGTAATATTTAGTTATTTGAATCAATATATATTATGAACTTAAGAGTTCATTTATTATGTTTATTGAGAAAGTAATATTAATATATATATATATATAGGCTATATATGGAAAATGAAATAAGGGTGTCTCATGAAACCCTTGCCCCCCTCCCCCACGCGCATAGCCAGCTTTCCATCTCAGGGAACAAACAATTGCTAACCCAAAATATACCCAAATGTACTTCAACTTTAATTTTAGGGGTGGGGGTGGGGGGAAACGTCCTGCCTACTCCCTTGGCTACACTCATGCCCCCACCTTTGCACCTCGTTGTAATTATAGCTTGTTAGTACCCTTTCCTTGTAGTTAAAAAAATAAATAAAAAAACCCACCCTTCTCTTGATTTTGGGGCCACATGCTGTGATTTGGTTTGGCTTAAGTAGTTTTACGCTCCAAAGGTACACGTTGCAACTACCTGAGATAGGACTGATGGCTGAATGCAACATCTCTGAAAAACAAAATGTTATTCAATTTTGACTGTTTATTAGACTTTACTAGTTAATTAGGAATCCGAACTTCTTAAGGAATAGGGAACCGAACCCCAAACAACAGTAAGCAGTGCAGTCTTTATGAGATCTCTGCGGAAGCGTTCTTTGCACCGTTGAAGTCAAACCCAGGTAAACGGTGCACTAGGCGAGTGGGTTACCACACTGCAGGGCGAGAAAAAGTGATCAAACAGGGATGTGGTCACTTATCATTTAATGGAGATGGATATTTAGAGGGCTGAGAGATCATTTTAATTTTCTTTTCCTCTTTCTCTCTTTAAATCTTTTTTCTTATTTATTTTTGGCACTTACACATCTTAATTATTACAGACAAACGAATCGTGACTATCGCATGGAAAATAACACACCAATTAAAATATCAAACCTGTTTATATGTGCACCATGCATTTTATTGAAATACAGTGAATGAAAATTTAGTTATTTATCCAAAGCCTGCAAAAAGATTGGATATAATGTCATGGGCTTGCTTCAAATTTTGACATTGACTTACAAGTGGAAGCACTTTATCCATAAAACTAATAACAAGTTGACCTTGATGTCTATGGCTTAATGATTTTTTGACAATGAATGACCAAAAGGAATTTAAAAGATTCGATTTTTGCAACAAGATAAACTTAGCAGCCATCATTTTTGAATTTAGAAATATGAAACAACTTCGTTTTTAAATATATTCTACCATTTAAAGCACTACCAACAATAAAAATAATAATGTCTATAATGAAAGCAATGATATTAAGAATTTTTATGGGAGTTCTGTATCATGCATATTAGCCATAAGAAACATTTTGAAATTCTGTTCTTTCGTATGCGGTGTTTAAGAAAGGATTACCCAACTTAGAAACTATGTAACCCCGAAACAGTGATAGATAGAAGGGTGAAATATGTAGTATGTTTAATGGACAGGCAGTAGAAGTAAAATACACAGTGTTGAAAAATTAGTTGCACCATCGGCCATAGATGATGCTGCAGATACAGAGTATGCTTTAAATACTAATCAAGGACATGCACCTGTAAATGCGAAGATCACTGAAGAGGTCATTAAATGTAGTGCTCAGAAATCCACCCAAAGAGCAACTGCTAAGACCAGATTGTCAGCATCTACTATGTACAGAATTATTCAAAACACCCTGCACTTGTATCTAGGATTGGGTGATGTATCGATATATCATGAAATATCGATATAAAACACACATCATGATACGGATTTCCCGATTTCAATTCGGCAATATATTATGTTGATTGAACGATGTGCGCATGCGCAATATCAAACCGATACTATAAAACCAATCTGTCCCAATGTCAATATCGGCACTTTTCATTCCGATGTTAATATCGGCACTTCCCATTCCGATGCCAATATCGGCGATTTCCATTCCAATGTCAATATCAGGACTTTCCATTCCGATGTTAATATCAGACCTTCTCATTCCGATGTCAATATCGTTGCTTTCCATTTCGATGTTTATTGGTGTTTCCTGTACATCGGCAATTTTTTTTGCAGTGAAATTGGTTTGCGTTTACTGAACCACAGGTACAGACTTTGCTGGTGCAGGGTTTGATTTGGATCACTTTTTCGGGGGCCCCCTTTTATAAAGGTATATAATAATGTTACATGTCAAGGGTGTATCGTAAGGGGAGGGCCCACGAGGCCCCACCCTTTTTCTAGGCAGCTATTGTAGTTACTACTACGATAATTCTGTATTCCGAGTGTACTGAAACGGTAAAATAATAAGTATGTCAGGTCCATTCCTTTTTTTTTTTTGGC
>QLNU02015360.1:60204807-60232594 GCA_006491805.2 Dysdera silvatica
TAAATATTTAGCATTACATGTAATTATTTTAGAAGTTCCCTATTACATGCAACAGAAGTTTTACAACATGTTTGGGGAATTTATATTAAAAACACTTTCCAAATCTGCTGAAATTTACAAAATATCAATTGAAAAGTATAGGGAATTAACAATTAGTTATGCTACATGTAAGTATATGTACCTGTTTTTATTATGTATTTTTAGGTTCATATTTGATTATATGCACATATGCATATTTGTAAAACAAGTTATATTTCATAAAATGGTTTCAATGTGCATAAATTTAAAATCATAAAGCACACCAAATTAATTTTACGACAGCGATTAAAATAACAGCATGCCGATATCGTGATTTTTGTTTGACGATATATTGCGATGTAAAAATTCTGATATCGCCCAGCCTGACTTGTATCCATACAAAATTCTATGTCATCAGACGATCAAAGTTACAGCTGTGCAACAGCGGGAACACCTCATAAATGAGATGCTTCAGATGATCGATGGGAATTAAAATGATGTCTGCTGCATATGGTTCACTGATCAGGCACATTTTCACCTGGATGGATTTGTTAATAAACAAAATTGGCCATTTTGGGGTACCGAAAACTCGTGTGTTGCATGACCACTGCATTTTTAAAAACTAACCATTTGGGTTTCAGTATCCAGTAAAAGCATTATGGGGCCTTTTTTCATGAAGGAGACAGTTAATTTATCACAATACATTGATATTTTGAGACAATTTGTTGAAACAGTTCAAGCGTTGGAGGATGAACCAGACATTTTCTGGTTCATGAAAGATGCCCAACCATACCATTCTTTGGTGTTCGCAATCCTTGATGACTACCTCAGTGATAGTGATTGCTCTGAACCACTGTTCCTAAGAGACTGGAACTAGCCTGAATTGGCCCCCATATCCAGCAGACTTCAATCCGTGAAACTTTCTGTGGGATTATTTGAAGGATACTGTTTTCCGTAAGCATCCCTAAACATTCTACAATTGGAGCAATTCACCTGTGAGGAACGTGCATCCATTTCAAGAGAAACATTGCAGAAGACAGCTTCAAGCTTCACTCTGCATTTGTGCACTGTCATTGCTACGCAAGCTGACCCTTTCGAAATTCATACATACAGTTGCTTTCTTTTTATTTTTTACCTTACACCCAATTTAAATCCGACCCAATATAGAAATTGCATACACTTATATTACATGTAATATAAGAGTGTTAAAGAATAACATCTTTTATATTGGAAAGAACTTATATTTGATTTTTAAACCTTCCTTTTTTGAAAGACTTAAAGGCATTTATTATTTTTCTCTTTTAGTTCAATGACTTATTTTAATTTTGGTAATTCGATTCTGACCTATGCAAAAGCAGAAATTTGTGTTTTCAGTTCAAAAGGGAGTAATTTGTTAGATTCAATGCAGCGACTCAAAACATTTAAAGATAAAAATAAAGTACAGAATATAAAACTGTATGTAAATGCAAAATAATTCACAACTTCACATTAAGCAAGCAGTCATGAAATTAAATTTGGTAAATAAACACAAATGTGTAACGATACAGCCTTGCACATCATTTATGTTCAGTCTGCTGACTGATTTTATAGTAAATAATAATGTTCTTCTAATTGTTTCTATTTATCACAGTCCTTTTAAGGCCTACGTTGCTTGATAATTATGTATGCCCATTGTGGGCCAGCAGTTGATACCTCCGATTCATAAGGTATGACTAATAGATTATATGGATTGAAAGAAGAGAAAAGCCTTTCTTTTCAAGCAATACATTTTCAGGATAAAATTATTTCTTCCAAAGGCACTCTAATCAAGTTTGAACAATCCGTGTGTGCATTGTTCCTCTATACAACACAACTAATATATATACTGTATTTACTTACAAATCAATGCTTGAGCATAGCGCAATTATTGGCATTTAAAAATTTAAGAAAATGCACAGTAAAAAGAACTGAGGAAGGTGTTATACAAGTTTCAGGAATTCTAACAACATGGAAAAAAATGTAATTAAAAATGATTTGTAAGTGATCATTGGTTCATACCTTCATTCTTTGCTCTATCTTTCTTACCAGCCAAGAATGATAGATGGTGATGGTTAAAGAGTATGCCATAAACCATCTGCCTTAAAGGTCTGTATAATATGCTAGGACATGGAAGATCACCAGTAATTTCATCCTCAAACGTAGTTGGTATTTTGATTTCTCCCTAATAATAGTAAAAAATGCAACTTGAGGTATTTTTTTTTTCAAAAATAGATCAATTGTAAGAGAGAGAGGGTTTCAGGATGTCCTATAAAGGATTAACTGGTTTTATAAAATGGAATAGCAAGCAAACGGTGACAGTTATTAAAGTTATTCCTGCAGGAAATCAATATGCAAAAACAGGAATTTTTTTAAGTAAATTTCCTCGAACCAGTACCAACCGACAGATGACATTTTGATTTCTGAAGCTGTCGATCATTGAAATAATTTCGGAAATCAAATCACAATGTTCTTGAAATATCCATTATCTGCCATAATTACATGTCGCAAGGGAAGTACAAAATTAGCTGACACATTCTACAACATCCGGTACTGAAATGGCTTGATATTCATAACTGATGATTTGCTCCAACTGTGTAAGCATGGTGGGATTCTGTTATTACACCACATACTTTAAGTTGCCCCAAAGGAAAAAATTACACGGATTAAGATCCAGCAAATATGGTGGCCAATCCATACCCTTGCTGTTTGCATAAGGATAGTGCAGTGCAATGAGATGGTTACGAAAATATTCCTCCAGGAATGTGAAAACCTCACCATTCTAATGATAATGAGGCCTTGCACGAATCAGGCTGGCTCGGCATTAATGATGGCTACAAATTGGTGCAAGATTTGAATGTAATGACTTGAGTTCACTGCCTCCTTTAGAAACATGGGCCCAATGATACCTCTGCTGAATAGAGCTGCCCACAACATAATTTTTTGTGCATAAGGTGATTATGTATTACTTACAGTGCTGCAGTACTGTTTGTTGGCTGATACTGATTTAAGGAAACATACTAAAAAAAATTCTGTCTACACACATTAATTTCCTGCAAGGGTAACTTTAATCACTGTCACAGTTTGCTTGGTGTTCCATTTTAAAAACCACCAGTCCTTTTTAGGATACCCTGCATATAAGATGAATTCAGAAATTTTTACTAATAAAAAGAATATTGATCAAAACAGAAAACTTGTCTTTCTATTTTCTAAGCTTGTAACACTTCTCCACTACTTTTCATGTTTGTGATCAGTTGTGTAGTGACTGACAGAACTATTTTTTTAAGTGTGAAATACTGTAAGTGCACTAACACAACTTGATCATAGGTGATACAGACTGGAATGATAAAAACTGGTTCATGCCATTTTACCAGAAGTTTGCTCCAGAGTACAAAGACACTATCAATCACTTAATGCAAGTGGGTACTTTCCAGTACACCTACATGTATATATTGCTATTTATTAAATTAAACAATCTTTACTGAATGTACAATTCTCTTTGTGTTAATGCTAAATCAGAATAAAAAAATATTAGTAGTAAGAGCTATAGTTGATTGGAATCGTTTAGTTAACAGTCTTTGGAAACAATGAAAAATATAATCAATGGAATTGATTCAAATAAGATGGATATTTTAAATAATGGAAAGAAAAACATGCTTCATTAATTGTATTAATGGTGACATTTAACAAATATCAGTAACCTGTTAAAAAACATACTTGATTCACTGAAATTAAAATGCAGATTTTAGAATTCTTGTACCCATTGGCTAAGTTTATTTTCAGAGTAAATCAAACACTAAGCAGTATTTAAACTGGATTAACAAAATCTGGGTATATGGTTACCATTCAAGAACATTTTCTAACCATATTACTGGGGTAAACAGATTAGAAATTTAAATCAATGTTTTTCAAAATTTGGAAAATCATATATTCACAAGAATATACATACAACAGAAAAGTAGACATTTCTTATATGAGTATACATGCAGTAATATCTCTCATTAGTGTCCTTCCCAGAAAGAAAAAGACTAACTGGAATATATATAATTCTATGAAGCATTTGCTGAGACAGTAAAATACCATCATTAAACAGACATAGTCACTAATTAGAATGTAATCGGGAGAGAGAGACAACTGTATATATTTAAATTGTAGATAGCCAAGGACAACTAAGACTATGATACACTAGGACCTACAATTTTCTGTGGGATCCAGACTTGCCACCAAAAGAATTAATCCTTGAAATATGGATCTGGAAACAAAAACCTGGCAAGCATTTTGTATCAGCAGAATTCAAACCTGAAATTCGTGTAAGTTGGGGGGGGAGGGGGGGGGCAGCGCAAACAAACATGCTACTGTACACTAGCTTAAATATCACATCTAACAGTTTTAAGAAATTCTATAAGTTTTAAATAGTTGGTTAATTATTTAGGGCACAAGAACAGTAAAGGTCTTTCTGCACCAAACAATGCTAAGTTGTCCATATGGCTTGTGTAAGAGAAAAATTAAGTTTTAGACAAAGGTAAAAAGTCTAATAAGTACACTAAGAACAAACGATACAACAAAAACATACGATTTTAGACAGTAACTTACTTGAGATAAAATTTGAAAAATATGAGAATTCATAAGACCCTTTCCATGTCGGTCACGTGCCAGCTGCATAACATCCATAGAAACTTTGGGAAGAGGTGGGGTCTCAACATGTTTGGTAAAATTCTTTTTGTTCTTTTTGGCTTTGCAGTTCTGAAAATAAAATGGTCCGATTAAAAAGCTTTAGTATGGTCAAGTTTTTATTTTAAAAATTACTACTTAACTATTTTATATTAAGGGAATATGACAATTCACAATTTCATTAGTTTATACCAATTAATTTTTTTAAATTTACATGATTTTTGAACACTTCAATTACAATTACAGAAAATAACACACTTTACAAAAATGAGGACAAATAAAACATCTTTCAAAATACTGTTCTATTTCATATTTGTTAAACAGATAATTTTTTTTTTCAATGTTACTTTAAAAGCCTTTTGCTTTATTGCACAATTTATTTTTCAAAAGAATAATCCCAGTGCCTGTTTTCATGGAAAAACCACCCAACATAAAATAGTAAATTAAATATGCATTAAAAACAACAACACTGATAGGTGACACTTTAGACATTTGAAAGACAGTGGAAATTACCACTGTGCATTTACTTTGCATATTACACTAGCATATGTTCGACATGAGTTCCACCATATGATAACAGTAACTGTAGACTCTACACCCTACAGTGTAGAACATCTATAAGGAATGTATCTTTCGGTTCTGACAATGTTGAAGGGCCTAATTAACAAAGTCAAGACTTCAACCCTCTGAGTGCTTATCCCATAGGCAACATAAAAGTAACAAAATTAGCTCATCCCGCGATTTTCTCGGGTATGCAATTTTTCCATCTTTCATCATCTTTGGTTACAAAAATGTGCTACATATTTTAACTCTCAAATACATGTAGATTTGAAATATGTAATAAAACAAGTATGCAATTTTTATATATAGTTAAACAAGAATATGTAAGAAAGAAATATGGAAAAAACCTATGATACAAGGGCGAATCAGAAAGTCTTTGCCCCTATTTTTTATTAGCCAAAATAAGGTAAATACAGTTAATTACAAATATACGTACTATTCTACGTACCTTACACTATTTTTCCACATAGTCCCCACACCGGTTCAGACATTTGTCCCATCGCAGCACTAAATTTGAGATGCCCCTGTGGTAGAATTCGTCCGGCTGACTGTGGAACCACCGTCGGACTGCTGTCTTGGCTTCATCGTTGCACGTGAATCGCTGTCCTGCCAGGAACTTCTTCAGCGGACCGAAAACGTGGAAATCACTAGGGGCGAGGTCCGGACTGTATGCAATCAGAACCGCCGACAAGCTCCGGTCATTTCACTGGGAGAGTCTGGACCACCCACCATACAGTCCGGACCTCGCCCCTAGTGATTTCCACGTTTTCGGTCCGCTGAAGAAGTTCCTGGCAGGACAGCGATTCACGTGCAACGATGAAGCCAAGACAGCAGGGACGAATTCTACCACAGGGGCATCTTAAATTTAGTGCTGCGATGGGACAAATGTCTGAACCGGTGTGGGGACTATGTGGAAAAATAGTGTAAGGTACGTAAAATAGTATGTATATTTGTAATTACCTGTATGTACCTTATTTTGGCTAATAAAAAATAGGGGCAAAGACTTTCTGATTCGCCCTCGTATTATTACTTATAATACATTACATGCAAAAGGGAGGGGGCGTATAAAAAAATAAATAAAAACAAATAATAATAAAATTATCAATGAAGAGCGTGCATGAAGCAGCAGCAATCAATATGATAAATAATGTATAAATGGAAAGTGAAAATGTAGAAAATTAAGTAAACTGGTGAAAAGTGAAAGTAAATAAATTAAAATTATTAATAAGTAAGTGAAGATATATGGAATTCCAATACCCACACAATCGTATATTATATAAAATAATATAGGCCTATACACTAGAATATGTATATACAGGATTTTAAGAACTAATACCATTATATATAAGTACATATGTAATATAGGCGTAAATGTATGCACATCATATTATATTATAAAATATACATGCATATGTTGAAATTATATGACAATATATTGAATCTAGGCATGCATGTACAATCTTTTTCAAGGGAAGTGTCTGGCATGGGTGTATAACCGTAAATGTACTGCTTATGTAATACTTGAACGTTCCCTTGTTGCTGAAAATCTTTTGCAACACTGAACATTCTTCATGTAACAAAACGAACTTACGAGATTAATAGCTGCTACAGTTGCTTCTAGTGATCCTCCACAAGCACCTATGGTTGTAGGAGCATCAACAGTTGGGGTTTGTTGGAACTCGGTACATTCGGGTAGGTTCACACAATTATCTACATGAAATGAATACGCACATTTATAATTTTTATGTAGTAAGAATTTAATAAGATAAAATTTATATTTTAAAATACATGACTGGACAATTGATACTTAAAAAAAGGAGACAAATTCTGTTAAAAAACGTGCATCTTAGTATACAGCATTCTAACTTTACAGATAACACAACATCAAAATATTTTGTGGTTATATTTTTATAAGACACCACAATGAGATGAGACTAGTGGTTCAAAACCATGTTTATAAGGAATTTCATACTAAATGTTGCCAATTCTTTTATATCCAACATGGCTACACTGCAATATTCTATTAATGGTTGCTAACTTTATATTTATAATATACATCAATATGTGTTATTACTGTAATATGTATTAACATAATATAAAATTAACATACAGTGGGACCTGGTAACGTGGCCACCAGAATAAAGTGAAAAGTTTTTATAAGAGAGAACTGGTAGGGACTTAGTCTTTCGTCTTTTCCATACCAAACTCTGTCATGTACAGTGACCACTCTATGGTGATCATTTCAGTTAAGCACTAAAGGTGGCCACTTTAGGCAGGTTCTACTGTATTATAATTTTATATTTAATGTGTTTTCTTTACTCTGTTAAAAATGCTTTTATTATGTAAATGGGGCAGCGATGGAAAAGGGTGGTGTTGTGGACTATTTGGTTACTATAAAAGTGAGGTTTGAACTGAAAAAGGTTCGGAAACACTGGACGAGATGGATGGCTTAAAGTGATCACCAACCTATATTTACATCAGGGTTGGAAAGTTTCTGTCAAGGTAGTTAAAACCACTAGTTACAACCAGTTAAAACTGGCATAGCAGAAACTAGTTGTGGCACAGAAGTGGCAATAACCAGCAGAAACCCAGAAAATAATTATTTTGTGCATTAAAAGCATATAAAAATACCCTAAATTACAAAAAAGGGCTGCATTTTAAAATAAAATAGGTTTAGTTACAATGTGTATAGTATTTATTCAAAGGTTACATCATAGCAAATTCACTAGCATTTAAGTTCAGGCTGATCTTTTCGATAAAGCAGTCTATAGCAAAAGATCCATTTTCATGCTATTTCCTAATTCAAACAATTTCTTAATTTATTAGGAATAGACCGGGGTGGGGAACCTGAAGCCTGTGGGGACCCTTATTTAATGACATCCTTTTATTAATTGAAGAGTTTTACCCTCATAAACAAAAAATAAAAATTAAAGATAAAATTGTAAAAACATGTTGAAAGTAATATATTAAATGTACTAAACGAAATGATAGAAAAATCATATGAGATGGGAATAGTGAATATTAGATAAAAAGTTAAAAATACTTTCGTGGTTAAAAGAGTCACATAAAATGTAGTGGTCATTGAGAATCAAACTCTGATTAACAGCACAATAGGTAATATGTTACCTTATGCAGGGCCTCAATCATTTGTAATCAAATGCTATCTAGTGAAAGAGTAAAGCTACTCAATATATTTTTTACCTGAAAACGTTTCTCCTGTTTACTTTTAACTTAAAAATAAATACCTTACATAAAACGAGTGGTAAAAAAATGTTCTTTAATGTTTAAACATTATTACTTTATTTTTAAGCTTACTAAAAACAATTTAAAAATTTCAAATACAAATATACCTCCAGAGTTATTTGCATAAACACCACAATCCAGAATTGCATCATCATCAAGGTGTGGAAGTTTCTGATATAAAGTTGGATTTTCATTTTTGCCTAAAACTTGCCTATAGGCTTCCAGGCTAGATAACTAAGAAAGCAAATACTAAAATAAATGCAACTAAATCCCATACAACGTGCATTTACAAATAAGCTTATAGGGAACAATTTTTATTTTACATAAAACCTAAGAAAAATCATTACTTTCCGCAAAGTGAATTTTAGAATTGTCGGGGGGGGGGCTCAGTTCATACAATAATAATAATGTAAGTAATATTACAAGAAAGACTAATAATTTAAACTAGTGGCTCTCAACAATAGGATTTACAACAAACATATAAAGTGTCTGCCACATGTCGGGGGGGGGATTTAAAATCTGTATATGATTTTTATTTTCTCTGAAATAATTATTTTCATACTTTATTTTTAAAATTACAATTTATCATTTTAACAATAATTGTGGTTACATTCAAAAATGGTGCAAGGAAAACAAAACCTACAGATGGCAAATTACTGGAAAGGTGTCTAACAGTCCTAATTCTTCCTATTTACTTTACGCTCTCGCAGGTTTAGGAATGCCAATATATTTGAAAAATGCACTGCCATGTTTAACAATCATCATTATTTGAATTACACTTTGCAATTTAATAAAGCTACATTCAGTACATTATAATAATTTGGTTTTTTTTCTATTTAGGAAAAAGGGAAATCCGAAAGTGTTGATTATCTTGATTTTGGTTGTGTTTATAGAATATTTTCTATTTTTTGATACCTTGATGGGATCTAATACAATGTTTTGGTTACGAATCATTGAGAAACTAACCCTTCTGACAAGATAGACCAATGATGAAACAAAAGTTTGATATTAGAAGAATACACTTGCGATCATGATTTCTGCATCCGCTTGTCGCTCATCCATTTACTTAAACTTCATCCCTCTCTTTCATCCCATCTCGCTACACTTACATGATAAATCGCAAATGCGATGCTTATGAAATCGTTCTAGCATATGCTTATATATATATATATATATATATAAGCAGCTAATGTAACTTTCCACATAATTGGTGAAAAATAAATTGCAAATTAATTTAATTATATGATGAATATATTTTTGCATATTTAATTTATAATTAATATTATAATGATTAATTAGATGAAATTTATTTGATTAAAAAGTTGAAACAAATTAATTTCCATGTCAGATGAGATAACATGCCTACGAAGGAGATTTAAAGCATAACTGGCTTCTTCAAAACTTGGAAAAGGGGAGGGGGTGATTCTTCCTTGTTTTATATTCCAACTCACTTTCATCTGAACCAACCAGTTCTCCTTTCATTTTTTTCGTCTTAGTAATACCATTACTAAAACATCTTGGCAAGAAAATGAAAACAAGGCCAAATGTCGAAGAAAAAAAAAAGGGGGATCATTGATCAAAAATACATTAACACTATGTAGCATTTGTTGGGACCACAAAATACGGCTGTTAAATGGAAAGATCGCTATTTAAATGGATGCTATTAAGCGTGATTAACTGCATTATTTTCTATGGAGCAGTTTTCAGGACTTCAAAATATAGCAGTTAAATGGAAAGATTCATTAACCACTTAGCTTACAATGTCGTGTCAGAGACGTGGTGAGGCGGCCGTGCCAAATATAAATGTCTCAGAGACGTTGTAGAGCTGACCAGGCTACACGCAACATTTACTCAGTTTTCTTTACCGCATTCGGAACTGCAGACTTACTTTTTAAGAGAAAGTATAAAAGGTACACACTATTGGAAATTAAATCGTAAGGCAAGGGGTTAATTAAAAGGAAGTCAGTGAGAGAGATTACTGTATATCATTAATCAGGAGTTCAAATTGAGGGTGGGATGGCAGGATTCCCATAGAAAATCTGTGACTGCCCCTAAATAAATTTATAAGATAGGAGTTTTCCATTGCGAGGCAGAATCCAAATACATCTGCTATTGTTGAAGCTCGGAAATCAATTAAAATCGTGAAGATGACTTTAAATAAAAAAACCCTTCACCACCCAAAAGGTTTTGATTTTTAAGAGCCTTAAATCATTGAATTGAAAGCACCAATCAATTAGTGTGACTGCCCACACTCGTTTTTCAAGTTACGTGTAAACAAAACTGCTTTCTGGGGGTGATGGACAGAGACGGGGATGGAAGAAAACTGACTGTAGTGGGGGGAGGGAAAGAAGATGAGGACTTGCAAACGTGTGGCCTGATCGTTGGAAAGTCAGAAATATGGCAGAAGTCAAGGACCAATGAGAGTTGGACAGTCTTTGGAAGTAGCCATGTGTTTCCAATATATTAATTTTCACTGATTCGATAATCAGTCATTGTCTGGGATAACAATGTTGCTTTTGTGACCATTCTTCCCAATGTCATGTATATTTTTTTTGCACAATTACAAAAAAAGTTTCCAATATATTGCATTTCAACTCGTAATGTATAATCTTTTCCTCAAAGTTGCCATTTCTTTCATCTTAATACCTATTTCTCTGATTAATAACGTTGAAATTCCTAACTGTTCTGAAAAGAAAAGGAACAGAAGATGGAAATAGTGATGTTGAGAGAAATGGCTCTCCTATACCCTCCACTGATTTTATTTCTGAAAAGAAATGCAAAAGTATGAGGATAAATTCCAGATGGCCTGGTTAACCTAATATATACTGCTCCACATGATTATAAGTCCACTTTGTTTTTTCTTAATAACTAAGTTTTGGGGACGTTGTTTATAAAAATTGATATTGTATGTCCTTAGATAAACAAGAGAAAACGTATAAATTAAAGTAAAAAAAAATATTTCATACGTAAAATTGGAAAATGAATTGAAAAATAAACATGTGGTCTTACATATAAATATAGGTCCATTTCAGAATAAAAAATTCAAATAGGAAATGGTTAATGGAAAAATTAAATTAATACTTAATTGAACCTCCATTTTTCTAAGTAAGGTCAAAAATTTTATTTTTCATGCTTGTTGCAAGGTTTTTGAGGATGGTAGGCTTCAAGTTCTTATATGCGGCAAGAATCGTCAATTGTAATTTCTCAGTGGTGTCATAATTTAAATTATCTGCATAAACTTGCCGAACAAGGAGCCCCCCAAATGTTTTCCATGGGAATACAGTCCAGAGAGTATGCCGACCAATCAATTACTTCCACGTTATGGCTATGTAACCACTGCTTTGTGCTGATGCTGACATGAATAGACATGTTGTCTTACTAGTAAGTGAGAAGAATACAGCATAACTTTTTCAAATAAGGCAAAATATTTCTGTTACGGACATTTTGATATTCATTGCTGTCCATTCTTGATGATGGGAAAGCTAAAGATCAGTGGTATAAATCTTTATCAGAGGGCATTTTGTGATCAGGACGTGTAAACTTCAAGCTCCTCAATTATATGTATTTTGAGTGAAAAAAAAGACTTGATTTTGTTGTTTTAGTCATAAATTTACTAAAATAGAAAACAATTACATATACCCATGCACTATTTGACTACACTACACGAATTGAAGAGGCTGGAATTTCTCTGCATCTTGTCGGACATATTTTGCTGATTTTTGATAGTTATGCAGGATTGCAGTGAAGTTGTATTGGGATTTTTTGGGATTTGAAAACTGGCGTAATTAGAGTCGCATTGGAAGTGGCTTGTTTAATGGTTATTTTATATCTGCCTCAGGAATTGGTGAGTACATAAGTGACTTTGTATATTATAGCGTTTTCGTTATGGGTAAACAAATGGTGTTACCATTATAGTTCATACTCACTCACTATTCTCCTGTAACATAATCCGTAAATAGTACATCGTCCAGAATGGATATCCTGAATGTAAAAAAAAATTACCTACTGGTAGACTATATAACATGTTTTGGATGTAAAAATGGCATCCATTACCAATGTACGGAATAGACTGGAGGTGTATATAAACGAATGCTGTTGGAGGAGAGCTTAAAGTGAAGATGTGTAAAATGTAAAGGTTTGGGGGAGGATTATACTTCTGATCATAATGGAAAAGAAAATTCCGCCGAAACTACCTTAAAAACAATTTGGGATAAATTAATTGAAATGGAACACAGAGTTACAAAGGGAAGTGAGGCAACAAATAATAAAATTGTAGGGGTTATAGAATCTACTAAGTTTATGAACAGTAAATTTGATGAAATAAAAATAGAAGGATCAAAGAGGAGTTAAATGAAAAAAAAATGTTAGGCTCAATAAACTAGATGCGGAGATTTTGGAATTACAGCAATATTCAAGGGTGAATAATACTGAAATATGGGGACTTCCAGAATTATCTACAGAGAATTGTGAAAATGAAATTGATGTGTGTCATAGGCTTTCTATTAGAGGTGAAAGGAAAACAAGTACATTATTGGTGAAACTGGTTCATAGAAGAAAGAAAGAGAAAATAATGAGGAAAATTAAAATACAAAGACCACAATTATGTGATATTGGATATGAGAATATAACAGATCCAATATACAGGATCTGTATAATTAAAGTTCCACTTTGAAATGGCCATAAAATGAAAACTACTGGACCAAATGTTATCAAACTTGGTAATAGCTTACAGGAGGTCATGGGATTTTACGTTCCGCAAAAACATAAATAAATAAAATAAAAATAGAAATAAAAGTTAAAAAATCACCACCAGCGGAAATGGCGCTGTATGCAATATTGTTAAACGAAATAAGACATGAAGACATCGTTTTAAAACGTTTTTAATCGTTTCTAAAACGTGTTACAAAGCATGTTGAATGTGGCGTCCACCATTTTCTGAAAGCAAGTTAAATCGCATTACTGCGTTCTCAACAGCAGCTCTTAGCATATCAGGAGGAATGTTGCGGACATGTCGGTGTATCGCATCTTTCAATTCCGCCAAATTGTTTATGTTATCACCATAAACAATTTGCATAACCCCACAAAGAGTTTCGTTTTAAAAACGATTAAACACGTTTTAAACCGATGTCTTCATTTTTTTTATTTCGTTTAACAATATTGCACATAGCACCATTCCTGCTGGTGATTTCGAAAATAAAATCCCATGACCTCTTGTAAGCTATTACCAAGTTTGATAACATTTGGTCCAGTAGTTTTCATTTTATGGCCATTTCAAAGTGGAACTTTAATTATAAACACCCTGTATATAAATGAGCATCCATACCCTTTTAAGAGGAATTTGTTTAACAAAGAACTTAGAAAAAAAAGGGAACAAGGTTGGAAATTTCTTTGGACAAAAAATGGTAAAATTAAAACTCGAGAAAATGAACAGTCAAAAATTTTTGATATCAACAATGAGGATGATGATCTTGTACATTTTGGTTAAATTTTCTGTTCTTACGTAAATTTTTTATAGCTTTTGTTTTATCATGCTTGCTTTTGAAGCTGATTCCATCAGTTGTTCAGATGATTATTTGACCTTGGATTCTTTTTATGATTACACAGAAATAGTAAATATTTCACCATAATCCATATGAACATCAAGAGTTTATATGGAAAAATGGATAACGTTGCAGATTTGGTTTGCAATGAGTTGAATTCACTGGTTGATGTTATATGTATGAGTGAGACATGGTTAGAAACAGACATAGAATGCAATTTGACTATAGGAAATTTTGTTTAAATAGACTCTACCGAGAAAGTGTGGGAGTGTTGATATTTTTGAAAATAACTTCATTAATTATGAAACGAATATGGAACTTCCAATAGACCCTCCAAAGGAAATGTGTACCTAATTTTATAGAACATCTATATAAAGTAAATATACGGTAATGAAAGTAAAAAGAAGTTATATTTAATGGGTGATTTTAATATTGATTTAGTAACTAATAATAATACAAGTACAGGTTTTAAGAATTTAATTAACAGCCTTGGTTATTTATACACAATTACCCTACCTACAAGAATAACAAATTCGAAACGAAGTATGTTGGATCTTTGTGTAACAAACTGTATTGATCATAAATCTGGTGTCTTGATATATAATATAAGCGATCATCTAAATATATTTATACATACTCCAGTTGCTGTTAACAGGAGTTCTAACGAAGAGATAAGGATTCAAGATTTCAGTATGGAGAATATGCAAAATTTTTATGTTGAATTGTCAAAAATTAATTGCGGTAATAAGGTAATACAATGAACACAGAGGCAGTGTACAATGAATTTATAAAAACACTAAAAAAATCTTTATGATCAATCCTTTCCATTCTTAATAAAATGAAGATCTAAAAAGTGCAGAAAACCCTGGATGACAAGCAATATCTTAAAGCAAATAAAAATAAAAAACAAAAAATGTAATAAATCTATAGTTAGTAAACAAAAGGAAGATTGGGAAGAATTTAGAATATTAAGAAATAAGCTTAATAATTCTATAAAAAAGGCTAAGAAGAATTACTTTGAAAATATTTTTAAAAATGCTAATACCGGAAAAATATGGGACAAAATAAGAAAATTAATGGGGAAAAATAGTCTTGGAAATGTTGAAGAATATAATATTAACGGTAAAGGTTTTGATCCTTGTTAAGGGATAGTTATTTTAGAGTCTATTTGTAAAAGCACTTCAGAAAATAATCCAGTCATTGAAAAGTGGTTAAAAAAACAGAAAGGGGCTAATTTCTCTTTACAAAGCTTGCACAACCTATAATGCCGTTGCAGTCAGAATTTACCAGTAACTATTGAAGAAAATTCCGTTTCTTAAAAGAAAGCAACACAGTGGTGGAAAAAAAAACCAGACTATTGATATGTTATGAAACTACATGAACAATACTGACCCAAATGAAGCTTCTTGCTCAAAAAAAAAGAAAAAAAAAAGATAATAATAATAAGGCGAGTGAGGAACTACTTGTAGCTCACAAAACAAACAAGTTGTTGTGAATGACAGAAAATTTTTTCAAAATGAATAAAGATGAAAAAAAGCAAAAAAAAATCTTCCGATAGACAATTATACAACTCACTCGAACAAGGTTATCTTAAAATCTGTCCCTATTTATCTGTCATCTAATTGCACAAGCAAACTTCAACACATGGATTAGAGCATTACAGAGAACTTGACACTGACAAACAGAAAAGATGTGCTCTAAAAAGTTTTAATCAGTCTGAAAAAAGCAGCAGCAACAAGTATTTGATGTCCGAATGGCACACAATATGTTAAGTGGTGCATGGAATGACATTGCAAAGTGATAATTCAAAGTTAGTGGTGACATGTAGATTTCGGAAAAGATGTTCTTGAAATAGTAAAGACGAATCTATAAGAAAGTGTCCACAGTTCTACAGTAAATGTGAAAATAATGAGGAAACTTGTAATCATCTGAGGCAAAAAAGGAGTAATTGCTTCCGAAGTTTCTTTCAGAGATTATGTGAATATTGATGAACAGATGCAGATATACAGTAGATAAAATTCAAAACAAAAGTGATGAGATTTCAAGTGATGACGTGGAAGCCATCACAGAAACCAAATGAATTTAAAGCCATGTAGTTACTGAGAGTTTAGAAAACCTTAAAGCCTATTTTGTATTTAGAGGTGAAATAATTGTAGTATTAAATGGAGTAGAAAACATTTAACGTCAACTATTACATAACGGAAAAGACAAATAATTGACATATATTTTTAATAATGCCAACTATGCAAGTACAAGTTTATATTTTTGTTCATTCTCATATCATATACTTTTTAAATAATTTTAATTTGTATTTCTTGCAAGTTTACCAATTTCAATTAAAATAGTGTATCATGCATATGTATTATGTTCCCATATATCAAATATTTTCATGCTTTCTTTCAACACTGCTACAAGCAGATTTGACTATTAAATACAAGAACATATATATATATATATATATATATATATATATATATATATATATATATATATATATATATATATTACAGACTATTCTTTTCTTCCACTAGCTGAGGAGAAAACAAAAACACTGTAGCAATAATACCTATTACGAAACACTGACCTCACTTCTCAGCTGTTTCAGATGCAAACTTTGAACTATTTTCTAAGTCCTCATAGTTATCCTGTTCTTGGGTACTTGAATTAGTTGAGTCTATGAAAAATAAATATATATATATATAATTTAACATAATACAATAAAGTACATACAATAAACTATACATAAACATAATTTAGTTTAAAAATACGACAAATTGTAGTATTTCTGTACCCCTAACACTTACACATCTTGAGTATCTAAGAATTATAAAATTATTACTACTATAATTGAATTAGCTTTTGTTGACTGAGATTCCAGATTATAATTTCTTCTGACATAACATACAGTAAGCCCTTTTTATTTTGCTTATGTGAATATAGCATATGCAGTAGAACCTGCCTAAAGTGACCACCTTTGGGACTGGACTGCAATGGTCTTTATACACGACATATGTTGATATATGCATAAATAAGTCCCTCCCAGTTCTCTCTCATATAAAATGGTCACTTTACCAGGTTCCACTGTTGCATGTATGTATATATGTAATATTTTTATGAATTCAGTGAATTCCAAATTTTGAATTTGGGCAGAAGTAGCCTTAGTATTTCATACGAGGATAGAGAAAAAAAAAATGATTATTTTTCAATCTAAGATTTAAATCTAAGGTTTATAAGCTTAAATCCATAAAATTAAATCTATGTCACCTGCACCCCAATCTTCTAAGAATTAACAGATATGCACATACAGGTTTAGCCATTTCAATTCATTTACAGCAAGCAATATTTTGAATTAGCAATTGACTTACTGATTGAGAAATTTCAGATTCAGAGTATTGAAAGATTTCAAATTTATTATACGTTATGTTAAATATGGATTAGATAAGTAACATTATTTTGTTTGTTTGAACACGAATTTGAAACTAAAACAAGTATACATCTATGTCAGTGGTTCTCAAAGCATGTGTCACGACACAGTGTGTTGCAAAATTGTATGACTGTGTCACGAACAAATAAATATTTTGAAGAACATTATTTATTAATACAAAATTACATAAATAAATTGCGAAAACTGGAATGGCTGAAGTTAATGAGTCAATATTTTTTTTTTTTTTAGTTCAATGAGAAATGTGTGCTTGTTTATTTTTGCACAATTGGTCAATACAGGGTCAAATCACAGACAGATACACCCATAATTCTTGATCAAGAGAAAGAAGCCTTGTCAGTTTCATATTTTTAATGTTTGCCATCACGGAAAATCCCTGTTAGCACAGGTAAGTTGTAGAAAACTGAAGTAGACTGAAGTAGCACAGATAGGGCTTCTGATATGATGCAGAACTTTTTTTTTGTTCAATTCCAAAGTTGAAATAGTGTTGATTTATTAAATTTGAGCTGAAGGGTTTGATCGGCCTGAAGTTCTGTCAAATCTTTTGACTCTAGATATTGGGTGTCCGCAATAGTCATGGCAAAGAGATTACGATCTCAATTGCATTCACCGACATTTAGGGAAGGAAAGTAATGATGTAATTTGTCCTCCAAAACCAAGAGATGTTCTGAGAGCAAATGAGAAGTAATTTCTGGATCAGTTTCAGAGCTTAAACATTTCCAGGTCATTCTTTGCAACTTTAGCCTTCCGCATATTGATTTTTTCCAGGAACCCATTCAGTTTATCACATAATGTAAAGAGGGTTTCCCCCTTCCCCTGCATACTCGCATTAAGGCCGCTTGAATATCCCAAACTGTCAGTCAGGTATGCAACTTTTGTACCTCAGGTCTTGTCTTTAATCAGGGTGGAAAACTCGGGTTTCTATGTAGCAAAAATTTCTAATAACTCACTCTTGAGTTCATAAAATCTGGAGAGTACCCTGCCTTCAGACATCCAGTGAATTTCAGTGTGAAGGATCAGCGTTTCATGAAGAGATACTACTTCCTGACACATGATTTTGATGTCTAGTTTTAACTGCTCTAGTTTTTGTGTAGTTAACCATAGCAATTACTGAGTCCATTACACTTTTTAGGGCTGCAGGAATCATTTTAGCTTCCAAAGCTTCTCTATATAAGAAACAGTGAGTGTACACAATGTCCAGAAAACCTTTCTTTAATCTTGAAATAAATCCTTTAATTTGACCAGTAATTGCTGGTGCACCATCCAGTGCCCACTGAAATACAATTTCTTCAACATAGTTTTATTTTCTTCAAACGTGACTGTTATAGAATTAAATATACCTAATCCTGTTGATGTTACAGGCAATTTTCTGAGCACGATAAGAAATGCTCCAGAATAGAATCTCTGTTTAAAAATCTTATATAGCTAAGTTGGCAGTATAGCAAATAGTTGGCATTTTTGGTTTATATCTATCGACTCATGCAGTTGAAGTGAAAATTTTCACCATCTAGTTTCTCGGGTATTTGTTTCTGGATGTCACAGGACATGTCTTTTATGTGGTGAGAGATAGTGTTATTCGTCAAAGGCACTTTCGTTATCTCCCTCTCAGCAGCCTCTCCTAACAAATTTAACCATTTCTTTACAAGCAAGTAAAATAAAAGTTTCACTATTGTATGTGACTGCATGCTTTTGGCAATTACTTCAGCCACCTAATAACTTGCTACTTGCGCATTTTGTGTAATCGTTGCTATCTTTTTCACTGGCTTGGCATCCCTTGCCTAGGAAGAAAGCAAACGACTGAAATAGGATGTGTCTTTCCATATTAAATGACTGTGTTTATTATGTAAATATCTCTTCAGTCTACTTGGAACCATACTTCATTGCTAAATTTTTCATCACATACAGTACATTCGGGAAGAGGATAATTTTTAGATCCAATGTAAGTAAATCCATAACTTAAATAAGAATCATGATACTTATGCACAACATCAGAAAAAATCGACTTGATCTGGGAAGGTACCTTGGTATTTTTACACAGCCCGGGGGAATTGCTACTTGTATTTTCACAGCAAATATCATTTTGAAATAAAATACAGGGTACCAGGGAGGAAATTTACATACAAAAGGTTAAACACTGGTAAAATAGCAATGAAAAAGATCACCCAAGCTTTCGGACGCGTCAGCAGCAGTCCTTCATCAGGAGTAATGACAATGTTAAGGGACAGAAACATAACATCGTCATTACTCCTGATGAAGGACTGCTGCTGATGCGTCCGAAAGCTTGAGTGATCTTTTTCATTGCTATTTTACCAGTGTTTAACCTTTTTATGTAAACATCATTTTGGATGTTCAGTCTTTGACATTTAACTAAAAATTTTTCATATTGAACAAATATAAAACATGGTCACAAAATGTTGCGACTTAATAAACAATGACCTCAGAACAAAGTAAACACACTACCACTGGTCAATGACTCATTAAATTTGCATATTTGTCCTTGATACGAATAAAGCACCGATGAAGTGCTGCTGTCTATTGTACAGGTTTGTCGTAATATCCAACGCCGCAGAATAATATGTCGCGTGTTAAGGAAGATTGAGAACCACTGAGCTATGTGAATGCAAATAATTAAAAACAAACACTGACCACATAAGTCAGAGCTACTCGTTGGATTTGGCAGCAAGGGAGGCCGAGTTTTGCTTTGAACAGAAGCAAATTCATATGCTTCTGGATGATTATTTTCAAACACTTGATGAGAATTTGATCCACTACTTTGGGGATATCCTTAAAGAGAAAATGTCTATTAATTTACGATGATTAAAATTTTGTTGTGACATGTTAATTATGGATGCAAATGTTATGTACAACATATCAGATTTTCAAAATTTGTGGTTGCTCTAAGTCTCTAGAAACACTATAAAGTAATAAAAAGTGGAGGGGGAGGTAATATAACTTAACAATGATAATACTGTAGATGATGATCTGAACATAATGTTAGATTAGGAAATCTGATCAGAGATGAGATGCCGTTTTTAGAAGTACAGTCTAACCTCAATTTAACAAATTACATGGGACTAGTGAAAATAATTCGTAAATTGAGGCATTCATTAAATCGGGGACATTTATTCGAACCAATGATACGCCCATGGGGGGGGTTGCCCCGGGCACGTCTTTCCATTCCAGGATCGATTCAGACACTTGGTATCGAACAGCAAAAACTGGCAACGATGCCAACATTTTTAATGGCGCCAAGGTTGCCGCCCACATACGCTTATACTGATTCAGGCAGCACACAATTTTGGCAATTGTGTTATCCCTGCGGAGGGTAATAATACCTTAACACCTTTACATACGGAGAAAGAGAGCGTTGTTTCCTGTCCTCATTCGTCTAGCGGTCCAAGACACTCCGGGCTAAACGGAGGGACCCTGGTTCGAATCCAGGATGGGGAAAGCGTCTCTTTTTCTCCAAAATTACACAAGCTCTAGTTTGAGCTATAATTAATACGTGGGTGGCAGAAATTATTGTGTAACTTTTAATTTTATTTCCATGATATAATCCCAGCTCAAGGAGGGAGGGGCGATCGCTCCATCGCCCTCCTCTTAGATTCGCCAATGCGGATTGGTAACAAATATGGAAACAGTATGAGAAATGTGCACTGTTAGAAAAGATACAGCTTTTCATGTTATTATATAGATCCCTTATTTTTGCTAAGTATATTTTTATGATCATATTTTTCTCAAATAAAAAATCCTAAATAGAAAGCATTTACAAACTATTATCTGAAATGTGTTGAACGGTGTTATCTTAGCAGTAATACAAATTTGTGTGATTCTGTTTGTGTGAATACAAAAGTCTCTGCCATTCACTATACAGGGTGTTTGGAAAATATCTGGCAAAACTTTAAGGGGTGGTAGGGGACACCAAATAAGGCATGTTTGACCATATCCCCGTGTCCGCAAGGGGGCCGGTTTGGCTGTAGAGCGTAACCACTGTTTACGTCTATCACGTTGCTACGTAGCCAATTGCACGAATTAAATGCAATTTTTGATACATAATTTAAGTAAATGAGCTAATAATACAGAAGAAATAAAGAAATCTGGAATTCCATTTTCTGATTTTGATCTGTGTTACTGTGTAGTGACATCATCAAAATAAAAATTTTTTGTTCAGTGAATTTAGTATTTGCATCCACCACATTCAAGGTTTTCACAAATGGCTACAATGCACCATTTTAAGAATTTTTCAAATTATTTAGCGTCAACAGATGTCGGGCTCTCTCCGGCAATTTTTTAAAATCAGTTAAATTCACCGGAATTGTATGTGTAGAATTCATACAATCGCACCTGAAGCGGCGAATTCTACACATACAATTCCGGTGAATTTAAATGGTTATAAAAAAATCGCCGGAGAGAGCCTCACGTCTGTTGACATTAAATAATTTGAAAAATTCTTGAAATGGCGCATTGTAGCCGTTTGTGGAAACCTTGAATGTGGTGGATGCAAATACTAAATTCACTGTAGTGCCCGAACGGCTAATTTTTGGAAAAAAATTCACTGAACAAAAAATGTTTATTTTGATGTGCTTCACCTGTTACACATACTTGGCAGTTCCCAACTCTTTTCCAGTGTGTTAAAAAAGGCATTTTTAGGCTTATTTTCACTAAACAGTAACACAGATCAAAATCAGAAAACGGAATTCCGGATTTCTTTGTCTCTGCTGTATTATTAGCTCATTCACTTAAATTATGCATCAAAAATTGCATTTAATTCATGCAGTTGGCTACGTAGCAACGTGGTGGACGTAAACAGTAGTTACGCTCTACAGCCAAACCAGCCCCTTTATGGACGGGACAATATAATTTTCATATGATAGAAAAAGATATAAAGTACCATAAAAGAAATTGACACACAAAAAGTTAAACACTGGTAAAATAGCAACTGAAAAAGATCACAGATCACTCAAGCTTTCAGATGTATTAGCAGCAGTCCTCTATCACGAGTAATGAGGACGTTGTCCTGCCTGTTTTTATACTTGAAATTTCTGGAAAACCCTTCATCAGAGTAGTCGCGCAGAATGGGAAAACCCAATGAGAACCAATGGGAGGCCTCCAATAGAATCATGGAAGAATCCCAATAGGGACCAATGAGAAACCCACACTGCGGGTTACCTAATGTTGGGGATGTCTCATACATTTCAGAGTAAGAGTTGTTTATAAGTTTCTGAAAATGTTGTGATATATCAATATGGTTTTCCAAGATTATAAGAAAAGGAGCCGACTATTTTTGTGATATGCCAATGTAGTATTTTTGTTGAGTCCCAGTCGGGTTCGTGTCCGTGTTGTAAAGCGTGTTCTGCCAGACGTGAGGCTATGTCTCCTTTCGCGAGTGCTTGTTTGTGTTCTTTTTTTCTTGTTTTGATCATTCTTTTTGTTTGTCCTATGTCACTCTTAACACTTTACCAACTGCTTGCCTCCATATATATATATATATAGCCTATTATTAATAGGCTTCCGGTAGGTAAAGTGTTAAATTTAATTTTTGTTTGTGTCCCTCTTAAATTTCACTCACTTTTAAAATTAAACCCTGTTTAATTTTGTTTACACTTTGGTCAGGAAACTCTTCAAATAGTCCGTAAATACATCAAAATACACATTAAAGTTATCCGTTTCATTGAACATCATTCCTTTAATCACACCTGTAAAAAGGAATTTCTTATCCCTTTCAAACTTAAAGTTAAACCTCTTGTACATTCAGCCTTTGGACATCGCATTGCACATAACACAAGTCTTAAATTTCTTTCTGCTAGAATTTCTCTCTGTCATCATATACTTGCTCAGCTTCAAAATGAAATATTTTCTCTTTTAAACACTAAACTTGATTTTCTTACCATGCTCCTAGTTAAATCCGCTACTCGCTCACAAGAATCTAAAATCCAAGAACATACCTCTCTCTCACCCACTCACTCACATAAACTTAGCAGTCTTAGATCTTCTATATCGAAATGTTCAAAACTTCCTACAAAAAACTGGATACTAAATCTTTCTAATAAAAATCTCAAACCACAACAGCAATTCGTACTATCACTCGGCCTAAATTTCTCACCTGCTCCACTTAAAATTCCTACACCACAGATTCTCGCTTCCATAGAAAATGCTCTACAAAATAATCACACTGACGAACGCGTTGCAGCTGATATCCGCTGCAGAGTGGCAGGACTCCTTCGGCGTCCAAAACTTCCTGAGGACAACCTAACGCCTATGCAAGGGGTTGCCCTCCGGGAGCTACGAAACGACAAGGGCCTTGTCATACTGCCAGCTGATAAAGGCCGTACTATAGTCGTCTTAAATCGTCAAGACTACTTAAATAAAATTACTACACTCTTATCTGATACAAATACATACACCCGCATCACAAAAGACCCTACACAAACAATTCAATCCAAAATGAACTCTCTCCTTCTTAAACTCTATAAATCTAAAAAACTTACATTTAATCTCTATGACTCTTTAAAATGCACTTCTGGCCGCTTACCATCCTTCTACGGATTACCTAAAATTCATAAACAAAATATTCCTCTCAGACCAATGGTTAGTTTTTGTAGTTCCTCTACATATAACTAGTCCAAACACTTTGAACATTTACTCTCTCCTACAATCGGTAATAACGACTACACTGTTTCTACTAGCCAATCCTTCTGCACCTCTTTAAATAACCTACAACTTGACGACGACGACCTCATGGTCTCATTCGATGTAATTTCTCTCTTCACTTGCATTCCCACATCACTTGCAATCGACACCGCACTTACACGCCTCCAAAATGACACAACACTACATGAACGCACTTTACTAACACCTCATCACATCTGCACATTGTTGAAATTTTGTCTGGACTCTGCTGTGTTCACCTCAAATGGTTCTATCTATAGACAAGTTTTTGGCACTGCCATGGGATCTCCGGTCTCAAGTGTTGTAGCTAACTTGGTTATGGAGTCATTTGCAACAGTTGTTTTTGCCCTCAAAGAATTTTAATATTAGATTTCTGGAAAAGATACGTCGACGACACGTTTGTTATACTTAAAACTAATACACTCCAAAGCTTCTTCCATTACCTTAATAACTTAAACTCACATATAAAATTCACATACGAAACAGAACAGAACAATAAACTCCCTTTCCTAGACGTTCTTGTACACAGATCTCACGATAACTCAATCTTCACCTCAGTTTACCGTAAACCCACACATACAGACAGATATCTCGATTTTAAATCGCATCATCCAACATGCCACAAAGCTTCCGTTGTTAAAACATTAAGTCTTAGAACGAATTCTCACTGCAGTAATGAAACACTTTCAAACACAGAAACAAAATACATACAGATAATGGATACCCTAAATTAGTGCTTCTCAACCTGTATGTAGCTGCGGCCCGGTAAATTCTCCTTTTATAAGACAAGGGAACGGATTCGATAAATTTACTCAATAATACTTTCCTTTTTTTTAAATTTCATACATTAAACTATCGTAAGTACAGGGATCATACCCAGTTTTAAGGTTGAGTAGGATTAAAAATATATATATATATATTTTTCTTTTATGCTGTGCTTGGTATTTTCTTAAAAAAATTCCACAACCACATGGCCAGGTGAGGCTACAATTGAAATGTTTTCAGCCTCCTACTCAAATATATATGGATGATGGAAAACAGGAGGGGTCAAAAAAATTAAAAGTGGAAAACACAAATGTTCATTTCAGTATATATTACCACCCATTAATCTTGGATGGGAATTCTTACCTTAAAATGAAAACGTATTTAATGCTTCTTTCATACACATTCATGCTTTTGTAAAAAAATTCTAATATCCTGCTGCACGACAAATGGTGATTGTGATTCATCATACAAGTGTTAGCACCCCTGTGGGAAATTTGCAAGGTCTGGATTTCTGGTAATCAACCGAGCAAGAAAGTGCGATAGGTACTATTATTCAAACAATACAGTGTATTCAAGGACAATTGGGGCCTTTTCCCAGCCCAGCAGCTTCACATTGTATCGGGCAACCACATACAGGTTCATGTACTTAGGAAAACTCTTTATTAGGGAGATTTAATTCCCTTAGGCGTGCCTCATTTTGTTTGATTGCCACGTATTTTAAAATCGTATTGTATTCCCACGGTATTAGGGAATCCAATGTCGCTGACCACTCGATTTTCTGTTTTGATGGTTAAAAAGTTTCGTTATATGGAGGTTCTACTGTATACATAAATTATGATACATTTGCTTTTTGAAAATAATCTGGTATTTCTGTATATATCTAATATGTACATATCATTGTGTATATCAGATGCCTACTATTTGTGTTAGTTTCTCTCTTTTGAGGTCAGATTGCACCAGAAAACAAACATGAATGTTTTTACTGTAATAAGTGAACAAGTTTGCCCACTGAAAAATTATAATAAAAATAGTAAGTATGGCAGGCCAGTCCAGTTAAGTGAAGTTCACAGATAAACACTATTCTACTGTATACACAGCATCCCTGAATGTATGGCCCACACATTAAGGGGTAGGAGACAGCAGATAAACTATGTTGGTTGATATCTTCATGTCCACAAACGAGCCAGTTTGGCTGTAGAGTGAAAGTATTATTTACATCCACATCATTGCTATGTAGGCAATTACATGAACAAAAAAATTTTTTTGACGCATAATTTAAGTGATTGACCTAATAATGCAGCAGATTAAAAAAAATTAAAAAATTCCCTTCTCTGGCACTGAGTACTGTTGCCATTTAGTCATCAAAGGTATGGAAAACGATTGTTTTACCATATTGGGAGCAAGTGGGAATTATCAAGAATGTGTAATATGTGAAGGAGATCAAAAGAAACAACTTATGTCCAGTGAACCAACATTTGAAAATGAGCCGTTCTGGAACTACAGGGATATTATTATTTAATAATAAGTTTTATTTATTTTTCACTTGTACAGTACAAATAATATACATTATTTCTTCTTTCAATATGTGGGAACGATTTGACCATACAAGGAAGGGTCCCAGGAAAATATCTTTTTGGATACAATAAACCTAGGACCTTGAGTAGATTAAAGACAATCATGTTTAATGGCACCAAGTTAAATACAAAAATTAATCTATTTGACATTAGTTCACCACAATCCACCAGGTTGTTAGTACATTATAAATTTAATTTGTTACGATACCAATGATGAGATTAATTGCTCTCTTAATTTATTTTTAAATTTATTAATTCCGTTTAAATTTTTTATATCCTCAGGTAATTTACTCCAGAGGTTAGGACCCTTGAAATTAATGTTACTTCTCCCTGTTTCAGTTCTTATTTTCGGCAAGATTAAGTCATATTTTCGGCAAATATTTCTTTCTCTTTCATTATATTTCATTTTTATTAATTCCATGTGCTTGTTTTCCTAAATTCTTTCAAACATTTTAATCAAAATACAGTATTCATGTATTAATTCAAATGGTATGATATTGTATTTAATTAATATATTTTTCCAGTTCATTCTATTATTCTTGTTAATTAGTTTCATTGCTTTTTTCTGTATATTTTTCAATATATTTCCATTATAAGGTATTATTACCCTCCGCAGGGATAACACAATTGCCAAATATGGTCAACACAAGAAAGCCTCCGGGGCGAGATTTTTGTGAGTTTTCGTGGGGGAATTTATTATACAATAATTTTTGCCACCCACGTTTAAGTAGCTAGTTGTCTCCAAATATAAAAAGCTCTAGTTTGAGCTAATTAATACGTGGGTGGCAAAAATTATTATATAATATTTCTGTTTATGCCAACATCTCCCCATATACAGTTGCAATACATGACTTTGTGTTATGGAGTAATAAAGGTCAATATTAATTTTATCTGTCAAAATATTACCCATTCTTCTTAATATTCCTATACTTTTACTTGCATTTTTTAACACAGTATTTATTTATTCATTCCAATTTATCTGTTAGTTGAATTCCTAAAAATTCTAATTGTTGTATAACCTCAATTTGTTTATCGTTGCTAATTAAGATTGAATTATTGCATATGCCAATATTGATATTTTTGTTTCTACTTGAGAAAATCATTACTTTAGATTTATCTATATTTAATTTCATTTGATTTACATAAAACCATTTTTCATATTTTTTTATTTCACTGATACGTATTTCCATTAATCTTTTTAGGTCTTGACCAATAACTATGCCATTTGTATCATCTGCAAACAGTGTTATATGACCCATATCTGAAACATTAAATATATCGTTTACATA
>QLNU02015360.1:60233594-60250989 GCA_006491805.2 Dysdera silvatica
TAGAGTGAAAGTATTATTTGAATCCACATCGATGCTATGAAGGCAATTACATGAACAAAAACAATTTTCGGCACGTAATTTAAGTAATTGACCTAATAATGCAACAGAGACAAAAAAAAAAGCCGGAAATTCCTTTTCCTGGTCCTGAGTAGTGTTGCCATTTAGTCATCAAAGGTGTGGAAAATGATTGTTTTACCATACTGGAGGCAATTGGGAATTGTCAAGCATGCGTGATAGGTGAAGGAGATCAAAAGAAACAACTTTGGTCCAGTGAGCAACATCTGAAAATGAGCCGTTTGAATCCAGGATATTATTATTTATAATAATAATAAGTTTTATTTATTTTTCACTTGTACAGTACAAATATTATACATTACGTTATTTCTACTTTAAATACATGCAAACCATTTGACCATACAAGGAAAGTTCCGAGGAAAATATCTTCTTGGATGTAATAAACCTAGGACCTCGAATAAATTAATCAAAGACAATCATGTTAATAGCACCAAGTTAAATACAAAATTAATCTATTTGATATTAGTTCACCACAATCCACCAGGTCGTTAGTACATTATAAATTTAATTTGTTACGAGACCAATGTTGAGATCAAGTACTCTCTTAATTTATTTTTAAATTTTTTAATTCTGTTTAATTTTTTTTTATCCTCAGGTAATTTATTCCAGAGGTTAGGACCCTTGAAATTAACGTTATTTCTCTCTGTTTCAGTTCTTATTTTCGGCAAGATTAAGTCATTATATCTTCGGCAAATATTTCTTTCTCTTTCATTATATTTCATTTTTATTAACTCTATGTGCTTGTTTTCCTTAATTCTTTCAAGAATTTTAATTAAAATGCAGTATTCATGTATTAATTCAAATGGTATGATATCGTATTTAATTAATATATTTTTCCAGTTCATTCTATTATTCTTATTAATTAGTTTCATTGCTTTTTTCTGTATATTTTTCAATATATTTCCATTGACTATGGCGCAGTATAGCCCAGATGCTCTTGCGCCATAAAAAAGCCAAACAAACAAACAAACAAACCATTAACTATGCCAACATCTCGCCATATACAGTTGCAATACATAAGATGATTCTATATCATGGGGTAATAAAGGTCAATATTAATTTTATCTGTCAATATATTACCTATTCTTCTTAGTATGCCTATGCCTTTGCTTGCTTTTTTTGTAACAGAATTTACTTGTTCATTCCAATTTAATATATCTGTTAGTTGAATTCCTAAAAATTCTAATTGTTGTACCACTTCAATTTGTTTATTGTTACTAATTAAGACTGAATTATTGTATATGTCGATATTAATATTTTTGCTTCTACTTCAGAAAATCATTACTTTAGATATATCTACATTTAATTTCATTTGATTTACATAAAAACATTTCTCATATTTTTTTATGTGACTGATGCATAAATCCATTAATTTTTTAAGTCTTGACAAGTAACTATGACACTTGTATCATCTGCAAACAATGTTATATGACCTATATCTGAAACATTAAATATATCGTTTACATATATGGAGTACAACAGTGGTCCCAAATTGGACCCCTGCGGCACTCCACAGTTATTGCTACTCATCATTTTTGATGTTTTACCTCCAACACACACTATTTGTTTTCTATTATTTAAATAACTGTATAATAATTTATTAATTTTACCTCTTAATCCATAATTATTTAATTTTGTTATTAATATCTTTCTATTTAATACATTGAACACCTTACTCAAATCACAGAATATCCCTATACTATATTCCCTATTTTAGATTGCTTCCTGTATTTTATTTATTGTTCTAAGTAATGCTTCTTCTGTTGATTTTCCTTTTCTAAATCCATATTAATATGTATTCATTAAATTATACTTTTATCAATAAATTTTTTTATTCAATTGTAAAGTAGTTTTTCAAATAATTTCACAAAAACTGATGTCACTGCTATTGGTCTATAATTTTCTTTACAGTCTATTTTACCCTTTTTATAAATAAGTATAATTTTAGATATCTTCTTTCCATCAGGAATTTCTTCCTTATCTATAATATTATTAAATACAATCAATAAGGGCACAACCAACAATTCCGCACTTTCCTTCACAATTTTTGGGTGAATCTCATCAACACATTCTCCTTTTTTTACTATTAAGTTTTCTTATTTCATTTAATAATTCAAAATACATTATTTGCTCAACATACATAGTTTTATCATGATTTTTGCTCATATATTCTTTAAAGACATTCTCAATATATCTTTCTCTATCTATTATTTTTTCAGATATTTCAATAAAAATTTTTTTGAAGCAATTTGCCATTTCCCCCTTTACCGTTATAATTCTATTATCATCTTTTATTAATTTTATTTCTTTATTTTTATTATCTCTACACAATAATTTATTTATAAACTTTCAATTATTTTTATTATCTACATTAATCAAGTTTTCATCTAAATATCTTTTTTTGTGCCAAACAATTGATTTAGTTATACAGTTTCTTAATTTTTTGAATCTTTCTAAATAAATCAATTTTTTTGTTCTTATAAATCTCTTAAATAAATTATTCCTTTTCTTTATAATGTTTTTGATTCTGTTGTTTATCCAGCCCTTATTATTTATTTTGCCTTTAATATATTTCCAATTAAAAAATTTTTCATATAATTCTTTAATTTTTCTTAAAAATATATCATATTTGTTATTATGATTTAATTCTATGTCCCAATCAATTGATCTCAAATCTTCCTTAAATTTGTTAATATTTCTTTTACTCAGGTTTCTAATTCTCATTTTATTATCATTTTTTACAAATTTTTCATATTTCCCTACTATAATAGCCCTATGATCGCTTATTTGATAATCTAAGACACAAGATTTATATTCCTAATATTTGTAAAACACACATCAATTATTGTAGATGAATTTGTAGTTATTCACTCGTGGAATCTTTTATTACATTTTTTAGTCCCATTATTTTCATTGTATGTAGTAAATTGTTTTTTATACTTGATTCTTTGTCAATATATTTAAATCTCCAATTAATAAAATGTTTCCATTTTGCAATTTCTCCCATTTCTCGTATAACCAATTAGTTAAACTATTTACATTACTACCAGGTTTTCTGTATATGACTCTTGTTCTTAGTTTCCCTCTTTTTACTCTTATTATTTCCCAATCCTCAGTTAATTGACTAATTTCGTTCAAATTTTGAAAAATTGAAAAATTTTTCAAAATTTTCAGGTTTGTCATTAATGTAAATGGGTACTCCACCTCCTCTTTTTTTTTCGCATTACATGATACTCATACCAACCTGGAAACTCCATATGATCACGTGCTTTTGACCAAGTTTCTGTAATTGCTAATAAATCTATTTTGTAATATTTGTTATCCATTAGTAACTCTATTTCATCCACTTTGTTATTTATACTCCTGGCATTGATGTGTAATATTCTTAGTAAATCTTTATCATTTAGGCACTCAATATTCCCACTATTATAAATGTTACTTATATTATTTACTCCATCCCTATTAAAGCATTGTTTACATATATTACATATTTTATACATATTACATTTCTGACACTTATTGCATTTTTTACACTTATTAAATTTTTTACACATATTAAAGCATATTAGATTTTTCACACATATTACATTTTTTAGATATAACACATTTTACATATATATTGCTTGCATTATTTGATTCATCATTATCATTATTACATTTATTACACTTTGTATTTTCTAACATCTGTATAATAGCATCATCAATATCATCACTCCAATTATCTATATCACTTATACTGTCTACAGATTGACCATTTGTGTTCACATTATTGTATTCTGTACCTATCTCATAATTTATCAGACCTTTAGTTAAACCATCATCAATTAATTCACCTTTCATTTCATGAATATCTATAATTTTGCAAGCCGTAATAAATCCAATATTTTCATTCACATTAAATAAATTTTCCATTGTCCTCACATTATTTTGATTGCTATTAATTGAATTACACAAATTATTTACATAATTTTCCATACTTCTTTGTGTCTCGTTAATTTTATCTATTCTACGGTTAATGTCATTATCATGGGAATATTCATTAACAAAATTTAACATCAAATCGAAATTTTTAACAATGTTATTATCAAAATTGCTAGCATGTTCATTATCAATATTATTAACATCATTTAATAACATAACTGCTTTTATTATTTAACTCAAAGTTGATATAATCAACAATGTTTTTATCACCGATATTTTTAAATCACAAATTAGTAATACCATCAGTATCAACCCCAAAACCACTCTCAATAATAGTCCCATTATTTCCAGTTATAAATTGTCATTGTAGTTTGTCGATATCAGAGTAGTTATTAATTACGATAATATCACTTATCATTTTTTTCTTATTTCTATTTTGTCATTTGTTGTCCAGAGATATTTCCAATCGTATTCCTTTTTCTTTCTCCATACCTCTGTAAATAATCCTTTCCTGAAGGGGCAAAGCTGTTCATTAATATAAATAATGTTATTACCATTTTCATCAGTTTGATTTTCGATAATTTCATGTGCTTTTATTTTAATTCTTTTCCTTTTTAACATCAATTCATTTTTTGTTTTACGGTTTAAAAATTTTACTACAGTTTTATTATTTTTGTTTAGTCCCATGCCTTTTCTGTGGGCTGTCTCTATTTGATCTAAATTTATATTCATATCCATTTTTTTTTACATAACTTTAATACCAAATCTTTACAGTTTCATTGTCCTTATTTGTAAGTCCAATAATTTCCACATTGTTCCTCCTATTGTATTGTTCAATCTCGTTTTGGCCGTTTAAGATCTCATCCACCTCATTTTCTAATGATTGTACTCTTTCTCTTCCCCTATTTTCACTTTTATTTCTCCACTTTCTTAATTCCTTTTTTAATGCACTGTTTTCTTCCAAAACTCTTACAAATATCCTGGACATACCCATAAATGTAAATCTCATTTCCTCATATTTTTCATTTCCTCTATCCTTTTATGTAATTCCATATCTTTTTAAGCCTATCTTTCTTCACTTTCCTCCATACCTTTCTTTATCTCTCTCAATTCCCTTATTCCACATATTCCCGATTCTCCTTGGTCCAGATCTATTGGACTTATTTCTATGCTTTCATTTCCATCTCCTTCCATTTCCAATCTCCTCCTCCTATTACTCTTATCTGATATCACATCATCATCCTCTCCACACTTCTTTTCTCTTCTTCAGTTCTTTACCATTCTTATATATAGTCTCAATTATATCAAAATACAACAGATTTTAACGGAATCACTTTTACATTACTATTCACAGGACTCAAATTTAGTTATGATGATCATAATTCATTATCATTTCTGAGTAAACACATCTGGAGTTACAGTTACTAGTTATGCAAAGTAAGTTTTAAATGTTACAATTCACGTTTCACTGCACTACCTTAACAATACATTAATTAAGTCTTGTGTAGTAATGTTTCGTACATTTAGTCGACTGTATTAGCAAAGTCACTTACCATTTGCCGACTTAATAACTTTGTCTACGTCAGTACTTCTGTAAATGCACTACAGCAAAATCGATGCAACCCCAAATTTGCATGATTACCAAGCACAAATTAATGCCATGTAGCAATCAATGGCAATGTCTTGAAGATCCACAATAAATACAAAATACGACATCTTTTTGCCACTTATAATAATATCTCAGTTTAAAAATTTACAATAACACTAATTCAATCTATATTACGACCACTAATAGCACTAACAAACATATTTTTAGGAGCGTAACTTTCACACATCTTGCCTTCTAAACGCCCTCTAGCGGTTTTACATGCACATTAGTTAATCATGAAGAGAATTTGGAAAACTTGCCGTTCTAGCCTAGGACCATATTGGAAAAGGTTCCATCACTTATTGTGGTCCAAAACAACTTCCCACGGCCAAATTTATGCAATTTGGGAATATATAACCTAAATGTGAGCTCACATTCTGCTACCCCAAGAGGGTACAGCCCTGGATTTGACCAATCCGTGTACACGATATGTCATTTCATACTAACTAAATGATGCTGAATAAAGTTGCAATTGACTTTTTTTTCCATATATCTTGTTTACTTCCACATTTATGTTGAATAACTTCCGCATTTAGTCACTAGGGACGTTGCAGTCAATCTCATCTGATAGTGCATGGGTATCTTACAATATCACCTAATTGCCATACTTTTACCTATCCAAGTTCTACACATATTTTTACCTGACTCCAGACTTTAGTTTGTACCCTGTATATATATACAGGGTGTCCCTGAATTCATGGCCAAAACGTTAAGGGATTGTAGGGGATATCAAATAAACCAAATTGGCCGAAATCCCCATGTCCGCAAAGGACCCGATTTGGCTGTAGAGTGAAACTATTATTTACATCCACATCGTCGCTACGTAGGCAATTACATGAACAAAAATTTGTTTGACACATAATTTAAGTGATTGACCTAGTAATGCAGCAGAGAAAAAAAAATCAGAAATTCCCTTCCCTGGTCCTGAGTAGCGTTGCCATACTGGAGGCAATTAGGATTTGCTGGGAATTGTCAAGCATGTGTAATAGGTGAAGGAGATCAAAAGAAACAACTTTGGTCTAGTGAAACAATGTCCGAAAATGAGCCATTCTGGAACTGTAGGGATGCTATTATTTGCATCCACATTAGTTAATCATGTAACAAAATTTGAAAAATTTGCCGTTCCGGCCTAGAACCATATTGGAAATAATTCCACCACTTACTATTGTCCAAAACAACTTCCCATGACCAATTTTGGACAATTGGGGAATTCATGGCTCAAACTTGAGGCTCACATTTGGGTCATAAATTCTCGAATTGCATTAATTTGGCCGTGAGAAGTTGTTTTGGACCACAATAAGTAGTGGAAACTTTTCCCATATAGTTCTAGGCTGGAATGGAAAATTTTCTAACTTTTATTGCATGATTAACTAATGTGGATAAAAATAATAACATCCCTGTAGTTCCAGACATTGGTTCACTGGACCAAAGTTGTTTCTTTTGATCCCTTTCACCTATTACACATGTTTAACAATTTCCAATTGCCTTCAGTATGGTAAAACAATCGTTTTCCATACCTTTGATGACTAAATGGCAACCCTTCTACGGACCAGGGAAGAGAATTTGATTTTTTTGTTTCTGCCACATTAAGTCAATCACTTAAATTATACCTCTAAAAAATTTTTTTTTTGGTTCATGTAATTTCCTACATAGCAACAATGTGGATGTAAATAATACTTTCACTGTACAGCCAAATCGGATCCTTTGCGGACAGGGGGATTTCGGCTAATGTGGTTTATCTGATACCCCTACAACCCCTTAACATGTTGGTCATGAATTCAGGGACACCATGTGCACACACACACATCCAGAGTGGTTATAATTGAAATTTCTCTATTTAGAGCCATCTGTGGCTCGAACTAATAAGAGGAATGACACTAAATTTTGTACAAATACTATTCAAGGGATGGTGAGGGGAGTAAAAAATTTGCCCATAGAGATAAATAGGATGCTCCAAAATGGGAAAAACATGGAAAAAACACAAAAAATGAATATTTAAGACAAACCTAAAATGAGAAAAACTGTCATTTTTTAAGTTGACTCGTTGCAAAAACTAAAAGCAGCTTATACAAATTGCCCTAAAATTTGTATTTCAAAGTAAAATGAAAATAATACACCCACGATAATGCAGAAATTTGCATAAAGCTCTTTTTTCAGCAATAGAGAACTAGAAATACCAGTATTGCAAGCAGATTGCTAAATTTATTGAAAGAAAAAATGCATCCCGTTCTGTCAGACCGTACTTTAATTGTTAATGTCCCTAACGTGGCTGTTTTAAAGAACAACATAATGCACCACATGTATTTCTTCAGAGATCTTGCATTCTGCAATTAAGCATGCTTTGTATCAAGTGAAATTTCTGGTCTAAAATAATGTCAATCATATTGATGTTGAACTTCAAAATCAGTGACATTTGCAACAATGTGAATGAATGTTGAATGAGTTGTGAAACTAGTTTCCGTGACAAGTTACGTAAATTTCCTTTAGTTTTTGCAATATTTATACTATATATAAATAATTACAATATTAATACAAAATTTGGTGTCATTCCTCTTATTAGTTCAGGCTACATAGAGCTCTACACAGGGAGCCTTTAATTAAAACCACCCTATATATAGGGTGTGGCAGAAAGAATTCCCTGATTTGGGAATTACCCTGCTAGGGGTAGATCAGTGGGAAATTTGTCATTAGACAGCTGCATTCATGCTGTTTTCAGTTCCCGCTATGGCTTGGTCAGGAGAGCACCATGCTTTTGTTGTCAAGGTGTTCATTCAAAATGATGGTTCGCTAATAAAAACGTAGCATGCTTTTTGTCTGTGCTTTACACTCGGTCAACATGATCCTGCTACAGATAAATTGGGTGATCATTTTGATAAACATGAAGACAATGTGTGGTTTCTACAAGATGAGAGCAACATCCCACACATCTCGTCGTTCACTTGGAATTCTGAGACAAATGTTTCCTAGGCATGTTGTCTCCTTGTGTCATGACATTGGATGGCTGCCATGTTCATCAGAGTTGAGCCCTTGCGGTTTTTCTCCCCACAGCCACTTGAAAACACAGATATATGAAAATTGTCAACTTTGGAAGTTCTCAAGGAGGTGATCCCCCAGGAAGTTGCTGCCACTCCACCCGAAATAATCCCCAGGGCCATGGACAACTACCGCAAGAGGTTCAGACAGTATGGTCAGTGAAAGATGTCACTTGAGTGGTATTTTCAAAACTTATCGATTTCAAACTGCTTTATGTATACTACTCAGGAATAAAAAGATTTTTTTATCTTGCATCGTTTGCTTTTTATTAGCTTTCCAAATCGGGAAGTTCTTTCTGCTGTACCCTGTATACATGGGCAACCATATGTGTACTTCTAGGAGGAGAGGGCTGAGAAAAATTATTACTTTCTTCTCAAGACTGTCAAAAATTTTAGTGAATGTACAAGATACTAAAATGCTACAAAAATAATTGATACTGCTTGGCAATTAGTAATGAGCTAAAAAGTATCTTATTTTAAAAATATGGACAATTTTTTTAAGTAAATGCATAGCATATTCGGGCAAATCAAATTTTTGATCGGTTGGGGAGGGTCGAGCCCCTCCCTGCCCACTTATATGCGAGTCCATGTGTGTATATGTTCCAACTATTTTTAGAGTTTTCATGAAGATATGCTAGGATACTTTTCAAAATAAGTGGAATTAAACCTAGCTGTGGAAACCTAACCGGTATGTGAATGTTAGAAATATTTACTCAATCATGAAAATTGGTGAAGTCCATGACTAAATCCAGCATGTGTTATTCTCTGATATCATAACATAATGCTTTCTTAACACTTTACCTACCACTGGCACCTATATATATATCCTATTAATAGGCTTCAAGTAGGTAAAGTGTTAAGGTAAACTCCCAACTTTGTTCTTGATGTAAAAATTTAATTTAAGAGAAAATTAAAATTTGAAATTAACTAAATATTTTACATACCTGAACTGCTTGAGTTAAATCCTACTGCTTGTTTGTTCCCTTTGGAATAATAATGTACACTTCTTTTAAAGCGCAAACACTTCTCTGGGTTGTTTGGACCAAATACAAGTTTTGAAACATCATCCAAATCATCAACAGATGGAATATTTCGTATAAAATCAACAACAGCTTTAATCAGTGTATTCAAGGGAACCTAAAACACATAAGAATGAAATGTCAACTAATCAATTTAAGGGTAACAATTTATAAGCAGATTTATATTGTTAAATAAGAGAAGATTGCCTAATTTGGGAAATTAAATTTATTATGTTATTCATTATAAATTCACAAGTTCAGTACATTCTCATTACAATGAATAACGGTATAACGAAAAATCCATTATGAAGAAATTAAGACCAATCCCCTTTTCAAATGTTAACATATTCAGGGATGTTAAGTGCCCAATAAGGATTTGGGGCAGCCTTTACCGAATGACAGATTGTTTTAAATCTTAACATTCAGAGTTTATTTACATATAGGCCTGGGTCCCAACACAATTTTAGACCATTACATACATTTATATATCGTTAGTTCTAAATATTTCAGAGATTAGATAAATATTATAAGTTTGTATTGCTTTCAGCTAAAATAAGGTGGTACAATAAATTTTTTCTTAATAATATAAGTAAAATTCATAAATATTAACCCCATTTGCTTAAACTTCCCAAGATTCCAGTCCTAAATAACACTTCAGAATGCCTTAAAAGGAACAAAACTCACTTAAAATTTTATTAATTTTATTTTATTGAATCCAAGTTGAGATTTTCTGTTTTTTCTAATGCCTTTAATGTTTCTTTTATTCTATCCTTTCCTTCTTTTAATAACACTTGCCCATTTTCTACAGAACTCGTGGCACTGTTAATTCCTGACATGTATATATTTCCCCAGAGTTGTTTCCAAAGCAGCATTCAAGATAAAGCAAATTAAGTTGGAAAATAACCAGGGTGTCCAGCAAATTTGCTGACAAAAATTTAAGCATTTTTCATGGATTTGAAGGCTCATTCTTGAAAATTCAAGCATCCCCTTCTCACGATAATTTCCATTTTCCACCCTACCAAGCATGAAAGTACATTTTAGAATATAACCAGGGTTCCCACCAGTTTGATTTAAAAAAAAAACAATTAAGACATTTTTAACGAAAAGAGTAGAACATCTGTAATGTCAACAAATACAATTACATAATATTTTGCTCAAAGCCACACGAGGCAAGAATAACTGGCCTTGTGGTGGCGTAGTGTTGTAATGCATTCTCCTAGTGCGCGGCTAATCCGGGTTCGACTACCAACAATGCAAAAAGAACGCTTACTCAGAGATCTCATAAAAGATCGCACTGCTCACTGTAGTCCGGGGTTTGGTTCCCCAGGCCTTAAGAGGTTCGGATTCCTCGGAAAACTGTAGGTCCCGGCGCAGCATGACCACTGTAGTCTTTGAGCCGTAAAACCAAAAAACAAACAAACAAGAATAAGTGTTTAAAGTAGTTATAGCTCCCATCCTCAGTGTGCATCAAACCATGAAGACATTGTAGGTTTTTCAAGGCCCCATTTGTAACTGACAGTGTTGTAAAAAGCTTAGCTGCTACTTTCTTATAAAAACACAAGGCTGCTGAGTTATGCTCAAGCTTATTCTTGTCAGACATTTGAGACAAGGCCAAAGTTCGTTTTGCTACTGTTTGAATTTCAATTTTGTGCAAAGACAACCGATCTTCACTGGCAAAATTTATTGTTGACAAATCAAAAAATAACTCTTTCACGATATCTGGTTTCACAAAATTTCTCAACACCACCTTTAGATATGCACAAAGTTTATCATATGAAATATGAACAAGTTTCTGTTCATTCTGAAAAGTAGAGAGGAATTTAGAAAACAACTGACTAATATGAACCAAAAACAGGATGTATAGTAATAATAGTCAAAAAGTCAATTTTTTAGATTACTGTGAGCTGCAAGCGCGAAATATTTATTTTGGCCAGGGTGGGGAGGGGGGTCCCCAACCAGCATCAAGTTCTGCATCATAGGTGGATTTAGGGGAGGGGTCCAGGCCACCCCCTTCCTCTAGTCAATTGTAATTTTATATCATTATCCTCTCTTTTGCCATTTATCAATTGAATTTTCAAAAGAATAAAAAATAAAAAAATAATAATAAAATAAATGAAATAAAAATATTTGCATAGTCAAAAATAAAAAGTTTTTTGCGAAGTAAATTTGAGTGATTATTAGAAAATGGATGATTTCAATCCTTTCAAAAAAATTCAGTTTTCAGGGGGCGGGTAGATTTTGAGAGGATAGGAAAACACAAAGAGATTTATTTCCTAAGCTATACAGTGTTCAACATAGCAACGAGGCCACCTTATGGGAATTGGAGGGGTGACACCCCGTTCGTGGAACCGGTCCTTTTGGCGATGTTCGTCCCACTGGGGGGAACATCTCCAAAAGAAACCTTTTCACTAAGAAGCCGCTAATGAGGGGAGATATTTTGCCACTGTAACACGCACTTGTTAACGCTATTCCGGGATTACAACATAATAGTCGTTTCCCAAGGCAATAAACAAATTTTGAAATCGACACCACATCGTCTGAGAGAAAAATCTGATCAAACTTATAGGTCATAACAATAAAACCAGTTCCTGACTGAACAATGTCAATAAAGTCACTCAATTCTATACTAATAGTAGACCCTTGCATTTGTAAGTAGTAGGTACCTATTTTGTGCGCTCTGTACTTATGATGAAAAAATATATTTATGTATATACAAAATTTTTAAATAAAGGTAATGTGAAATTATTATAGACAAAGAGTGATGCATATAATATTATATAATTAAACTAAACAGTTATAAAACAGATGCCTTAAAAATGAAAAGGCAAACTTCATTGCAAGCGTTTCTTCAGAGTAGAAGAGTTAAATCGAGTGATCAAATAGATTCTAATGATCTTTCAACTGAAGATTCAAACAAGGAATTACCACAGGAAAACCGCAAGAAATTGAGTACTTTACCAGCAAATAGCTCACTAGCTGAGGTATGTTCTTTCAATTTTTTGTTGTAAAAGTAGGCTATATGTATACAGGGGAGGTCTAGGCTACCGGCCCCCCAGCCGATGCGCCCTCCGAAAATCCATGGTATGCGCCCTTTGAGAAGACCGAGTCCGCTCCTAGTTCGACTGTATGTATTTTTACAAATATTTTTAAGCAGTTTAAAAATTGCATTGAGCACCCTAATACGTATCATCATTTTTGTAATTTAATTTTTATATAAATGTGATTTTTTTTTAATTTTTAAAAATTAGTCATGAACGACAATTTTTAAATTGTCAAATGTCAAAAAATAAAAATTTTCAGTAAACTGTTATCGTGATTAATCTGTAAATATTTTCATTCTGAAAAGATTGAAAATGTTTGTGTTTTCTCAATAACTGCTTTTAATTAATTAAAAATTGCGATGAAATGAAAATTATGTAGCTAAATTTTTTGAGAAGCGTTGTATGGTTAACATCATGCTTTATAATTTGGAAACATGTTACTCTCAAAACAAAAATGCAATTTTTTGCTTTAATTTCCCATTTAATCATTTAAATTTTGGTGTGTATTAAAGCAAAACAAAAGGTACGTTTTTTCGAAAATAGAATTTTTTGTAAAATCAAGTAACTCTCACATAATAAGGGAGTTAATAAATTAATATTAACCTATATAATATTAAATTAATATTTGTATTATATATCGCTAATAATAACGGATATGACCACAGGTGCCGTTTGTGGGGGATCTATATTATATAAATATATTATATAGTTAATGCAACTAATTAATACAATATATATATATTCAGACACTATTATGTCGATGATAAGGAGGAAGAGAAATTGGGCCTCCTGCTATTTAAAAGTCTATCCACCCCATGTTCTGCATATTAAATTTATAAGTTTATTGGAAATAAAGGTAAAATGCTTGGAAAATGCAACTTTAATTGCAAAAAAATCTTTTAAAAATATATATAGAACTCCAACTAAATGCATGTATACACTGGCAGAAAATAAAATCCCAACACCAAGGACAAATGAGTTTAGAGGAATGAAATTTAGGCAAAGCAGTTGTCTAGGTAACATATTTATTTGATTAAAGTTTCAAGGTTACCGGTAAAAGTATGCGCAAGAAGATCCATTTCAAATGCGAAATGGTGGTACATTAATAACCGCTGTAGTCGCCACAATTTTGAATGCAAGCATGCAAACGTGCATGCATTGTATTGTACAGGTGCCGTATGTCATTCTGTGGTATGGAGTTCCATGCCTATTGCACTTGGCCAGTCAAATCAGCAATGCTTAATTCTAGTTGTGGATGATGCTGGATTTGTCTTCCAATAATGTCCCATATGTGCTTGATGGGAGAAAGATCTGGTGATCTGGTAAGCCAAGGTGATATGTCGACACTCCGTAGAGCACGTTGGGCGACAGCAGCGGTATGAGGACGAGCGTTATCCTGTTGGAAAACACCCCCTTGTATACTGCATATGAATGGCAGCGCAACCGGTTCAATCACCAGTCTGATGTACAAATTTACTGCCAGGGTGCTTGGGATAACTATTGTCATAGGAAATCGCTCCCTAGACCGTAACTCCTGGTGTAGGTCCAGTGTGTCTACGCCGCAGACAGACAAGTGCTCACCTGGCCTCCTTTTTACCAATATACGACCATCAATGACACCAAGACAGAAACGGCTCTCATCTGAAAACACAACAGATCTCCACTCCGCCCTCCAATGAGCTCTAGCTTGACACCACTGACATCGCAGATGGCAGTGATTCGGAGTTAGTGACATGAATGCTATAGGCCGTCTGGCTCAGAGCTGTCCGTTAAGTAATCGATTTGTTACAGTTCGCTGTGTGTCACTCTGGAGCCAACAGAAGCTCTAATTTCTGCTGCAGATGCAGTATGATGCGCCAGAGCCATGCGGCGGTCTTCTCTCTCAGTAGTAGTTTGTGTGCGGTGGGACCCCAGTCTTCTTGAGACAGTGCCTTCCCATGACCACGGCTGCCAACACTCATACACAGTGGATACATCATTGCCAAGTCTTTCTGCAATATCGCAGAAAGAAGTCACCTTCTCGTAGCCCTACTACACAGCCTCGTTCAGACTTTGTAAGCTGCTGATACTGCCTTCTTAGTCTCCTCAAAGGCATTCTTGACCCAAACCTAGCTCACAACGTCCAATCCGGATGATATACAACGCTTACTAAGTTTACATCACATATTTAAAACAAACATGATTTGCATAATCATAATGGCGTTACTAGCGCCATGCTTATTCGTCTAGAGCGAAATTTGAACATGCATCATCTTTCAGATGTGCAAACACGACTCTCAAATTTTGTTTATCTAGCACAACTCTTTCTTGGTGTTGAGATTTTATTTTCTGCCAGTGTATGTAGAATCCATAGTCGCAACTGAAACGGCAGATTCCCCACATTCAATTCTGGTGAATTTAACCGATTTCAGAAAGTCGCAAGCGAGAGCCTGACATCCTTTGACTTAAATAATTTTATGAATTCTTGAAATGGCACTTTATAGCCATTTGTGAAAGCCGTGAACGTGTTGGATGCAAACACTGAATTCATTGTAATGCCCGAATGGCTAATTTTTGGAAAAAATTCACTGTACAAAAAATTTCTTATTTCGATGTTCTTCACCTGTTGCATGTACTTGGCAGTTCCCAACTCTTTCTAGTGTGTTAAAAAGTGCAGTTTTAGGCTTATTTTCACTACACGTAACCAAGGACGGATCCATGATGTTATTATGGGGTGTCAGGGGCCCTCACGGGGAAATTTTTAGTTTTGGACTATTAAATAGTTTAGGTAAATGTTGTTATATTACTAGCCTTCCTTTATAACTGGGTTGTCCAACATACCGCCCGAGGGCCATAGTCCGGCCAGCCTAAAACTGTTTGAAATAGAAAAAATCATTGGGACAGCATAGGTGACCCCTTTCTATATTGCACGTGCACAAACAAATAACTGGAAAAAACTCTAAAGGAAGGCTCTTAGGTGCAAGTTAGTTTTTTCTTTTTTTTTTAATAAACCGCTGGCCCGCGAGATACATGAGAATTCTTTAAGTGGCCCGCCACCCAAAAAGGTTGGACAACCCTGCTTTATACTCACCAAAATATTTAATTTACGACAATGAATTAAAGCTGGGCTTTTCTTTAATTAAACTATATGGTTTAGGGCAGATTATAGTCAAGTATGACAGAAGGATAACCTAGTAAAGGAGACATATACAATAACCAAAAACGATAATTTACAATGTAATTAATAGAACAAGTTTAAATTTAAACTACAAAAACATTGTAATTATTTTACTTTTTTTATAACAAGCAACTTTTTAAAAAACTTGAAGTTTATAGTGCAAAGTCGAGCCATCTTGGTTTCTTTGAAAATTTGTCAATCACTTTATTTACATCAATATGAATGTCTCTGTGGGTGTGCATTAAAAGTCTCTTCTGTCATCCGCGTTCGAAGCCAAGTTTGACGGCGCTTCAAGGATAAAAAACTACGTTCTGCTGAAGCAAGACTTACTGAAAACGTAGTTTGAAAGGCAAGTAGCTTATAGATTCGTGGAAAAACGTCTTGATCGCATTTCTCCAAGACTTGGAGACTTTGGTGTAAGACTTTTATTTATTACAGTCGTAACAAACAATACATAAAATATTCTTCATCAACTTTATTTTTTTCTATTTAACCATGATGGGGGAGGGGGGTGCCCCCCTCCAACCCTCACTGGATCTGCCAGTGCATGTAACGAAGATCAGAATCAGAAAATGAAATACCGGATTTCTTTTTCCTCTACAGAATTATCTCAATCACTTAAGTATCAAAAATTGTATTCAATTCATGTAATTGGCTATGTAGCATGACATCGACGTAAATGGTGATTCACGGCTATACAATCAAGGCCCTTTGCAGACATGAAAATATGGGCAAATATACCTAATTTGGTGTCCCCAACAACCTCTCTCATTTTATCCGCAGAGTTTAGGACCACCCTAGTATACATTTATAAATTTCACTTTCAGTATCACGCTGTTTTAAGCGTATGTACCATTGACGTTCGTGAAACCGGGTGGTCACTGATCCCCCATCTGCCCAATATAAACTTTACCACACCGGCAGTTTTGAAAGGATCACATGGTTGTTTTAGGTTTGTCAAAATATCACAAATTTTGCTTTGGGATTGGAAGATCAGTTTTATCTCTTAAAATCGTCTAGATCCTCCTTAGTGTATGACTAAATTGCAAACACGTCACCCATATAGTAAAGCCATACGAATGGTCACGATATTGTGGACGCCAAGGCCTATTTTGAAAGTGCTCCGTAAAAAACAATTGCGATGATCGGACTAAGTGGGGAGCCTATCGCTACTCCATCTTTCTGTTTATAGAAAGTGTCCTTATATACAAAGTAACTTGTTGTGAGACAAAACTCAAATAATCGTGTAATTTATTTTATATAAATCGAACACTACGCAGATTAAATCAAACAACAATGTCAATCAATCAACGTTTATTGGCGTAGTGATACCAACGCCGATGGTATGGCGTGATTAGATGGTGAAACGTTCGAAAGAAAATAAATATTTCTGCCTTCGGTGGGACCTGAACCCACGACCTTCCACTTGCCGGGCGGAGGCTCTACCCACTGAGTATATATACGTTCGTAAAGAGATTATATATTGTCCTTCGTAGCTCAGT
>QLNU02015360.1:60251089-60285357 GCA_006491805.2 Dysdera silvatica
CCCATCTCACTCCTCTCATCACTTTCCAAAATCGCGGAAGCCATCATTAAAAACAGACTCACTGATTTCCTCGAACAAGAAAACATCTTAATAAATGAACAATTCGGCTTCCGCAAAGAACACTCCACTACCCACCAATTAACCCGCCTCATTGAGGACATCACTCACTCCTTTTCTCAAGGGTACTCTACCCCAATGGTCAGCTTCGACATATCCCACGCTTTTGACGCCGTGTGGCACCCAGGACTAATTGTCAAACTACTAAAAATCAACAACCCCCCCCTACCTTATCAATATCCTTTACTCATTTATTAAAGACAGGAGCTTCAGGATCAATATTAATAACAACACACTCTCCACCCCACGCACCATCACTGCCGGCGTCCCCCAAGGGTCCAGGCTTTCACCCACCCTCTTCCAAATTTTTTTCAATGACTTTCCAAAATCTAACAATATTTCGATGGCCCTTTTCGCAGATGACGCTGCTATCTACGCCTCTCATGCGAACTGCCCCCGCGCCATTAAATCTCTACAACGACATATCAATAAACTCACCCGGTGGCTCAGTAGATGGAAAATCCAAATTAACACCTCGAAAACACAAGCCATCATATTCACCAAAAACCACTTCACCCCCCCCGCCACCCGACAAATCCACAATCAATCAATTATTTGGTCCAGCAAAATTAAATACCTCGGCATAACTATGGACAAACGCCTCTCATTCAAAGAACATCTCTCCACAGTCAAAAATAAAGTTCGAGCGGCTTGCGCCCAACCAAGCAATCTCATTGGCCCCCGTACAATCCTCTCCACACAAAATAGGCTCCTCCTCTATTATACCGCGATTAGACCAATTTTAACTTACGCCGCCCCCTCATGGTCAATTTTCCCCACAAACATACTAACTTCACTACAACAATTCGAAAACATCACCCTCAGAAAAATACTACACATCCCCTGGTTCGTCCGAAATCGACAAATATTTAATGACATAAACATCCCCACAATTACAAAAGTCATAGAAAATCTCTCCCAAAACTACTTCAGTAACATCCACTTACACCCAAATCCTCTCATCACAAACTCACACAAATTACACAACACAACAACTAGCCGTGGCGTAGGCCCCCTACCAGCCTTCGTAAATACTTTCCACCCCCTCCGGGCACCATCCCCCTCTCCAATACCCCGAAACTTCCGCTGGCCCCTCTGGCCCCCACAAGGCAAAACCCATCAAATAACCCGCCCTCCCATCATTCACCAACCACGTAGGGCCCGAAGACGGCGGAACAATTATGTTAAAAAACTACCGCGAATCATCCATAGAAGATCAACCCCACAAAAAATTTTACAAAGCCCCCCCCAACCTCCTCTCATGGTTCATCCAGTTCTCATCACCCCCATCAACTAACTTACGGCCCGGCCAACACAACCTCCCATCCCCACCACAGACAAACGATCCTACGAGAAATTCGGCCAAGCCCCCCCAACTTACATTCCAACATCAGTTCCCCCATAAACTTTATTACCATCCGGCCTCTATTAGCCATTGCCCCCTCTTCACCCAAACCGTCCTACTAAACTCAACTATGGTTGCAACCCCCACTGCTAGCAACAGCCCCATTCTACCACTCAAACAACTGTAAAAAAAACAAAAACCACCCACCACTTCCTCTTTCCTTCCAAACTTCCAGTCTATTATCACATCTACTATTCCCTTCCCAGTACAAACTATTTCCTAACCTATTTACTTGGAGCATTGGTCGAGGTGCAGATAACATCGAAAAAGCCCAGTTCTCAACATCCAACTGTGTTCACCTCACCAATCAGTGAAAACCGACGAGCTTAGCTCCGCCCCTCAAATTCGAGCCGTGACGTCACAGCCCCGGCAAAACCATCAGCCACCATTGGATCGCGCTTCCCGCCTTTCTTATTGGCCATAACAACCTTTTTAGACCGCTTTTTCACAAATTTCTAAATTTCCCCGTTATTCCAAATTCAGCCATCCAAGCATAGAAACTTTTTTAAATTTTAAAATCCAACTACCCCAACCATTATAACCAAACCCCCTCCTCATCTCTCTCCTTTCCGTGGGGGATTAAACAAACTCTGTTTGTAGGCGCCCCATAAAACAGGAAATGCTTGGCTTGACTAACGTAGTGTGGAGAAAAACCCACTCACTAGAAATTTTCCACACTACGTTAGGGACTCCAGGCATTTTATTGAATATTTAAATCAGTTTATTTGGTCCGATGATATATTGGTCACTTTCGACATGGTAACACTATACACACAAGTGTCGGTGAGAGACACCATTAAACACGATTACAAAACATTTTTCTACCTGACATGACTATTCGAGTTTTGTCTCACAACAAGTTACTTCATATACAAGGACACTATCTATGAACAGAAAGATGAAGTGGCGATGTGCTCCCTACTTAGTCCAGTCGTCGCAAACTTTTTTATGGAGCACTTTGAAAATAAGGCCTTGGCATCCAAAATATTAAGACCTTGTGTATAGCTTCACTATGTGGGTGTCGTGTTTGCAATTTGGTCGCATGGTAAGGAGGGTCTAGACAATTTTCTTTGTCATCTTAACAACTTCATGACATCAAATTCACCACAGAGATTGAATCAGACAACAGATTACCCTTTCTTGATATTTTAATAACTAAGAAGGAGGATGGTGTTTTTTCGAGGAGTGTTTTCTGTAAATCTACACATACCAATAGGTATCTTAACGAATCGTCTCACAATTATCCACAAAAACAATCTGTGATCAATACCTTGATCCATCAGGCCTTCAGTATTTGTGATGCAGACACATTAAATAACAAACTGGCCTTCCTATCTCAGACCTTTGAAGAAAATGGTTTTGGATTCTTATCGATATTGAGTATTATTAAGGAATGTACGAATATGCAGAAGCGATTGACACTAATGCAGTTTAAAGAAACAATTATTCAAATAAACTTGAATATGCAAAGGTATAGCGTTTATAAGCAATTCGTAATGCTAAATAGGGTGCTTCATTTTTACATAAGGCTTTGCAATGCAGTGCCCAAAACCCATTTTCTTTCCAGCAGATAAGCTACTGACATCAGATTCGTTTTGCGTACGTTTAAATAACTCCATCTGCCCTTTGCGAGCTCCATGGTGTATATGCTGCATTTTGGCACATTTTCAAACCCCAAATCATCACCAAATTCATTTTTTTTTTAAATTCATATCCCCCGAACTGCTATAATTTAGATGATTTTGAGAACGGCAATCGACATAGAATGACATTAAGCATCTATGGTAAAATTTTCGCCCTAAAACACGATAACCAGCTTGTATAGGTGCATAGTAGGAGTGACTTTTTTTGAAGCTTGACATTGTACAAAATAACAACTTTCAAGCTGGTTTGGGAATTTTTACTTTTAAAAATCCCTATTTAAGGAAAAGGTAAAGATTTTCTTTTCTTACATTGCAGAAAAATGAAAGACATACACCAAAAACAGAAAATAAGGCTGAAAAACAAAGATTCTGTTTAAAAAAAAAATGATTTGAATGCTATGCCATCACCAATTTCATAGATAAAGTACAAGTTTCTTAGTTCTTATTTCAGCTCACTCTAAAGAATAGAGAAAAGTTAAACTTGAATTTTCAGTGCATGCATTTATTGGTCTAAGTTCAATTATATCTAATTTAAGACTTTTTTTTCTTTTGAAATTAGTACATGTAGTTACACTTTTAAAATATAATGTACATTTAAAGTGCACCTAATTGCATTTCCTTAAATGTAACTTTATTATGTTCTGGCTAACCTAATGAGGTTTTCCAACAACAAAAAGTTCCCCAATCTCTGTTCCAACATAAATAAATTGTAAATGACTCTTAGTTACTCATAGGATACCATGGCAACTCCAGTTTTAAATTTGAAAAATTTTAGAGCTTCAAAATATGTCCTGCTTAATCAAATACTTTTTCTGGAAACCGTCAATATTCGCTTAAGAAGAGCCTGACTCTATATAAAATAAAAGATTGTTCACTTATTAAAAAATTAAGAAGGGCGCGCCAAAATATGGTTTCGCCCAGTATCATATTTACTATTGCACTGGGTCTATATACACCGTATGTATGTATATATATTCACTAAAACAAGATCTGCTTTCTTGTCAGTATTGTTTCCTAAAATGATTACAAAAAATGGTGAGCCACGGTATTGTTCTTCAAAGGGGAATGAATTGGCAAATCTAATGGAAAATCGCTAAATTTAATAGATTTCAGTTAGTTTTGGCAGTTTTTTCTTACTAAATCCATTAAATCTAGCGAGGAAAATTGACAACACTGTCTTGTATTGCTGACCACATCATGTGAACGGATGGTTGCAGGTATCTGAAAATCACGATGTTCTGGGCAACTTAAATTTCCATGATAATCCTTTTTTCTCGGGGGAAAGGGGTATGCCTGCTGCTGCGCTGTAGTGTGTGTGGACAGCTGACCAGGTGCCGTACATCATGCGGCATAGTTTGGCTGTTATCTAAGAAGGTATTTTTCATGGCTTCGAATGCAGGTAGACGAGAGAGAGGATGCACATTAAACATAATATTTATTTGGTGGTTGAGGAGCGTACACTGGCTAAGGCATGATGCCGGACATTCATTAGGTTGCGTAAGTTACATATTGAGGATCATTATTATGGCTAGCAGCGGCCGTCTTTTCAGGTCGAAATCTAAGGAGCAAGAGTGTGTTGATCGGTCCAAAACTTTACTTCGAATGATTTTTGTGGACCGTGATTGGACAATTGAATACTGACGCAATAGTTTATGCATATTTCTATTGGTCAGTTTGACCCCACAGAGGGGAGAACTTGCTGTGAGTTATGTTAACGTTGAGCTGTCTTTCTTGACAGTTTTTGCCCATTAAATGAAAATATATGGGAGAGGGTTCGAAGTTGGATAATGCCTGTATCCTTCGTTTTTGGTGGAAATTCCAAGGAGTTGGTTGTACGTGTGACTCATTGCCAAATGTCCATGAGAATGGAATTTTGGCGCGAAACAGAGTTAGAATGAGCCTGTGGAGGAATCGCTACAGGGGCATTGGTCATCCTGTAAATAGAAGCTCATCTTTCTATTCAGTCACTCTAAATCTCTCCCTTCTCAGGGAATAAGCTGTTGAGTAAGGATTGTTTAGGTCAGTGGTTCCCAACTCAATTTAAGCCGCGGACCACTTTTCCACTTCAATTGTACCCGCGGACCACTTTGAAAAATTCTCAAGAGTTGACTGCAAGACCTTAATTAAAAAGGGAACCGGGTCTTCTTTTGGTTTTTTTTTTGTTTGTAAAATTGTTCTTTGGTAAAAAAAAGGAATAATAAAGAGAAAAAAAAATCTAATGATAATACAGTCAAATCTCGTTAAGATGAACACGCTTAAGACGAATTACTTTTAATACGAACCGTTTTCTGAAATTCCGTCAGATTGTAAAATACTACAAATATACCATCAATTTCATTTTTATATTTAATTTTAATATTTAATAATTTTTATAAGTACTTTTTTTTAATTTTTTTTTTTTTAAATAATGTCGTCTCGCGAATCACTTGGGACTTCTTTGCGGACCACCAGTTGGAAACCACTGGTTTTGGTTATGTTTATAGACAAATTGTTACCAGATGCCCATGAAATAGCACAGGGTCATTCATAAACAAAAATATGAAAACAATAACAGATTAGGTCATTTTAAACGTTTTCCGTAATTTTAAAATAAGACTGTCAATAATGGCATAATGGGACCTGAAAATCCGTAATGGTTAGCATCATCGTTATATTTATGAAATCTCAGATTTGAGTTTTGATGTATAAGTTTTCATTTAATTTTAATTTAAAAATATTTTTTTTTGCTTTTTTTGTCCAAGAATATTTCACAGTGTGGCCAACCAAAACAAGGAGAAAAATTTCCAGACAGACTGTAAAATTAAATATTAAACACGAATTTCAAGCATATTTCCCGCCTTTTCCTCCAGAGGTGCTAAAAATTCAAGCATATTTCCTGACTTCTCCTCCAGAGGCGCTAAAAATTCAAGTACATTTCCCAATTTTCCTGACAGCTGGACACCCTGATAATATTTAAAAAGTATGTGACAATTTTGAAAAACTACTAAATCACTCTTGATAAAGCCACTTTATTTTCTTGTGCCTGAAACCATAGAGTAATCCCAAAATCGACGTAGTACTGGTTTTCTAACCTATCGTTAACTCACGAGCAACAAGAATTGAACTTAGAATGGAGATTGAGTTGCTGTTGTAGAATTCAAACAAAAACTGAATATGTGGAAACAAAGAAATGCCTTCCGTATGAAAAATTGCCAGATCTACTATAATTTTGGCAAAATAACTGAAACTACTAAATTTTTTAGAAAAAAATTGCCTAACTTACTAAAATTTTGACTTTTTTTTTTCAGAATCTATTAAATTTTACGAAAAAACTACCAAATCTGAAATTTCCTGAAAAATTATCCAAATCTACTGATGTAAAAAATCTTTGTTGGTTTGATACAAATGAATAAAAAAACAGCATTGGGCATAAGATCGGCACAATTTCAGCAAAAACATATGTCCAGGAGCAGTTCTGAAGAGGTGATTGTAAGTCCAAACCAAATTTCTTGAACATATTAGAAAATTCCCTGAAAAGTAAAATAATATTTTTGGTAAAGACACTGATTTCCAAAGGAATTTAAAAAATTAGAGAAAACACAACGAAAATTTTGTAATTTTTAAAAAGAAATCCCGGAAGAGGCAAGTTGAAATTTACAGAATTTATGGAAATCCCGGAACGTAATCGCCTCCGGTTCGGCGCAGAATTAACATCCCTTGACACTGCATTGAAGGTTTTGATTTAATGGAATACATTTCTAAAAATTTCATTAAAATGAAAAGGTTCTCTAAGCTCCAATTTTTTTTTTTCCCCCCTGAGTGCATAAAAATAAACACTTCAAATACAAGAAACAAGGTGTAGCGGCTAACCTAATGAGGCCTTCTAACATGAAAAGTTCCCCCACCTCTGTCCCAACGTAAATTGTAAATAACTTTCAGTTATATATGAGACGCCATGGCAGGAACATATTGGCAACTCAGGTTTTAAATTTTATAATTTTTTTTTTACTTCTTAAAGCTTCAAAATTCTTCCTTGTCATTTTTTTTAAATAACTTAGATACTTACTGGAAGTCTATAGGATAAGTTATATTATTTTTCATTTGTGCAAAGATCTGAAAATAACCCAAGTACTTGTTTTTAATAATAATAAATCCTTAAAATATCCAGTTAAATCCAAAAAAGCCCATCTGGGTTAGATTAAAAAAATCCTAGGTTTTATTCAACCCTAAAGGATGAATTATTTCAGTGTTACTACTACCTTCAGTGATGTGAAAGTTCCCCAATATCAATCAATATTTGTCATAAATTGCTACATAGTTTCCATAATATTTGTATTTTTCAGAAAAATCAAAATAGTTAGATTTTACAAATAACAAACAAAAGGAACAATACAGAAAAACATTTTATGATGGGTCCCCGATAAAAATCAGTATAATGACTTAATAAACCAAGGACCCTAATCTGTTGATGCAAAAACTTCATTCATAAGATATATTTTTTAAAAGTTTAACATTATTAATTTTTTAAAAGTTTAACATTATTAATTTTTTAAAAGTATATGGCACATTGTTCCAAATTCTTATACCTGTGAATTCGATCCCATTTCTAAATAGCTCTGTTCTAAATTTAATCGTCTTATTATATCCTCTAAAATCCGGAAAAAGGCATGATTTTTTGCTTAGTCCAATTACAAAAACTGTTATTACATAAGCTAGAAATGAGATGGATGAAATAAAAACCATGTTATAGATTATTTTATAAATTTTCATATAATATCCAACATGACTAGTTTTGGGCAGTTTGGGATTTCAAGGTAATGCCATGAACTCTTTGACCTTGAATTTCTCAAAAAGCGTTATTTTTAAAATTTTGAAAAAAAAAAAAAAAAACCCAAAAAAACTTGCATATCTTAGCATCATTTCTGGAAAGTTTCATCTTGGGGCGGGAATGGAGTCATATTTTGGTCATTTAAAAAAAAAAAAAAGATAAAGTTTCAAGAAATTTAAAAGAATTGTATGAGTAATTTAAGGAAAAACATCCTACTGAAAAGATAGGATTTTCTAAATTCGCTGAACTGTGACTCAAACACTGTGTGTGTTAGCTGGAGGAAATGGTACACACTCCGTGTGTGTTTACACAACACATCAAACTGTGAAACTTATGTAGGTACAAGCGGCTAAATAGAAAAATGTAACAGTGATGGTACATCAGCAAGTGATTATAAATCCTATTTAATGAAGATAATGTGCAATGATACAAGGACAGCTTGCCACCTAAATGAATGTCCTTCATGTCGTGGTGTTGAACATCTGAAACAAGAATTAGGTGTAAAGTTGGAAGAAGAGATGATAGATTGTATAACATACAAGCAATGGGTATCCGTTGAGAGATATAATTTTGAAACTTTCACCAAAATTACCGATGAGTTTTTTGGAGTCATTGTGTGAACAGCTGCTGCTTCTGAAGAGACATTCTTTTTTAGCACAAAGACAGAGTACTACAATTATTTCAAGGAGAACGTTAGAGAAAATGAGGCTGTGATACCCTTTGACTTTGCTGGAAAGAGAAAAGAAAAAATAAGATTTTTTAAACTTATGTCACCATGAGAGTGAGTTTGGTGTTGAGGCTGAATGGCATTTTTAAGTAAAGTCGCATGATAAAGGTGTATGTGACAGCCTCAGAGGGACTGTGGAAAAAAGACAGCAAGGGCAAGTCTACAATAACCTGATGAGCAAATTATGACACCATTATAGTTACTTAAATGGTGTCAAGCTAACATTGACTCTAAAAAATTCTTTTCTTTAAATAAACAACAACATGAAGACAAACAGAAAGTTCTAGAAAAACGATTTCTGGTTGCAAAGCCAATACTTAGCACCCGGAAATTCCACAATTTCCACAATGTGTCATCTGAAGAGATACTGACAAAAGTATATTCAAAAAGCAAGTAGTCCTATAAGTTCTCTTTGATAGGAGAAATTTTAAAGAAGTCTCTTACAATAGCAGATGTGAAAGGATATGTAACATGCGAGTTCGACAATCAATGGTGGCTTCGTATAATTTTGGAAAAGAATGAAATGATTGAGATGGTGAATGTGAAATTTCTGCATCCTAAAGGTCCTATTCTATCCTTTTATGTACCCACTTCACTTTGAAGATAAACTTGAAGTGCATGTTCCTCAAATTCTGACTCTGGTGGAATGCAGATGTCCCCACTGGTCGCACTTATTACAGGATGTCTACCCAAATTCTATTTCAAACTTCCCTGACTTTTCCAGGTTTCCAGACCAAATCTTAATCGATTTCCAGTCGCTAATTACAGTAAACAACACACAATGCACTAAAATTTGCGCAATCACAATAAGTTTCAAGGCCAGGAAATCGATTAACGCAAACCCCAAAGCCATTTATAACTCAATTATAGTGAATTTACAAATTCAAAAGCTGTATTAAAAAGTGTATTTCTTTACACAGAAAACTTGCACTAATTAAATATTTACAGCAACATTTCCATTCCACCCTTTTCAACTTTATTATAAAAGTGTTTAACTATATAATCACGAAGTTGATTTTCTATTTCCATTTAAAGCATGTATGGTTATATAGATAAAGGAGATTGGTATTAGCAAAATCCCTTACAGATTAAATAATTTAGCTAAAAACACTTTTTGTTTTTCAAGTTTTAGTTATATATTTGGCAAACATTTTCTCCTGAGAAATATATAGGCTTAATAATTTTATATAAATTATATTAGTTTTGGTGAAAAATGGTAACTTTTGGAAGAAGTTTAGTCAAAAGTACAAGTTTTTCAAATTTTTCAGTAGGTAATGTGGTATGAAAAGCACAGTTCAGGAAAATTATTTTAATAAGTTATTTATTATAACAATGAATTTCAAATTTCCCTGACTTTTCCAGGTTTTCCAGATGAGTAGATACCCTGTTATTACATTTGTAAAGAAGAAATGGACTTGGCAACTACAGGTCTTAAAGAGTTACCTTGCGGGAAACTGTTGAAGCTAATACTTACAGAAGAGGGGGGCAGGTGGAAAGGTGCAATTTTTCATAAATTCACACGTTAATGTTTATTCGTGGATGTAATTTGATAAACCTACCTTGGCCTTGTCCATCTTCCTTTTCCCTCCTCCCCCTCAACTGGGTAAATTTTTTCACCCACTTTAGCATGATAATATGATAGTGCTGTTCCCTTTAAAAATAGTTATTCTTGCCAAACTAATGAGAGTGGATTAAAATGAAAAATTTCCATTTATGCAGATGGATTTTCCTTTGGCATGTTTTTAAGTGACCAAAATACGATCCCACTTCTATCCCAAGATGAAACTTTCCAGAAATGATGCTAAGATATGCAAGTTTATGTGTTTTTTTTTCAAAATTTTACAAGTACCACACTTCGAAAAATTCAAGGTCAAAGAATTCTTAGCATGACCTTGAAATCCCAAGCTACCTAAAACTACTCATGTTGGATATCATATGAAAGCTTATAATCTACAACATTATTTTTATTTCATCTATCTCATTTCTAGCTTGATTAGTAATAGTTTTTGTAACTGCACGTAAACAGAAAATCGTGCTTTTTTCCAGATTTCAGAGGCCTATAATTTAAAAAATACTGCAGTTCAAAATCTGAAAATTTAGATTTTTCACTATCTCTGGGTGTACATCTAATGAGCCAAGTTTGAAAAAAAATCCAAGGGGTAAAGTTTTTCCATTGGATCACTTGATGTAGAATGACCCTATATTAAATCTGAAAATAACAGTACGAGGCAAATTATCCCTATGACGCACATATGAAAATCCAATGAGAATAATTAAAGCATTGATCTTTAACATGTGGCCCACCGACATGTTTTATATGGTCCACCCGCTCATAAAAAAATACAAATTGTTTTACATAAAAATAACGCACCTTGATCCTTTTGAGTCTTAAATCTATGTATTTTATTCTGTTCACATTTTCACATTTCATAATATAGTAAAACACTAGAAAACTAAAGCAATATGTGGCCTTTCCTCAATTGCATTTTAGCGGCGTAACACGAGTTGCCAATGCCCAGGCAAGTTAAGTACTGTGCTCCTTAAAACCCTGACAGCGCTCCCTTTCACCAGTCCAGTATTGAACCACTCCCTAAGCATGTATATTTTATTTTAAGAAAATACTGATATACTTAAAAAAATATATATGTCAATATTTTTGAAGTAAGATATACTTAATGTCAGTATATTCCAGGGGTCGAAATTAACTTTTTAAATCAGGTGCACAAGTGCACCCAAGTCTTGTGACTTAGGTGCACAAGTAACTAACAGAATAGAAAGTAAACCTCAATATCAAAAATTCAGGTAAAATGTAAGTGTAGCAACTATATTTAAGCATGTAAACTACAACAAAATGCAACTTTTCAAAATAATTTAACATTCGTATGTAATAAAAAAAAATTCAAAGCAAATGCAGATACATTGAGAAAATTATATAAAATTAGTCCATAGGTCACTGTTCTTGAAAAAAAAAAGTAAGTAGCCATAGTTTTGAATAGTTAGGTGCACTGCATGCACCCAAATTAAAAATTTACATGCATATGTAAAATTCCATGTGCACAGTGCACCCACTAATTTCGAACCTTGGTATATATATTCAAATAAATTTAAAATTGCCTTGTTTTAATTCATGCAAATTGTTCAATGACAGTATCGAAATCTCAATCAGTAACGCAGCAATTTTAAACTCATGCGGGAGATTCAAGTGGCTTTAACGAAGATTATGTGATGCAGACTTAAAGAAACTAGTGTGGTTTGATATCTAATGCAGGGCTTGAGCCTTTCCCTTTCCTATGCCATTGCTCCTAATTGATAACATTGCCAGGTTACTTAGTATTTCTTGTCTGATCGTTGATCTTCGGTAAGTTTTAATTAATTCCAATTCTGAAAAATCAAATATAATTGTTCTCGAACATAAGCATTTTTTTTTCAATTGTAAGGACTGATTGCAATAAATGCCAATATATTTATTAATTTTTTATAACTACTATAGGCAATTGGTAATCGATTAAAATGCACTAAACAAGGCCACGTTAGACGTTGGCATATGGACAATATTCTTAATTCTGTATATTAGTTTTAATAAAGCAGTGATATGATAAAAGTAATATGACATACAATTAGTTGTGCATAAGTAGGCTACTGGAATCGATGGCGTCAGTGCACCAGATGTATAAACCCAAGACGTAAAACATCATAATCCTTAGTCACCAAAATCAGTAGGCTCTGAGCATCTATTTTAAGCTCATTGTTTAAGAACTTAACTTCAATAAGACATTTTCAGAGATTGCAAGATCTTTCAAGTTTTAATTTTAAAACTTAAAATAAGCACTACCTTAGTAACCTCACTATATATAAATTGCTATTTTATTTTCTTATTGGTCACTTCCAACTCTTCTTTTTTGTAATTGGTCAGTTGGGCTCTATGACAACGCCTTCATCAATCTGTCAATCAAATACTTAATGACAAATACACACCTTGAGGCAGTTGGGTTTGTTTCCGTTAGAAACCCATACCCCAATCTTCAGCAGATAAGTTACATTCATCTACCTAAGTTCCACTTAATAGCATTTTCCAGGCAAACCGAAATTTACAAGGGTATCTGATTGGTTTTTTGTCCAAACAGCCCCCTGGGCACTTCACTGATTAGTTTTCAATCATTTAAAGGTGTTGCTAATCTTAACAGAAAAAGGGGAGATTCAACTACTGCCTAAAGTGGTCTGCAAAGCGAGAGTGTTCTTTATCTTCCAAGTATGAATGCGAAAATGTCCACCTTTGTCCCCATAATCGCCATCCATATGTTACAAATCTTATATTATTGCTATTTTTTCCCCTTTGAAATTTTGTACCTGTGACTTCCCTCCTCCTAATGGTCCCTCCTCCCACGCTTCACAACTGGTACTATTTACTTCAACAGTCTACTTAAACTGATCATGAAATTGCCCTTTGAGTATCATCTGTTTAGCCAAATTGCTAGAATTGAAAGTGAAATATTACAAACTGAATGTATTTTCAAATTTAAATGTATTTTGAAAACACAAAATGCAACAAAATTTGTATTTTTGAAACAAAATAGGAATGTATCAAAAACACGTATTTTCAATATTGCCCAGCGTTTCTACTCTTTAAGCAATAACAGAATGAATATTTTCTTATGTTAAATTATTATCATTTATATCAAATTATTTTGTTGAGTGTTAAATTATTTTATTGAAAGAACAAATAAATATGAACTGAAATATTTTATATATAAATTATTTGTATTAAGTTACTTTATTGAAAGAACAAATAAATATGAACTCCCATCACATGGGACATTCATGAGAAGGCCTTTCACCCTATCAAAACATCAAATCAGCAGTCATCAACTTCATGAAAGAGTCATTCCATGTCAAATCAACACACTGACGGTCTTAGATTTTAATTAAACTTACTGTATACAGTACCTTCACACAGTTATGGATGGAAATCATAGAAAAAAATTTTTGGTGTGTTTCATTTGAAAGTTATTAAGCATTAATTATTTCAATTTTTATTAAAAATTACGACATCCTGAAATAGTTAACTATCATTTTCTTTGGAACCAAAGAGGATACAAACCTGGGTAATGTCTCATTTTAATGCCCTTTCGACAGGCTTTAATTTGACATATAACACAGGTTGCAATAAAAAAAAAATTTAAAAATTGAATTTTTTCAAAATACAACATTTTTAAATTTTTGAAAAATTCCCAAAATTACTTTGTGCTACCCTCTTACACTTTGCAAAGTTTCATTTTGAGATTGTAATGGGATCAAGTGATAAGGAGAGTACAAGTTTCACATATATGGGAAATATCTAACATCTCCGATTTAGTTTTTCATAAAAGTCTTGTTTTAAACAAATCTAGCTGACTTATCAGTAGTTTTAGAAATTATGCTAATACTTAATAAAACTAAGTATGTTCGAAGTATATCATAACTAAGAAAATGAATTCAATTTATAAGAAAATAACATTTGTTTCATCAACTTACCCTAAAAAGTGAACTTTTTTTTTTTTTTTTTTGTCAATATGCTGATATGGTGGCTGGAAATACGAGGCTCTTAGTATTTTGTTTAGTTCAAGAAATGTTTAGTGACTTCTGCAATCTTTTTCTGTTCACCTTTTGATAGAGTAAGTTTGGCCAATTGATGTGCAGGATAAAAAAAACGAGAAGGTCCTGATGGATGGAGAAATATAACTTTCACTTTGTTTTCACTTTTCCCCCAAAATATAGCTCAACCACCATCTGTCGTATATACAAGTGACATACCCATTCAATTCATTAATGTCTAATTTCTCTCCTTGAGGGATAACTGGATAGCTAGTTGATGGGGCAAATGAAAATGCCTTAGCATAAACTTTTGTTCCATACTGTGAGGAAGTGAAAGCATAGAGCTTTTGAGTTCCTGGAATTGCCATAATCTGACTGAACCGATGTGTCAGCTGTTGTTCATTTTCTATATATTCTTTTTGTATAACGTAAGTAAATTCCACGGTCTTAGAAAGGTTAAGTCCTGCCCATTCATAAAGCTGAAAAGGGGTCATAATCTGATTTTGGTATGGCCTTTGTAGACCCGTCTTTGCTGTCCTCCCTACCCCATTACATGGGCCTTTACCATGAGCAGTAACTCGGTTCAGTCAGATTATGGCAATTCCAGGAACTCAAAAGCTCCATGCTTTCACTCCCTCACAGTGTGGAACAAAAGTTTATGCTAAGGCATTTTCATTTGCCCCTCAACTAGCTATCCAGTTATCCCTCAAGGAGAGAAATTATATTTAATGAATTGAATGGGTATGTCACTTGTATATACAACAACAGATGGTGGTTGAGCTATATTTTGGGGGAAATGAAAAAGTGAAAGTTATATTTCTCTATCCGTCAGGACCACCTTCTCCTTTTTCGTATCCTTCACACCAACTGGCCGAACTTACTCTACCAAAAGGCTGCAGAAGTCATTAAAAATTTCCTGGACTAAGCAAAAGACTAAGAGCCTTGAGTTTCCAGCCACCACATCAGGATATTGACAAAAAAAAAGTTCAATTTTTAGGGTAAGCTTATGAAACGAATGTTACCTTCTTATAAATTGAATTCACTTTCTTAGTTATGATATGCTTAGAATATACTTAGTTTTATTAAGTATTAGCATAATTTCTAAACCTATTGGTAGATTGCTGAAAACTAGACTTTTATGAGAAACTAAATCAGATAGATATTTCCATATGTGAACCCAGCCTCTCACTTGATACCATTCTGATTCCAAAATAAAAACTTTGGGAGGTGTAAGAGGGTAGCAATAAAAGTATTTGTGAATTTTTTTAAAATTTTAAAATTGTCGTTTTGAAAAAAATTAAATTAAAAAAAATTATTGTAACCTGTTATGTTATATGTCAAATTAAAGCCTGTCAAAAGAGCTTTAAAATGAGATATTACCCAGGTTTGTACCTCCTTTGGTTCCGGAGAAAATGGTAGACTATTTCAGAAGGTCGTAATTTTTAATAGAAATTGAAATAATACTTAACTTTTGAATAGAACACACAAAAAATTGTTTACGATTTTCATTCATAACTATGTAAAGGCACTTGATACACCAAGTTTCATCAAAATCCAAGAGATCAAGGGAGATTTTGATTCCAAACTGTGTTAATTTGACATGGAGTGACTCGAAATAGTTCAACTACTTGGTACAGTAGGAGAACAAGGTATAGGAACTATACGGAGGCACTTGCGTATAGTTTTCTTTAAAAATTTAAATTAAATTGTTAGAAGTCATTGTTTTCAATTTCCTTCTAAATCAATTACAAACGCGTCAACTCATCGAGACTCCACTGTATTATGTATGTATATAGTAGATACTACTTTCAATTATTTGCAGATACATCTAAATACTTACTTTTCCTTTAACATCGGGACAAAGAGAATGATGAAATATAACCAAATCTGAATCTGATAAAATATGGTTCCCCAATAAGGTAGCAAGGATACATAAACGACTGGGATGAAGATTTAAGCATCGTGTCACTTCATTTAAAACATACTCTTTAGTTTCCAAACAACCCTGAAAATAAAAATAGGTTTAAATATTTACAAAGTCATATGCACGAATAATATATATATATAGGGTGTCTCAAAAGCATTGACCGTAGCTCTAATTCCTTAAATATTGATCCTAGACATATGCATTAAATTGGAAAGTGGTGTTAAAAAAAAGTATGGAATTTTTTTAAATCGATTAAAATTTCAGCGGATTATTTTTCTAATAATGTGACTTATTAGAAAGCAGCATGAATTTTCCCTTTTCCCAGCATGTATCTGTTGCTCCCTTCAAAAAGTGGTGTCTCAGTCAGTTATTTTGGGTCTTCATATCTCTGGTTCTTTTATCCACTAGAATGCTGAAATTTTGTATATTGACCTATTGGAGTATGGGGCACATTTCACTCATTGGAAATTTTTGTGTACAGGGACTGTATAAAAATTTAAATTTTGTATTTTTTCAAAAAATAATCCTCTGCAATTTTAATCGATTTCATAAAATTCTGCACCTTTTTTTTACGCCGCTTTCCAATTTAACACATATGTCTAGGATCAATATTTAAGGAATTAGAGCTACGGTCAATGTTTTTGGGACACCCTATGTATATATACATATTATTTCCAACTGCAGTCTATTATACAAAGCTTTTCATTCAAAACTAATCTAGTGGTTCCCAAACTTCAATTCGCGGCACCCTTGCTGAATCAAAATTTTCTCAAGGAGCCCAATGGCAAATCCAGTGGAAGTGCACAATTCACACCAGTCTCCAAATTTTGGATCATTACCAAAATTGGACGACAGTGGTCCCAGCGATCGTCTGCCCAAATGTTGTTTTCCAGACAGTTTTGTGATGCAGTAGTTTTCCTGAATCAGTACATGCTTTGTGGGGAGACACTCCCAAACTAAAAACATCAGATATTTATGGCACCGCAATCTGTTGAATCCTTAAACCTTACAACCAGGGTTGGAGTTTAGAGATCCGAAACTGGTTTTGGACAGGACATTTGGTTTTTATGGTCCTACGTCAACTCATTGTGCACAATTCATCGCAATGACAATTCGTGCCATACTTATAATTTGGATTTTTTTTTTATTGTTAGGGGTGCTTTGCTTGTAAATACAGTAGAACTTCAGTTGTCCAGACTTCACTTAACGACCTGATGTACTATATTTTTAATTTATTTAAGTGGACACTCGTTCAACATTTTATGTGTAAATACAGTAGGACCCGGTAATCTGAACTTCGCTTAACCGAAATGTCAGGCAATACTACTTTTTTTTAAATTTTTTTTTTTTAAGTAGACACTCGTGTAACATTTTACTTATAAATACAGTAAAACCACAGTAATCCAAACTTCGCTTAACCGAAATGTCCGACAATACTATTTTTTTAAGGACATTTGTTCAATGTTTTGTTTGTGATTTTATGGCTCAAGTAGAGTTTCATTTAAATAGAATATCTAAATCTAATCTTTTATCTAAATAGCAAAATAGAAGGGCGCAATGCCCTGCTGAACCTATTAAGTGCCATGCCCTTCAACTTGACCGCCCTTGTGCCCATATGTCCCACCCAACCCTCGGAAAATAACGCACCATCCTTCCCCGATGATGATTTAAATTCTCACGTTAGAATCCAAAACGCGTGACGAAATTTATTGGTTTGTAAAAATTCTGTAGTCCAGCATTTCATTTCCGTAATAACACTGATGGTTTTGGCAAAACCAGATTGCAGACGAATATTTGTAAACAAAGCACTGTTACTAGGTTTGTAGACTTTCAACCACGGACTACTGCGATAAACGTTAGCGGTTCCACCTATTTTTGAGATCAAATTTTTGTTAAAATCAATTTGTTTGTCTTTAAGCTATAAACCAGGGGTTTTCAATCCGCGGCCCACCGACATGTTTTTTGCGGTCTGCTGGCTCATGAAAAAATACGAATTGTTTCACACAAAAATACACTCTTGCTCCCTGTGAATCTTAAGTCTATGTCTTTTTTTCTTTTTTTTTTATTCTGTTCACATTTAATAATAAATACCTTAAAATGCTAGAGAATTAAACATAGTCTTTCCTCAATCATATTTTGCTTTACTTTTCTTGCAGATATGAATGTTAAAAGTAGTTTTATTGATTTGTGATTTTAAAAAAAATTCAACTTATGACTCATTGAATTCTATTCTAAATACATCGATAAGAACATCTTCCCAACCATCGGACTGCATGCTCTGAAAACGGTATCACTATTCGTGAGAACTTACGTCTGCGAACAACTCTTTTCAAAAATGAAGTTAGTAAAATCAAAAATTAAGACCAGAATAACCAACGTCCACATTAAAAACACTCTTTGGGTTGCAACGTCAAAAGCAGACTGCAGGTTTGTTAAAAATAAAAAGTACGAAAAACTCACTAAAAAAACTATATATTAATAACTAAAAGTACTGTAAATGTTTTTTGCTTCCATACGTATTTTACATTGTAATATATGTATATTCAGTTCCAGCGGTGGATCTAGAAAATATTTTCGTAAGAGGGAATAAACCAATATAGGGATTAAAATAAGAAGGGGCAACAAAAGCGAACTCAGGGGGATCACCCCCATACACCCCCTCCTGAATCCGCCTTTGTTTAATCTTAATACTGCCGATACAATAGTGCAGCCCGCGAGCCAACAAGAATGAGCAAAATTGGCCCTTGGACTGAAAAAGGTTGAAGACCCCCTGCTATAAATCAAGGATGTTTTACATCCCTATTTTATGAAGCTTACTTGTCATATAGTATAGGATATTGTTTAACTAAATTATAGTTATATTAATTTAATTATTATTTTGTATGAAGTAGGGATTTTTTAATCTTGCCATCTGGCAACACTGCCGTTAGATTGCAATCATGTACACTTTCTCTTTCGCATATATTTAACTAAAAAAAAAAAAAAAATCCTCCAAAAAATGCTTACCTGCAAACAAAAACTAAACGATTTAAAGAAAAAAGCTGCAATAGAAACTAAATCAATTAAGTTTAAAGGAGTTAGTAGCAGTGAAGCTGGTGTAACCATGGATGTTCAAAGTGCTCAAGTTCACGATTTAAAAAAAAAAGCCCCTTTGACGGACCATCTGCCCTACCCTAATTTTTTTCTAGAAGAAACACTACTCAAGGACTATAATGGTTACATTGCGATGGGACCTACTGTTTTCCAGAGGAATCTGAACCTCTTAAGGCCTAGGGGACCAAACCCCGGACTACAGTGAGCAGTGCTATCTTTATGAGATCTGAGTAAGCATTCTTTGCACCGCTGGGAGTTAAAGGCACACTAGGCGAACGTGTTACCACACTGTGCCACCACAGGGTGCTGTTCAATATTTTACTTGTAAATACAATCGAACCCCAATAATCCTAACTTTGCTTAACCGAACTGACCTATGCTATTGGATGTCCAGGGTACAACTGTATAAACACGTAAAACATTGAACAAATGTCCTCTTAAATAATATATCAGAACATTTCAGTTAAGCGAAATTCAGATTAGCGGTGTTTAAATTAAAAAAAAGAAAAATCAACGCTTGCAAAACATTAATCTATCATGACAACATTCAGGAAGTTGGCACCTTTGGGAACAGCGGATGGGTTGTTATGCACTAATGTCCCCCTGAATGCCACAATCTAATAAAAAGTACCCACGAATTAGTGGGTAATTTAGCATTAAATAAGGTTGCAATAAACAAAACTTCAGTACCTTCTAAGTAAGTTTGAGAAGCTCTGCACTGAAGTCTATCTAATACGTTAAATACTGTAGAGGAGCGATTAGGAATTTTGAAAATATACTATTATACCTTGAATGCCACAATCTAGCACAAAAGTACCCATGAATTGGGGGGTAATTTAACATCAAATAAGATTGCAATAAACAAAAATTTTATTACCTTGAAAGTAAGCTTGAGAAGTTCGGCATTAAAGTACATAGGCGGCTCAAAAACAAGGTACTCAGAATCGGCGGCAATCAGCCCGTGAAAGCGATGATCCCGAACGTAAGACATTACTTCTTGATGATGATCAGTAAAAGTAACAACAGTGTTTACATTAAGATTTCTCAAAACCAACTGCAAACAGGACCGTAAGCAACTTGGCGGGACCCACCAAACTTTAGGTGGTGGGGTCCCTTTTACAGCCACATGCCGTAAAACTTGAGTAATTTTTTCCTTGTCCGTTTTTTGCTTCTCGATCCACTGTTCCATACGATGCATTTCAAGAGCACCATTAAAGAAAACAGTCACCTCCATGTTGTTTCGCGAGAGCATGTAAAAAAAGTTAGACAGAAATTCCACCATGCGATTCCACTGCCCACCACATACCCAGTCTCCAAAAAAACCGCCATAAAGACGATCTAAGCATGTTTCTCCATCGATGACTAGGCATAAAGGAGTAGTGTAAAAATATTCTGGGTGTTCAAATGGGACCCTATAGGTTGTAATCGGAGGTCTAAGGTTATGACCAACATGGGCCATGTTGCGAGCTATCTTGAATAAGTCTACCGGCACGAAGGCACTTTGGTAGTTGGTCTCGATGTAACTCTGTAGCATCTCGATACCCATGGTGATATATTTTATATCAAGTTTACCAAACAATGAAAGATCACTTTAACTATAACAAACCTACGGTAATCAAATGCTTTTAAAAATGTATTCACAAAAAATACAGCAACCCAAAGACTCGAATGCACCACTCCATGTGCTTTCTTTGGCACTAACGAATAACGACTTTTTTTTTTTAGAATTGTTGAATAAATGCGCATGCGCACAGTTGTTTGCTTCACTGTTTCTTCATAACCGAAATACCTGGAATACAGGGAAATAAAGGACTAAAAACTAGTAATACCATTAGGCAAATCCGTTAGAAATATTTAAGCATAATTAAACCGGCTGGTATTGAAGCCAGATAGATGCCAAAGTTTCACATACAGTGTATGTGAAGTACATACAGTGTATGTGAAGTACATACAGTGTATGTGAAGTACATACAGTGTGATTACATACAGTGTATGTACTCTCATCAATGCGAACAGTCAAGGACAGCCATTGTTGTTCGTATAGCCAAATAAGCCAGTGCCTAGAGCACAGGCATCAACGAAGAGTTTTCAAAATTATTGGGGGGAGGGGGGTTCTTAAGCACATGTTATGTACATTTATACATTACAATCAGTGGCAGATCTGGTGTGGGAACGGGGAGCAATGCCCCTCCAAATATCACCGGATTTTGTTATACAGTGGTACCTCGGCACTCGTCGTTAATTGGTTCCAGAAGGCACGACGAGTGGCAAAAACGACGAGTACCGAATGAATTTTTCTCATAAGGAGCAATGTTAATTCAAATAATCCGTTTCTGAACAACAAAAATTTCACATTTTATTTGGTGATTTATGGGGCTGTTGTTTTACACGAAACTTTAAAATTAGACGGACAAATAAATAGAACAACAATTACGTACGTACTAGATCAAATTATAGTGGTTATTACTGTTACTTGGAAGGTGGATCTCCTTTCAATAAAACATCAGGCACTTGCATAGGGATTTTTTCATTTTTCTGTCTGAACCCTACTGGAGACTCAGAATTAGGGAGTTTCACTAGAAACTTAGCAAGAGAAACATGCTTCCGCCTACGCTTCAAAATGTTTCGGGAGTGGTATTTTGCTTATCATTAAACAAGTTCGCAAGTCGGCTTGTTAGAGCTTTCTCAGGGCAATACTTTTCAACAAAATTTTGTAATTCAACCCACTTAGAATACATTTCTTTCAGCAGTACAGTAGGGACTTCCTCTCTTCTCTCCTCTTTACCTGAAGGAACTTCCTGAGACCAGTAGCGGCCCTAGATTTTGCAGGGCTCTGGGCCATTCACTTTTACGAGGCCCTAATATTTTGGAAAGAGGTAGTACTGGAGAGCCTGGGGTATGGAATAGACCCCAGAGGACTGGGTGTTCGGGGGCCTTCCGCCGAAAAAATCTGAAAAATGAACTCCTTAAAACAAGGTTTTTAAGCCATTTGATGGGAGATGGTAAATAGTTTTGTCTTCTTCTGATCCGTTGTTAATAACAAGAATCTTAATTTGATAAAAGTATAACAAATGAATTGTAAGAACAATAAATATCATTTTAGCGTTATTGAAATTCGAATAAATTACGTTTACGTTTTATAATGAATAGGGGTCTACAATGTAATGACAAACATTTTACATTGCAAGTGCATCGATCATAAAAGGGCCGGCGCGGGGCCCTGGTTCGGCCATGGTAGCGGGTTCCAAGATCGAAATCTGGGATTACAGCGCCGTCTCCGGCGGCCACCCTTCCTATTAAAATCCTTGCATACAACCTACCTACCTACCTCCAAGATCGAAATGGAGTTCGGTCTCAGCTTTGGTGGCGTACGGACGTCTTTTTCTTCGGTACCCGTTCCCTGCCGTTTCGCGGTGTTTTCACCGGTTTAACGGTGTCCGGTGGGCTCTTGAAGGAACATCGGCTGGCCCAAGGTGCATTTCTTTCATGCTATCCATCTATTTCAACCACTTCTAAGGGTGAATTGATCGTAGATGGCTCCCGGTTGACGTTAGATGACGACATCAGTGGAAGCGATGCGTCTCTATACGCTGGTACGGATCAACAATAGCACTTTTTGCCCATGAGCTGTCAAGTTATTTGACGTTAAAACCTATCTGGGATTACAGCGCCGTCTCCGGCGGCCACCCTTCCTATTAAATCTGATGTACACTCATCATCATTATCTAAGATAGAAATGCTAATCTTCTCTGTATCGTTCCAATTTTAGTATATGTAGTGCCGAAGCGAGTACAAAAAATAACGCCATAAAAAAGCCAAACAATCAATCAATCAATCTAAGATAGAAATAATTCCCATCAAAAGGAATTGGCGGTTTTTTTTTTGTTTTTGTTTTTTTTGGAGAAATTAGGGTAGTATGTGAGCTAAAAGAACCATTAATAACTGCAAAAGAACGTGGTGTAGTTGTCAAAACCTGAAGCTTCCTGCAGGTGCTCCAATATAAGAAATGTAATTGAGCAAACGTCTTTAAAAGTAATGTATTTTCCAGCTATTCAAATTATTTAATGAGTTATTAAATAATGGATTCATATAGACTTAACTTGGATGCAGGGCAAACAGGGTTGGCAAATACCCGGGTTTTTACATGAAAAACTCAACCTGTGTTTTTTTCCCAGGATTTTTGAGGAATTGCGGGACACATCGTGAAATTGCCGAATATGCATTTTCCATAAATACAAAACAACTCGGAAATAATTTTCAATTACATACAGAAAAATTCTCTTTAACGACCACCCCTATTCCTGCGACCATTTCCTTAATGACCAATCTTTCTGAAAAATGGATTTCCTTCCTCCTCCATAGACCCATCAAGCAATTTAGCTCCATCTGGAGACCATCTCTGAGCGACCGCGTTTTTTCGAATCAACGAAGGTCGCCTTAGGGAGGTTTTACTGTATTTCAAAAATACTAATTTTCAATTTCAATCAAGGAAGGCAATTCCAGGAATCAAGGGAGATACTTTTTTATTTTTTAAATACGGCGTTACTGCTCGACGCACTCGATATGATCTATCCTTTTCTTTAAAATTTCAGCCGCCATCTACTCAAAAATTGAGGCAAAAGATGATTTTTCTATAAAAATATAAGCTAGCAGCACAATATTTCAAAAATTTTGTTTTGTTTTAACGATTTCTAACCATTTATTACATTTTAAATTTAAATCAAAGAAAAAAAATCAACTCATGGTAATATTAAAAATAAATTGGGCGTCCCTAAAAATTTCCCGCGATTAAAATTTGATTTACGTAAACGACGAGTGTGAACTCTGATGACCTTTCGGCATGTGTTACATTGGCGACCAAAATTGCGTAGCAAACCTATAAGTGATGTCATCGTTAGCCAATCAGATTGCTTAAATCGGTCCTAATGCTAAAAGTGTTATGGAAATTCAAATCTCGCTGCCGAGCATCAGCTATCAAAGTGACACAATAAAGGATATTGAAATGGTTTTTCGAGAACTCCCTCGGTGTCGACTCAGCATCTAAAGCCACCTCAAAGCATCTGTGAAAAAGAGCCTTGGTATACGGTTTTGTAAATTTTGAGATGACCTGCTTGTCTATGGGCTGGAGCAGAGGAGTTGTGTTAGAGGGCAAGAACCCCACAGTTATAAAATTAAACTCCTCCAACGAGTCATCTTCCAAACTTGGAGGGTGAGGAGGAGCATTGTCCATTATTATAAGAGCCCTCAGAAGCAGTTTTTTTCCTGCAAATATTTCTTTACACTGAAGCCAAACACTTCATACATCCGTTAGGTGAAAAACTGCCTGGTTAACCAGGCTTTACTGTTGGCCCTCCATATTACACTTAACTTGTTTTTAATTGCATTTTCTCTCCTGAACACACAAGGATTTTCACTATGATAGACTAGAAGAGGCTTAAATTTTAAATCTCCACTAGCATTCTCACACAAAAACAAAGTCAGCCTACCCTTTATCGGTTTGCGCCCCAGCAATGAATTCTCCTCTTGAGTGTTATAGGTTCTGTTAGGCAGTTTCTTTCAAAACAAACCAGTTTCGGTCTCTCCTTCCTTACCGTCCGGAGCTGGCGGGTGTTGGTTCCAGCTCGCTTAAGACGGAGTGTTTGGGATATTCACTTTGGCCGCCGGGCGGTGGTGGATGGATGCCTGCTTCTGCTATTCTGGGACCGGACTCCGCCCTCCCTCGTAATTCGGACTTCGTCGCTGGGGTCGTGCTTGGCCTTCTGTCCATGACGGGCGTTCGTCATTGTCTTCGTCCGCTGCGATCGCTTGGGGGCCAGCTTTCGCAAACAGTGGATGATAATTTGGTATGTAATGCCTGTCCGGACTATGCTGGTCTCGTGCGCCCTGGTTGCGGGGAATGTTTTACGCCTGTTCGCTGCCGCTCGCGGCACCTCACCCACTCAACGGTGTCCGGTGGTCTCCTGTAGGAGTACCGGCCGGCCCGGGGTGTTCTTCCGCGCCATCCATCTATTTCGGCCGCTCTTCGGGGCGGACTGATCGTGGGTGGTCTCCGGTCGACGTTGAATGACGACAATCATGTGAGCTGTGCGTCTCTGTACGCCTGTTTCGATCGACAATCCCCTGCAATGCCCCCTCCCCCCCAGTGTCCCTTCTCGGTCCACTGGTCGTCATTTTATGTGACAAAAGCCAGTCTGGGAATACAGCGCTGCCCCATTCGGCGGCCACCTTTCCCATTACACTTCTTGCGAACACAACACACACAACACACACAAACCAGTTTCGTCGTAACCTCCCTCAGCTTGAACATAGTCCCTAAACTCATTAATAAAAGCTGCAGCAGCTTCTTTGTCAGCACTGGCTGCCTCTCAATGTCTTACCACACTATGAATACCAGTTCTCTTTTTAAAAATTTTTAAACCATCCATGACTGGCTTTGAACACTTTACTTGTCTCAGGTTCGTCTTTTAATTGATCGGCATGCAGTTCTTTTGTTTTCTCGCAAATTATTGCCTCCGAAATAGTATCACCCGCTAACTGTTTTTCATTAATCCAAATGTACAATAATTTCGCCATTTCCACCAATATTTATGATCTTTGCTCAGTCACAAACTTCACACTTCAACACGCGGCTACCATGTTTATACTTACATGGGAACCCCTTTCGCTGTTCACTGCACTTTGCGATCAGACCTATGGGAGATGATAGTGCTTGACTTCCTAATAACGAACATGTAATCATTTGTCTGTTAAAATGATATGACAATTTTTTATGAATGTTTGAAGTCAAAAAATGACGCTTTTTTTCGCCAGGCTTGATATCTTTTAATCGCACCGTATGTGAGCAAACACAGGTTTGAAGTCGGGAAAATTATGAAGGATCGTTCTATTTAATGGATAAAACTAAAAATTATGTCTCAGCTAATTTAAATAGTATAAAAAAAATTAATATGAAAAATGAACTTTTAGCATAGATATTTGGCGAATTTGGCGACAATTTTGAAGAGTTGGCGGGACATTTAAGTTTCGCATTCCACTAGCTATATAAACTCGTCCGCAAGTGTAACGTCAATATAGTTGTACGAGTTTCCGATTGTGAGAAAATGAAAAATATAGTGAACATAATTCAATCCGTTTTGAATTTGGTCGTTAATAAATACGACACGCTTCCGTCGTTAATAACTGATCAAGAACTTAAGGAAAGTCGGGAAGTATTGTCGAAAATCGAAAACATAATTTTTAATAACAATGTCAGTGAAAATATCAGTTTAGATTTTGAAGACAATTGTGATTTCCGTATCGACGAAGAAAGTGATATTAGTATAGTCGGTGACGAATATTATAACTGTACTGTAAAGGGCGATCAATTGGCAAATGAATTCAGTTTAGAAAATATGCAAACAATTGTTCAGTATTTTGACAGTTGTCAAAAAAATAAATTCCAGAAAACAAACAGGAGATATCCAACAGTAAAATACCCTACTTATATTTCGAGGTTTAGAAAATATATATCAAATATGGGCACAAATATAGAAAAGTATAAAATAATAAAAAATGAAATGTTAGCCAGATTTACAAAAGCTAGGGAAAATTATTTACCTGTTCATGATATAGATTTGAAAAGATGGGCGATCCTGAAATCCCAAGAGTTAGGATTTGAGGATTTTAAATGTTCCGATTATTTTATAGATAATTTTAAGAGCCAAAACAAAATAGTTGCGCGGAAAGTAACAAAATATATCACTCAAATATACACCCAGAATATGGGTAATATAGAAGATAGTGCCATAGAATTTATTTTGATAACGAGAAATGTTACTGCTAATATTATCCCCCAACAAATTTTTAACTCTGATCAAAGTGGTTTTAATTATTTTCTTCCAAATTAAAGGCAGCTATCGCATAAAGGTGAAAAACAGACATTTTCTTTAATAGGGTCTGATTTTGGCAGAACACATTCATATACAATAATGACAATAATACCAATGAATGGGGAACTGACAGGGAAAATGTTACTTCGTTTAAGAGAAGCTGCGGGAAGATTTGGCCCGACTGTTCAACGATTAACAACGTTTCAAAACGAATTTATTTCAACCTTCAAACTTATATATTACATGCTCCAAGTCGGAAAAAATGGACAAAATCAAAATGAGAAAGTGGGTAGAATGTTGTATGAAACCCATCATGTCTCCTCCTTCCTGTGTTTTACTAAACTCATGGACAGGTAGTACAGACCCAAACACTTATTAAGGTTTTCCGGAAAATTGTATATCCTTGCAAATACCCCCCAAAGCAACATCCCTCATACAACCGCTGGATGTTTATTTCTTTCGACAATATAAAAAATTTGTACAAAAAAATAATCAACAGAATAGCAATCGATGAAATGGATATTGACATACGACATCGAAATGAGATAATAAAAATGCATTCTTTGGTTCACAATCAATTACAGTCTAAAAAATATCGCCCTATATTACAATATGCTTGGTTTAGGTGCTGTTATAGCAATCATAATTCCAGAAAATTCAAAAATGTTGAGGAAATTTCTTTTGAAATTGAATACAACAATTGTAGCCGAGATAATTGCAAAAATCTGTCATTCTTAAAATGTGCCCACTGTGATCAATTGCTTTGCTTCACTCTTTTCTTTTTTTGTACTGTAACACTTTTACGACATTCCTGAGATGTACACAGTTTAATTTTTCTCATTTTTAAATAAAGAGCATAATTCAACAATTAATCCACAATTTATGGTTACATAACTTCATGAAATAAAATACATTTCATGAAATTTTGTTCACATTTTTTCTAATTACAATAAATGCATTTTCAAATAGCCTACTATTAAGTTTTGTTCACAATTTTTTTAAATTCCATGGTTGCAACAGCATGTGATATGCAATGACCACATCCAGGTTGTGTAAATATAGCAACTTTTCATTATTCATACACGTCATTTATTCATACATCTCACTCATATATTCATACATTTCATTTATTCTTACTCACATATTCACACATCTTGTATATGAATACTCATATATTCATTCATTCATTCATGCATACATTTCATTTATTCATACTCATGTATGCATGGTTCTATATAGTTATGTGTTTCTTTTCCTTATGAGATAATATTTTGGAAAAAGAAATGTAAAAGAAACTTGACATGGGCTGCGATAATACGAAATAACTACCTCGAACGAAAACCTGGAGTAGCCTTCAAAATTGTCCTCAATTTCGCCAAGTATCTATTCTAAAAGTTCATTTTTCATATTAATTTTTTTATACTGTTTAAATTAGCTGAGACATATTTTTTTATTTTTATCCGTTAAATACGATGATCCTTCATAATCTTACCGACTTCAAACCTGTTTTTGCTCACATACAGTGCGATTAAAAAATATCAAACCTGGCGAAAAAAGTGTCATTTTTGGACTTCAAATATTCATAAAAAATTGTCATATCATTTTAGCAGACAAATAATTCACATTCGTGATCAGGAAGTCAAGCACTATCATCTTCCATAGGTCTGATCTCAAAGTGCAGTGAACAGCGAAAGGGGTTCCCTTGTTAGTTATTATCTCCTTTTTTTGCTCTACCGTGGTTCTTACTAATTTCCTTTTTTTACTGAGATGTATCACCAATCTTCTTCAAACTTGTGATGACTTGTAAGAACAAAAATAAGATTAAAATGAAAAGAAAAACAAACGTACACGGCGAAATATATGATGTTCTGCACTGAGCGCGAGCTACCCTGAAACTAATGCGTTGGCCTTTGTTTTGTTTCGGAAGAGAGCGAACGTTGGGGGCGGCGTTATTAGTTTTGAGACGAGTGACGAGCAAGCGTCGAGTGCTGACGCATTTTTTTCTCGTCAGATTGCGTCGAATACCGAATTCGACGAGTGCCGTGGTACCACTGTATTTATATTTCAAGTAAGTAATATTTATTTGAACTCAAAGATTACATTATGTTTAAAATGCATTTAAAAATATATATACCTTAAAATTGAAGTAAAACTAATTAAAATAAAGCCAACCTACAGGGGTATAGCTCCTAAACTTAAAATTTTCGATATATGGATAAATTTAAACATGAGGTCGCATTTTAAATCTTCGTTAATTAGTTTTAAATTTTTAAAGATTGTACATTAAGAACTATTGTTATTATAGATATCGATGGGTTTAGAAATTTTTTTGTCTTTGGTAAATAGTGAAATCTTTCTATAACGGTAAAGTCGCCACGTGGTAAGAGGCTCCTTTGCAGAGAGTTGTATTCCAGCGCTCCTATAAGAGAATTTTTTTTTTAATTTCATTTTAATTAAAATGAAATTAATTCCAAGAAATTTTTATTTCTTTAGAATACAAATACAATTTATGCGTATAAATATAACACTTAGAAATAATTTTTTCTCAGCTATTTCAAAATAGTCAACGTAACACATTTTGGATTTTGATACATAGCTTACATCATTCTTCCGGCATTTATCCTCCTATCTTTAAGCCCCTCAAATATCTTGATTCGATCTTGTATATCTAAGGTATACAAAATGCAATTTTTTTGCCGAGATATCACTGATAATCGGTAAGACGTTTTTTGGACATTTTGCCCCCAAATAAATTTTTATTAATTTTAGCTTTAAAATTTCCTTTCCCTGAAAGCTAATAGTAAAGTTAAGGGCTAAGACAATGTTTAATAAATGTGCAGTACAATGGCAGTATTTCCAAACTTATACAGGTTAATTTATATTTATATAAAATTTGTAATTGTAAAATTATCGCGAGAAGCCTTCTTTTTTATAAAATATTGCAAATTTTTTTTAATTCCTCAAAGTCATACTCTAAATATTCATATCGTCAATCTTTTATTGTCATTTATTTTTATATATATCTTTGCAGCATTTTAATAAATCTTCACTACCCCATTCTCTAAATTTGCAAATGTCGTGGTAAAGTTTAAAGTCCAAATTGTTTCAAATAAAACGATGACGAAGGAAAAATGAAAAGAAGAATATAACAACGATGGAAATTTTTTTATATAATTGATGGTATTATGGTGTTTACGACCGTGAAAAAGTTTTTGACTTTAAAACATTATTTAGTATAATTTATTGGCTTATTTGGTACTTTGTATCCAAATGTTCTAGTTTTTATTCTCTTTCGAATTTCTGGAACAATAAAATCAAAATTGAGGTTGTTTGATACATCCTTTGTAAAAGTAACAATATTTTCGAAATCGTGATCTATCTTGCGATTCTCCAAATTGTTTATGAGATAGAGATTTCCTATTGTTCTTTGTCTGTTAAATGTTGAATTCTGTATCGTTTGGCTTACGACATTTGCGAGACTAAAAATACACAAAATATTAATAGAGCAAGCAATTTAAATGAACAAAATTTATGAAATTAGTTTGCCTGAAGTCCAGAAACGATAGCTTTAATATCATTTTCCGTAATATCTATAATTGTGCGATAAATTTCTCTGGCGTTATGTCTGGCGGTCTCATTGCTTCAATTCTACTTTTCTACCTAGTATAATAGAAAACGGTTTTAAACTTAAATTTTGAATATTTTTTTTTTTTGATATGCCCGTGCTTCAAAGACACTAAAAAAGGATTGTGGAATTCAGTTACAACTCATCAGTTGGAAACGTGATAGTGATAATAAGAAACTGTATCTTAAATTAAGTTAAATTTATAATGCAACGTACAACAATATAAAAATAATTACAAAACGATTAAATACTTCATTCATTTGCATACAAAAGACACTCTCCTCTCACAAAACATTTCGCATAATGGTTTTCACCACAGATCTTGTGAAACTGAGTCAATGAAAGTAAATCTTAACTTCCTCGAGATTCTAGGTATGCTCGTGTTTCCCAGCAGTATGAAAAAATTTATAGGTGTACTACATAAAATGGTAGAGGGGGTTTAGGGAATTTTCTATTTTCATGTTTCCTAAAGTTTAAACGTAATGTCTATACTATCAAAAGACAGCACATTCAGAAATATTTAAAATGAGACCATGACAAACTTTTACATTTCTTGGAAACCGAGATGTAAGTATTTATCGTTCTTTTTTTTGGTAACACTGTATAAATAGATCTCTCCTTTTTCGCAGCGCGGGAAAATCTTTTGAGTGAGGGGGAGCTTTTTCACCTTCCATCATCATTCACTTCATCATTTCACATTCATCATTTTTCACTTTCCACCACCCATCACTCTGAGTAGGTAGACTGAGGTTTCGAGCCAAAATAAAGAGCTCTATATTTCACAGCGCAAAAATGAAAGCATAACACGTTAAGGACAATAATCGAATTTCCCACGTGTTTCCGAGCAGTATTGTTGCTTTGAACTGCTTCGGTATCAGCTAGGTTGGTTGGTTGTATTTTTATGGTGCAAGGACAACAAGGGTTATTTTGCGCCAAACAAGGTATATCAGCTACGTGATGTGCATGATACACTTATGGATTAAACAATGTCAAACAATCAACGTTTATTGGCGTAGTGATACCGACGCCGATGGTATGGCGTGATTAGATGGTGAAACGTTCGAAAGAAAATAAATATTTCTGCCTTCGGTGGGAATATTTCGTTTCCAAATTAGATTTTTACTTCTGAAGTCTGAAAGCATTAAAAAACAATTATAGGCTACTCGTAGTATAAAAATTTGTACAAAGAGAAAGAGAGAGAGAGAGAGATTGTTTGGATGTTTTATGGCGCAAGAGCATCTGGGCTATACTGCGCCAAAGAGAGAGAGAGAGAGACAGACAGAGTAATAATGCGTGAAACCAGAATTTTTATCTCCAGCTTATTGTGCAAAGTTTGTGCTTTCTTTGTTATCCACTTAATCGGATCGTACTTCTAAAGTAAAAGCTACACTGGTTTCCATAAATTAAGCAACAAATGGAAAAAACGTGATAACTCATAAAATATACAACCAATTTGGATGAAATTTGGTGAAAATCTTTATCATACCATATGTAACTAAAAAATGTAAGAACATGTGATACAAAGCATTTACATTTTGTATAAGCTATACAAATAAAAAAAAGTCAGAAATACAGGTGTCACAATGAAATAGTAAAAAGTATCTCAATACAAAATGTGGTTACCTCAAACAGTAATACAGGCCCGACAGCGTTGTTCCATGCTGCTAATGTTGTTGTCAATGTGTTGCGTGGGTAGCAATGCCCATTGTTCGCGCAAAGCAATTCTAAGCCCCTGCAGGGTTCGGGGAGGGGGGAAGTGGAAGTCAGCAACACGCCTCTCGAGAGCATCCCAAACATGCTCTATGGGATTTATGTCGGGAGAGCGTGCTAGCCATTGCATTTCGATTATAGTCTCTTCTTCAATTTACAGCTGCACGAGACGAGCTGTGTGAGGGCGGGCATTATCTGCCTGCAGTACAAATGTATCGCCAATAGCAGCCGCATACCGTTGAACAACGGGGTCCATGATCTCGTCTCTATACCTCTGAGCATTAAGGTTGCCATGAGACAACACATAGAGGTCAGTATGTCCACCTAAAGGTATGCCTCTCCATACAAGCACACTACCTCCACCATGTGTGTCCCTTTCCCGGCCAAGAGGCCGACACGAAAATTGTGCTCTCCGAGAAACCGCTGAATCATCAAGTAAAGCAAATTTCGACTCATCCGTGAAAAGTACGGACCTCCACTGATTTTGAGCCCAGTTCTCATGCGTACATGCCCAATTCATACCTCCCCCTCCTGTGGCGAGAAGTTAAGAGCATGTATAATACTGGTCGCCTAGCGTACAGTCCTTCTTCATGTAGCCTTCTGCGTACAGTCGAAGCTGATACAGTCCTTCCTGTAGCTGCAGCAAGCCCAGATCTGAGATGAGTCGGAGTAGTAATCCTGTTTCGCCTTGCAGAAAGCCGCAAGTATCGGTCATCTGAGGAGGTCATAACCCTTGGCCTACCTTCGCTGTATCTTCGGGAGGCTGAATTCCTGGTTCGGAACTGTTGCCACACTCTGCTGACCACAGAATTGTCGATGTTCAGCCATCTTGCAACGTCCGTCTACCGTTGGCCAGCTTCAAGTCTGCGTATAGCTGCGTAATGTAATTCCACTGGTAAATGACGTCTCGACGTCATTTTTACAAATTGGCTATCTCGAAATCTTTTCATTCACCATCGCACATTAATTGGCGACTCACTGCAAAACAGCTAGTTTTAAGCTTTTTCGCATTTGCATAAATCGACACCAGCGCCACTCGTTTGCATCCTGTATATCGATGCCACATGCCTTTGCCAGTAACATATGCAAATTCCGTGAATTCTGAACTACATTTGGCCAAATTATCACATTTTTTCCATTTGTTGCTTAATTTATGGAAACCAGTATATTTCAGGCCATGGTAGGGTTCAAATTAAAAGTCTTGGTCTTGAGGCCGCGAAAAGTGAACCGAATTCATCTCTAGTGTGTACAGACATAACAAGTAAAAGTTGAATTTTTCCATTTAATATACATATATAACATAACTCCCGTGTTTAGATGTGTCCTTTCTTTAGGGATGCATTCTATCCTAGATGCTTTGGGCCTCTGAAAACTTCAGTTAGGCATTACGAACATGTGCATGAAAATAATTGTTTCTGTTACATCAAAGATTTTATGGAAGCTTGTCGACTTCTGTAAGGCTTTTCTACTGTGTGTGTATGCCTCCAATATCTGTGTGTGTGTGTGGGGGGGGATGGGGTGTCCCATGGCATTTGCCAAGTCAGGGCCTCCGGGGTTCAAATTTTGTGTGATTTTCACTTAAAACAATTCATATTTTTAAAACAAAAGAGAATGCTTCCTTATTAGTATTACATGCAGTAGGCTTGTCAGGACTTTCAAGTTAAGCTTTTTCTCACTGTCTCCCTCCACAGTGTAGACTTATGTATGCTTTGCTGAAAAAAAAGGGATAAATAGATTACATTTTTCTTAAGTATATCTTAGGCACCATTGAAAAT